>OX621210.1:12285684-12885684 GCA_951640565.1 Petrophora chlorosata
GAACAATGAGCTTGTGAGAAGTGGAATAACAGAGACACTGGAACGTGAATCATCGTCGATCAAAACAAATGCTAATGCCGCCGGGTAAACTTAATTATGAATAATGAAGTAGGTTAGGTACCCAAAATTCAGTGTGCCTTTTTATTATTCTTGACGTTTTCCCCAAACTTAAATGAGGACCGGCGATTAGCATTTTGTTCTAGGTACGTACGTCTAACTCGGAATAACACCAAAATCTACACAAATAGGTAAGGAAAGGAAGGAGGTTCCTTCGTAGGTATTCTAGAATGATATTGTAGGTTCCTACTACCTACAATAACATTTTAGAATAATTGTTAACAAATCTACTTAATACATAATATTGTTACTAAGCCTGGAATTTATGTAAATATTTATTCCCTGCGTTTGATTTGTTTGTTTAGTTAGCCCAATAATAGCCAAAATATACAAGACAAGCAAACAGTTTATATCTATAGATGACGCATTGAGTAGGTAAGTAATATATACAAAACGAGATACATCAATAAGTTAACAGCATAGCAATAAATCTGCAAATAGATTATGCAAAGATTAAATAATGTGGGGCCAAAACCACTTCCTTGTGGGAGGTATAATCTCATCAAACAAGAATCTGAATTTCAGTTACGACATAAAGTTAAGATCACTGGTAGACTTTTTTGACTTTGACGCAACTGATACCAACATTCTAGTTTAAATAAATGATATTTGCATGATTTCCCCACAGATACCTATCTTACACAAACTTTGTTTATCTCTGAAACAACAGTGCTAAAATTGTGTCACACTGTAGATATGAGGGAATAGAGTGGAAACTTTGATAAATTTAAGAATTGTTATTCACTTCCTATAAATTGTAAATATGCAAATAATGAATTGGGTCACAATTGTTTAAACAATAATAAGCTAATTAATTAGGAGGTTTCACGAGCTAATCGATGGAGGTCGTTTAGAGGTAAATTGCGAGGAATACGAAATGTACTTTGACCCTTTGCGTGTCTGTAGATGACATTGGCAACAGTAAAGTCCATTAAACTATTTATAGCTAGCTACTGGGCGTTAAAACTAATATACTTGAATACCAATTGTCTGCAGGAAATTCGACATGATTTGTAAACGAGGTTAAAGGAAACTAACCTTTGTTTCTCCACTCCGATGTCCTGGTCTCCGTTGCACGAAGGTCTATAAACGACGATGCCGTGCGGACCGACTCCTACCGAAGTGCTGAGTCTGCAGCCACAACCGCCTCCGCTCTGACCGGTCGTGAGGCATCCCACTGTCGCTCCACCGTCGATCTCCTGATCTTCTCTAGCCCTGGGCTCCTCCGCTTGCTGCCTATGGTACAGCAAATGACTGTACAGATTATGCGCGTTGTTGCTCTGCGTAACAGGCTTGCAGAAGAAAAGCTCCTCTCCAAAAGATTCCAAATTAGAAATCTCTTTGAGCAGTCTATATTCGGCTTGCGAAGCCCTCATCCCAGCTATTTCACAATGGTAATCGATGATTTTGTCCACATGGTCTTCGGGTTTTTCTCCCTGGGGTCCGATCTTATCGCATTCCTCGTAGATGTGAGTAGGGGGTTCTTCTGGGTCGCAGTCTCCGGTCTCGGCTTGGGCGATATATGCTATGATTTTTCTAGCAGCTTCAAGATCGGCGACGACGAGTCTGCCTTCAGTCAGGTCGAGTTTGGCGTGAAGGTAGAACTGATGGCGGGTAGGCTCGTTGATGAGAAGGTGGGGGGGGACCCAGAACTTGACGCGGAGGTCAAGCCGGCCGCCGGGAATGCGGTGAGGATCGAGAGGATTGCGCAAATTGAGCCACCTTCCAGGCCCGGACCCCGAGGTCACGTGGAGCCCGAAGTAGTCCGCCTCGGCGCCGATCTCTAGCTTCTCGCACACCTGGAACAATCAAAAGTAAAATTAGAACAAATTAGATAATAACAGAAAATCATAGTAATTTGGGTGTGCGATAACAAAACCATGCAAACGTCTTTGTATTCCTAGATGACATTGTTTTCCCCGTTATAGACTAGGCAAACAATCCTTTGTTCAGAGAGATAAGCCTAAATGTCTGTTTAAGTTCCTACCTACATAAAATCATACGCAATTGGGTAACCTCTACCTGATTGCATTTATCTGCTTTAACATGCTAAGCACAGGTTATATATCATTTACTACAACTAAAGTACATAGCGATTATGAATCTAGCCTTGCTCTTGCGCAATTTAAATCTTCAATCATAATTACATACGAATACTGACAAAATAACAGCAGGTTCACATCTACTTGGGCAATATTTAAAAGAGAAAGCTGGTTAGAGAACCTATCATTATGATACTTTTTGGTAACTGGTTGGTAAAAAAAAATGCACATGAAATGGATCTCATAAAAAGTTAATTGATTTTGAACGTTTAGTAAACTGATATTAGAGTCAGTCTTAAGTTGCACGAGAATAATAGCTTGATTGAATACAGGTTAGTTATTAATACTATTCAGTATTCACATATTCAGGCTTTATTCATGTAGGTAATATCAGGTGGTATCTTAATCAAACGGGAGGCATTATTTTAAAAAGGCTTATATGGTAGGTATCTCGTATGCGAGAGGCCGTCTGGGTAGGCACTACAGCTTCAACAGTTATTCTGCCGCCAAGCAGTAGTCTCATCACTCAGTATAAAAAAAATGTAATGTAAATGAAAGTGGTGGTCAAGGTGATAAATATGTATCCCAAATTTTTTATATATTTAACTCTTTGTTGAAACACTACAATACAGAAACAGTAACAATAACTAAACTAAACTAAAATGTCACAATGGATGGCCTTATCGCTCAAAGCGATCTGTTCCAGACGATTAC
Source organism: Petrophora chlorosata (assembly GCA_951640565.1). Lineage (NCBI taxonomy): Eukaryota > Metazoa > Arthropoda > Insecta > Lepidoptera > Geometridae > Petrophora > Petrophora chlorosata. The sequence continues at coordinate 12,288,558 of OX621210.1, forward strand.
AGATATTTGTTATAATTATATATTGTGACCATGTGCCTAACAACTAATAATTGTGCAGGCAGTCTGTATGTTACATGACAACAAGGTTTTCTAAAACCTGGACAAAACCAGTTATAAATACATACATGCTATACATAGTGTGACTTATATCTGAGGGCGGTATAGATAGTATGCTATTTTGCACAAAAGCAATAGTACCAAATGATTCATACGCTGAAACGGCTACGACTAACGTTAGGTACCTACCTACCTACCTATAAAACTGTTTACTTAGATAATACTAACTGCGCCTTAACAATGGAAGTTAATATATTATATAGTTTAGTTATATATTATTTTAATTCGAATGACTAACTCGATCTAAATAACATTGGTTTTAAAATATACTTGTTTACTATGATGTGAACTTTACTTCATCATCATCATCACTTTACTTATTCTACGGAATATATTACACATTTTAATTGATAGAAGAAAACATACATATTCTATGTAGGTAAGTAACTGTTTTCTTCCCTAGATAGTCAAGAATTTTTTAACAGTAATTCTGATGTTACAAACACCTGACTACCAAACAATCGTAATCTTGTAGGACTATTATAAGAAAATAAGCCTTTTGATAGAACGGGGTAACGCCACCAGTATTCTGGGAACCCTGCCGCAATGGCGATCTACACGGCATGTTTGCCTTATAGCACCTTATAGTGTTGTTAATTATTGATGGTATTATTTAACAATGTCAAATGACCAATAGTAAGAAAAATTAAATATTTTGATTGTTATAATTTTAATATACTCATATAATTTTGGTAGATTGTGATGTTTAATCAATATTAATAATAGAATTAGAACGCTAATTCTATGATTTATTATGTAGACACTATTAATGTGACCTCCGCTTTCTGCAAACGTGTAGACAAGTAAGTATAAATAAATATAAAACAATTATTTCCTAGTAAACGATGTTCTGCCCCACTGTTGGGCAAAGGCCTCCTTTTCCTCAGAGACAATTTATCGATAACCAAACTGGTAAACTATTTATTAAAGTAGAATTGGTATTTATTTATGTTGGCCTAACATTTGTTGCGTTTTTTTAAAATCAATAATAGCTTACACACAACACAATAACAAGTTGATTATGACATATCCGTGACTTTATCATTAGCACTCGGCTCAGATGACAAATATTTGTACCGCATGCGCCATACATACACACATACATACCAAGCGCATGTTAGTAACACGATATCATGAGATTGTGTCACAGGACACCTAACGGATATAATACGTTATCCTTCAATAGGTACTCAGGTATGTCAATTGACTGAATGTAAACAAAAACACATCGATTAATGGGCTTCAAGCAAGCAAGGCTCAATATCTTATAGTAAACAATCGTTTACAACTATTAACACATACATATTTTGTGTTAGAATAAAGCTTTCCAAGGAGAAATTAGAATCAGGGGCCACATTGATATGCAACAGTCATAAGATGGTCTCTTTTAGTCCGAACCATAGACTGGTCCGAACGAACGAACGAACGAACGACGAAATAAACTCAGAGTAGACCCCCAGAATCAGTAATCTATTCCGATGCAATTAATGGTTTAATTGCAGAAATAATTTGCCTAGTTACTAGCCTAGCGTATCTGAAATCATTATCAAACATCGTGGCTTTACAATTACCTATAGTATCTTTACTGGTAGCTATAGTATAAGTACTTAGGTAGGCAGACGTACTTGCTTCGAGATAACCTCTTTCTACAATCTAGTTGAAATCCTCTTCTAATCCCTTCAATCTTAGATAACCCGTATTCAAACAACTGTGTTTCCTCTGAGAACAGAATGTTAGTGATATGTATTCCTTCGACCTATAGAAATAAAGTGCACTAAATTGATCGTGGAGCTTATTAAAAGAGTTCTTACAATATTCCTAATTAATAACAGAGTAAACTAGACAATTGTCCTTGCATGCGTATGTACTACCGCTACTATGTCGGCTGCATCTACCTTTGCATTCTCCACGTGGTGTTCACGCAGGTATTCCGTGAGCTAATTCCTCGGCGTAATGTAGACACATGTTGTATTAATATTAACTAACAAATAACAAATGAAGCTGTCAGTGACGTCAGATCATGTGTAAGTTCATAATTATAACGATCTTTGTGATCATAAATGTAATAGCACATTTTATTATGTGGTAATACGTACGTAAGTCTACCTACTACCACAGGACCTTCTTAATCTAGATGTTGGAAGTGACGATGTAGTTCTAATTGATGCTTATCGTGTTGATGTGAATTATTTTTATGTCAAGTAGAATAGTTTAAATAAAATAAATGTGATTTAAAATAATATGTTACATGATTTAAAATAACGAACTTCAATATATGTACAAAGAGTCTTCTAAAATTTTTACACAGCACATACCCGTAAATCCCATTAGATAAGTGGTCAACCCGCTCCGTGCTGATAGATATAATAGCAATTATAAATAATTGCAAACTAATGTCTGTTACAAAGAAACAATTTGTTTAAAAGCCTTCCAAAGCCCAAGGGGTTTCCAAACGCACGGCACGAGGTACCAGGAAAGCATGAGGTAATTGGAAGTGAGACGCAAATTGTTTTTGTCAGTAATAACTTGATGGATTGTATGAGAACTTTTGGGTGAAACTTAATTATTGAACAGGAAAATGTGATTGCGAAACAAGTAGGTGTACCTACCTATGCGATGAATAATATAAGCATATTTATTTAATATGTATACGATGAAGAAGGTACCTAATCGTAGGACGTTTCGGAGGAAGAAATGTCAAAGTTGATATTTCAGATTTTTTGTTAACTAGAGGACTATTCCTTCTACGAGGTATCAGTTGAAATAACCAGTGGAAGATTTAGAAAAAAGAAACACGCTAAATGCAATGACGTCCTAGACATGATTAGCAGCTATTACCAAACGTAATCTTTATACTTACGCTATTAACAACTTTTAAAGAAAAGTCAATGACAGACGACTGCTGCCAAAATTTCTTTTGGACAAGATACAAAATAAGACAAATGAGTAATGACGTCTGACAAAACTTTCATCTCTATTTTTGATTCAAAAGTGGAAAAAAAAGTGAAACTTGTTCATTAGGAGCACCTACCAAACTTAGAAACAAACCAATGCAAAACGAGGGAAACAACTGCAGCCCAGGTTTTAGCTTCAAATTGCTCACAAACTCACCAATAGCACTCAAGTGTCAACCTTTCAAAGTGAAGTGTATCTCGAACCTCACAGAGGCTCTTTTTGAAGCAGACCACGTGCGGCATCCTCACAGGGTCGACGACCCGCACACGGGACCCTAGGAGTGGTTGCTTTCAATTCGATTCAACGTAAAAAGATAGCAAGTTCTCTTTGTAAGGGGAAGGCACCTTTGGGATGGCTATGTTTCGAAGATCTACCTTGCTTTTAACATAGTGTCATTATAAAATGTCATTGTTTGTATAGTATATAATACTTACCTATGTCTAGTTACAAATCATAAGTCTACGTCATACAAGACATGCATGTGACAAGATTTATTTCCGCTGATTGTGCAATCTATGCGAGGATTCAGAATTTCGAGATATACATTTTGAGGAAGGGGAACAGACAAAGAAGTCGGTTGTGTGTGTCACTGTCTGATAACAATTGTACGTTTAGTGTGGTTTAGTAAACTTATAAACATCTCTGTTTTTTTACATTTACACATGAAGACAAAGGAACACACACACTACACTTTAGGTGTAAATGATAAAATAAACACATGAAAAGCTTGGAATTTCAGCCATTGCATAAATTAATACTTGTTAGGTTGGTATGAGCAGTTTTGTGGTTCCAGAAAGCTATTAATTAACAAACATTAATATTAAAGGTGCATTAGACTAGCAACGTTTTGCAATAGGTAATAATTTTCGACCATGAAGGTAATCTCAATGGAATCATCAACAAATTAAATTTACATGCTGTAGTAATGCTCAAGGATTTCTCAGAGGCTCTCAACTCTAATATAGTAAGTAGACTTTAAACCAATACGAAATCTTACGATTCCATCAGAAAGCTAGACATTGAAGACAAAAAGGTTAATATTCAAGGAAGATTTGTTATCATGGCATAATGACAAAACCGATCACCACCTAACGACATTCTGATTTCTCTGTCCAATGCTTTGACTCTGAGATTCCGCTAAAATGGGGCAGCTGTAAAAAATAACAAATCGGAGACACGCAAACACGTATCCCAGATGTTTTCTATGCGTCTCTTACTTTTTGCAGCCGTCTCGCTTTATCACGGCCGCGGCTGCATCACGCGGCGAGCGCATGGCTCCGGCCGCGGTGTAGGTCGACCAGTCGTGCAAATGCTTTGTGTTTACGGTTGACTTTCAACTAATCGAGCGACGGATTTACTATGTTGGCCAAACATATCCATGCCAGAAATAGGACTGTGCCGGCAGCCGGCAGATAATTTTGGCAAATATTCGAAACGATTGAGAAAGCTAGAGCAGCGTTCAAAATAAACAAACGCTTTCCTATTATTTTGATGACAGTTGAAGAGAGAAGGGGATAATGTGAAACATACTGATTATGAAAGACGACCAAAAAATAATGAATGACCTTTAAAGCAAAAATGCCTAGGTTTTATAGCTGCACATTTTCGATTTTTGGAAGCAAGTAGGTATGATGATATCATTATATGTATGCATCATAGGTAGGTAGCTAGATGAATAAATAAAAGTAATACAAAAAGATATAATAACGTAACATCTCAAGGTGATACAGAGCATAACTTTCCGAATATAAATCTGCGTAGATAATATCAGAACCTGGATGCAATGTGTTATGTGTGTGCTGTGGACAAACACGTTATAAAATCATAAGAACATAATATAGTATATGGTACATAATATAGTATAGGCAATAATAATTAATTTTCTTATAGGTACCTACCCTATTACGTAATCCTAATCAATCAAATAGGTAGCCTACCAATGAGAATAATACATGGAAATAATTATCAATAATTTGTGGTCCAAGCAAATTACTAAATTAGGGAAAGTAAAGTCCATTAATTTTAATCTTTATGATCTTTAGGTAGGTAATGACTGCATTATAATAATGGTACTACTTATGATAAACATGTTATCATATCATTGAAAATTTGAATTACCGAAACACTGCGCAGTAGAATAAAGACGTTAGGTAGGTATTTATTGGGATTAGTTACGCGTTCCTTCTCGATAAGGAAAGAAATAACATAATCAAGCGTAGGTGCTGGCATACAAATACCTACCTTCCCCACATAAATGAATTAATAATATCTAAACTTCGACGCTTGAAGAAAAACATACTGCGTATTGTAAGCGATTTGTTCTTTAAATTTGAATAATTACGATAAGAATTGTAATTTTTACAAAAAAAAACAACCATTATGTGCCATTATCTCCTATTCCTCCTAAAGCAACCTTTTTCTGGTCTTATAAGTTATAACTCGGTCATTGAAAAACAAAGAAGAATAAAAACACTAAAAAAAAAATTACTAAAGAAGAATAAGTTGTTGGTTTTTAATGGCTAAGCAAATACTACAAAAATGTTAGGGTTTAAACACGGTCTTAGCGAGCTCCAGAAAGCGCCTTCATTCCTTGGAATTCCTTGGAATTTGATAGAGGTACCTTAGTATTCTGTGATACATATTAGGTTAGATATACGTATTACGTACATATACCTATACATACCTACTAAATAGAGAAAATAACGGTGTTCTAAGTCAGAAGTTCGGCGACTTAGAACTTTGACCTTTTAAGTTTACACGTTAAACAATGGTGAAAGCAGATGCCTTGGCAGTTTCCCAGTTCTTACGACGACACTCAACACCAGCAGCTATCACAAATAATAAGACTACACCAATTTTATTCTCAAATATGTACAACACAAAGCTCTTTCACAACGATGTTTGAAAAACATGAACCATAAAAATATACACCTAACTGTTATTGGCTTATTGGACAAAGGAGGTTCTCTACGTTCATGCATACTCCGCCCAACAAGATAATTCAATATGCAAACACGTGCCTAGAGCAATAACTTGCAAAGTTTAGTGTTATGGCAGTCGTCCTTCGGTTTGTTGACTTGACTGCCAGTTGCTGTGTAGGCGCCATTTTAGAGGCTATACTCTACACGTGGCTTTGTTCGATGTTTTCTCCTGTTACAATTTGCATCTAGAAAGCATAATGTAGAAGGAGGAACTATCTTCCAACATTTTAAGCTTATCGTTTTAGAGATTTCCTATTGAGCTAATAAATGGCATTTGGGTTTTGTGTATTTATAGATTCGCGCGCCAAATAGCGGCCATCTTGGTGCTCATAAACTTATTTATTTCTAGTGCTGCCGGATTTTTCTAAACTGGTTTGAATTGCGCGTTTGTATTGTAGGTGTCATGCTTTTGGTTGAATTTTAATGTAAATTAGAGTAAATAATTGTATGATTTAGGTTTTACCCCAATGGCTGTAGTCGGAAAATAATATTGACCTTACACCTAATTCAAAACCATGTCTAGAAGCAAGTTGTTTTTATGAGATTTTGTTGTTATTGTCAAGAGTTCAACTCTTCTCATATATTTTTTCGTCCATTCTCTTCACAATATGTTATTCTTCCATTGTCAGAACCAGAAGTGATTACATATTAAGGTTTGACATTGTTCAGACATTTTTTTGAATTTGTGTTACTTACCTATTATTATTATTATTATATACCGAATATCTACTTGTATATTGCATTATCTCTTTACAGTTAATCCTCTTCGTCACGTCCGATATCGAGGTTATCAGCTGTGCCACATTGTCCTTTGTCACATTAACTATTTAATAAACTGATAGGTAATATACTATTATCGTTAATCTTTAAACCTTTATTTAGTTAGGATCTGTTAAATACATTTTAATCAGGAAATCATGAAGTAATACCGTTACAATGGTTCAATTAGTAAACAACACATACGTTCTCATTCTCATACAACTGGAAAATTATGAAAAAATATGTTTTGGAGTAATGCCATTATTTAAATCTTCAGTTTTCAAACGTGTATTTACAATATTTATATGTGCTTAACGCATATCATTGTGTCTTCAAATAATGTTTTCTACTTGTTTCTTAGCTTATCTTTTCAGCCGTGTAGTCGGCATTTTCTGTATCAAACTTATTAAAGAGAAAGGAAAAAGGGTTCAAGTTTCATTCATAAAGGTTTGTTTAACAATACTTCCTGTGGTCGATTAGGTCGTTGTCCATAAATAGCTTTATGATAAAGACATTTAAGAAGTAGGCCCTGGCCAATGACACTTCTCGTTATAACTTGGAAACGTTTCAAAAAGTCACGCAGATATCTCGTGGAGTAATTTCTTCCTCATTTTACAAGGTATTTTCCTAATTGAGTATATTTGTCTTAGGTTTACGTACCTATCTATAAAATTCGTTAATAATTTATGTCATTTTGAGCCTTGACAGCAAAACTATTTGGGCTTGTACTTGTGTAAAATAATTGACATTAATTTATGCAAGAATATTTACAAAAATACATGCATGTACATTGAGGAATAGTGTGAGACCTCAATGTGCATGTAGGACTCAATACTCCTGCTAAATCTACTGCTAGAATCAAAGATAAAATACTTTGTCTTTGGCTAGAATATTTTGGAAGAAGTCAGTGTCAATGTCAAAAGTTATATACACATTGACTTATGTTTTATTACTATACCACAAAGTATTGACATTTAATAAGAAATATATACTAGAACAATGAAACTAAAACTAAAAAACTTAAAAAATATAATATAAAGTTATATTGTACTAATTGAACTCAGTCTTTACTTGAGTTCAAGAGTATGACACCATTTTAAAATTAATTATAATTAGTTTTTTTGTTAATTTTCAAACCTTGTAATCGTGAAGAACTGAAAAAACAGTAGCTACTTTAGTTTGGCCGCAGTTAACTCTTCTCATTTACTTTCCAACTCAAAACGATAGTAAATAATTATTACTGTTATCAGTTTTGGAAAATACTACAAAATACGTATTTTTATTTCACAAGAGGCTATCGATAGCGTCATACACAGAAAATAGCCATTCACCTTATCAGTCAAAATCTTTTCTACCTTTATTTGTTGTGTAGGCGGACCAGTCTAAGAGGGGCGCGGTATACGTGATCAACACAACGTAGTTACTTCCAGCAACTAGCTAGATACGTGCGGAGTTCCTCAGGGAACTATACTTAGACCACTTGTATTTAATCTCTACCTTAATTGCTTGTGCAAAGTTAGCATCTAATGTTTGCTGTTGTAATTTAAACTTTGACGAATCTCTTGAATTTATAAGCCTTGATGGAACATTCTCGATTAATTATTTTTACAAATTGGTTATGTGTAGATTTTGCAATGAGAAAATGTCCGTAATTTTAGAGGTGATAAAAGGCAGTTAGATGGTTAGGTACCTAGTGTACCTACCTACTATACTATACCTTTGGACTTGGATTATCTTTGTTTTTTTAGTATTATAAATGACTTATCTGCTTGGACTGTTCCGGTTCTTATCGATAGACATCTATTAATTACTTTTTAATCACTTGGATCAAGATGATAAAGTCAGAGGTAGATTTATACCTAGTGTAGGTACCTAGGTAGTTTATGTAGGGTAGGTAAATACGATAGTACAATAGTAAGATTTGAAAGATTTTTAAGGCCTGAAGTGAGACGACCTTCTATCTACGACGGGTTGCGTTTCTTCAGAACCCTATGAAGTTAAGAAGCTATGGACCTAAGTATCAGACACTAGAAACTCTTACGATTATCGGTTCAGACTTCATTTAAGATAAGTTAATAAGTAGGTACTTAGTTATATCAATATTTCAACAAAATGAGTAATGTTTATAGTTAGATATACAATTCGCACATTTATATCAAACAATGACATGACTTGGGTAAAAAGCTATCGGTCAAACATGGGTTAAGCCTTATCTTCAACGATTAAAGACGCTTCGGAAGTGAGGGGTTATCCGAGTTCACGTTAAATTATTAAGTGTCATTCAGTCGTTAAGTGGTTATTGATAACACGTACACTGTCAAAATCGTTTTATAAGGTATAACCTCAGATAAAGTTTTGACTGTCTACTCGAAGGGTATAACATATAGTTTAAAACGTATGAATTGTAGATATACCGGCGGCTACGTAAGTTGGTAGAGATAGGTACACATAATTCCCATACGATTACGTGCAGTTACGAAAACAATTCCCTACTGAATATCCTTAATAAACTTACGACTAATAAAATACCCATTTGTCACTCTAATTGGTAATTACTTTACCGAATAGATAAAACAATTAAAATAATGTGTTAACTTGAAATTACGTTGCATCATAAATTAATACAAAATACGTAACTAATTCGATATGAAAAGTTGAGTCAGCTTTCAGTTATAAAACATTTTTTTCCGGGGCAAAGGTTAACGTATAAAGTTTATCTTGTAAGCAAAAATTATTGTTGTGTGTAAGCTTAAACAGGAAGATGGTACATTTTTAATAGGCACATGGCAGCACTAAAGAAAAAGTTAGAGGCCTATTCTGCAATGCGATTCTTTTTTTTAATTTAGATAAGTTACAGGTTTTGTCACGTACAACCTGAAGGTTTGTAACATAGGCACACAATATGTATTTTATAAAAATTTGTTCTTAAACTAAAAAAACGGATAAATATTAAAGTTTGGAAACTATCGTGAGTCGAAATATTCAAATTAATTATTCAGATAAATATTGGAGATATCATTCAGGCAAAATAACGTATCCAACCTACAAACTTACTGCATATATTGGATTTCAAGCCATTCAACTGTTTTAGAAATTCCATTTCATTTTGGTATATTTTTTTTATGTTACTGGATGACGAGACGAGCTGGTCGTTTGCCTTATGGTAAGCAATACGCCAACCCATAACAATAGCAGCACCATCCAGAACTTTGTTTTGCAAAATCCTGCGCAGCGCTGCACTGCGCTCGTCATCCTGAGACAATTAGCTGTTGAGTCTTATAATGCCCAGTAATTTGGCTGGCTACAATGCCCTTCAAACCGGAACACAGTAATACTTGCTGCTTGGCGGCTGAATAACTGGCAAAGCGGTGGTACCCACCCAGACGACTTCTCGGTATTTTGTATTTTTATTGTTTACTGTACTTAAAGCTAAATTATCTTGTAATCCATCAAAAAACTTCGTTGGTGGTGACAGCATTATTATCAACAGATTTAGGTTATAACGTGATATTTGATATTTAGAAAACATGTTTGTTCTTTAGCTTAGATTAGTCCATTTGATTAGATACTATTGAAGGTGCGTTTTTTAGAGATAAGCTGTCCTTAGTATAACTATTCATGCAATTTGGAACGTTTTAAATAAAAATATATCAAGTACATATTCTGTTATTTTTGCTTTAAGTGTTTATTTGACGATATTCGCAGTTAAAAATCGCATGTTGTCGCGTTTTTGCTAAAGTTAGAGTTGCTGACCCTGACAGCTTATTATAGGTTACAACCGATTTTCTTTGTTCCTCCAAGTTATGATATTCATGCTGGTTTTCCCCGGAAGGAGTATGCTTGAAGGTAAAATAGACGGTGGGGAAGGTCGTGTAGCGAAGATAATGGCGATGTAAGCCAAGGCTTGATTCACGAAGCTGTGCCGTGCAATCAGTCACGTAGTATTGGGATTTGTAAATTGATATTGCGAAAGTACCTTCTTTGTTTGAAAACTGTAACAGTGGGCTTTTTTAACTCTAGATAAAAAGAAATAAGTATATTAAAGCTATTCTTATTTTATGAAATTGTGGACAAGGACATACCGACTGCACTTTGTTACCCGATGATGTTAGTTCATTATAGGTGAATTTTGTAAGTGGGCGTGGTTGGTTAAATCTGAAACTATAAGGAATTGTGAAACATGCTCAAAGAAGTCTCGGGACCGATTTTCCTCTTTTAAATATTTTTAGCATTTTAATTAAAATTATATTCAATGTTTGTTTCAATACTTTAATTTAATTACTACCTAATGGTAACATAAAACGATCTAATAGAATTATACCTACATACCACATCATAGAGAAAAATAAGTTTAATGCAGATAACGAAGTCCATAAACGAAGGTGGTTCTATCCTACATAAGATCTGGCTAAACCGGCTCAGTTAGTTCCTGCATCACGGCATTAGGTGTACCGGCGTACCTACTGTGCACCTACTCGCTGAAGTACTTATTCAAACGCTATCACCTTCTTTGTTGTAATTTAGACTAAACAGCTATTAGTTTTAACATTTTAGAAAATTTTACGACTCTAACGAGCGCATAAAGATTCTTATTGGATTATGAAATATGGGTGTCTTTAAGACAAGAGTGAACAGGTTTCTTTATAAATAATAATAAAAAAAAAAAAAGTTGATGACACGAGCAAAAGTCAAACTCAGATTTTCAATGTCATTTAGTCAATAAAATAAAAATATTTAAATGCCTTAAATAAGAATGAATGGCTCTAATTGCTAAGGATAAGAAAGAAGAATAAAATGATAAAGCAAAGTGTGTTGCTACCTATGTACACTTGAAATCATATAAGTACGCCACTTGAAGTCCATTGATAAGTATTTTTTGTTGTTGTTAGGTACGCGTTTAATTGATGACGTCAACAGAATGGATATAAAAGATATAACAGAAATATTATTAGATAACAATTTCAAGACATGGTGATATCCAAGTGCTTCATACGATTCAAATATTAAAATTTAATTAAAAAAAAATATTATGATAATGATCAGAGTTGATCCGACTAGTGCAGTGTGGGAGGATTTTAATGAGAATATTTAAATAATTTCTTTGTTACACTTAAAATGTCGTAAGAAACTTTTTGAGAATATAACAGTCTCTGTATTTAACATGCACCAACAAATTGAAACTAAAGACAAAGTTACATATTGCAATAACAAAAAGGGTAGACAATCCAAAGAAGTGATTATTTGTTATTTAAAATAATTCCACGTAGCAGCTAAAAATGATTACATACCATTTACAATTGAGTACAGTACAGTAAAGTATGCCTTTGTATTCAGTACAGGGGCAATTATATCGAACCTTTTGTAGCGACCCGATATAAACAAATCGTAAATCAAACGAAGATTGAGGTAAGTACGGAATTTGATGAAGTACATTAAATTAAAATGAAAATCCATCGTTTTAAAAACATATACTATAGTGGACTTTAAACTCTGCTTCTTTGTGGGAACGTTTACATTTACGTAAAGGTATCCCCGCTGAAAAGGTGTTGATTATAATATATCTTATGTGTATGTCTTCATTGACATCAGTTTGTTTAGACTACCTACATACATCTACGGAGTTACATGTTCTGTGAATTTGACTGTGATTTTACGAAAGCAGCTTACGAATTCATGATGCAGTAAGTGAAAGTTACGAGGAGTTACAATGGCAAGGATATTATGTATTATAATACGCCGTATAGCGCCTTCTTCAATACTGCTTTGCTCCTCAACGATAAAACAATGAAGTTGCTGAATATTGCAGGAAAATAAGTTAGAAGCTCCGCAAAAAGTGATAATCAATGTGATGAATTTAATTTATCCAAACCAGCTGTAAATGATGCACGATTGTGAAATAAATACAATACATAATCCTATTATATAGAGACAAAAGATATTGTTACCATACAAGACGCGGTAACAACTCCCAACTATTAGAAGGATATTGTGACAAACAATGACCGTCCGCCGAGGCCGAGTGACGTCACGGTACAAAGTCCGGCAGACCAATTGGAAAGTTCAACAATACAAAACATTTTAGAGCTCCAATTATTTAGGCTAATTCGTACAGAAATATAGAGTTGGAAAACAACTTGTATGGAGTTATGGGAATACCGAAGAGCTCCGTCAGTGATAAATATATGATATCAACACACTATTTTGCATAGGATAAGTCCTATTTTTTGGGGATACGATACATCTGAACTAAATCACATTAGGCCCGCAGATAAATAAATGTCACGCTAATGATTGACGATGAAAAAAATGCTGGCTAGTACTAAAAGATAGGAATTATTGCAAAACTATATTTGTATAAATTAGCAAGTTTCAGTCAAAATAACAACATTTCACAACAAATCGTGTTCATCAAAACAAAAATTATGATGAATTGAATAAATAGTCAAGCAAAAGATTTGTTAAAAATTATAAAAATCCACAAAATATTTTACATACGTAACAGAAGAAATATAATAAATAAAAACAATGCTGTCAAGCCAGATTAAAATGTTGATGAATAAGACAATGTTATGCAATACCAAGAAAAGACAAACACGAAAATACAGCATTTGACATGCAAGTGGTCCTAATAAAATACCCTGACCTGAAGATAGTCATATCCACAGAAAACTAAATAATAGTAGGCTCCTTATTATTTAGAGATCTGGGGCCATATCCAATAATACATTGAACCTTGAAACCGGTCAAAAGACTAGTTTCTATAAGGCAGCAGATAAACTCAAACATACTGCAAACGATGCTAACGTCACCGTCATAATCATGTTAGTAAAAATGGTAAAACTAAGACAAGAAAAGAAGGCTTTTAGAGTAAACCAAGACGCTTGCAAAGTTCTCAATTAGCAAGTCATATTTTAAGAAGGTTAAATAAGGTTTATAAATAGGAGATGATCTTATTTAACCTCCTTGCGGGTATTTGTAATAATGCTTGTGCTCATGAATCGAGTTAAATATAAACGGAGTTTGGACTCGCGCATCACGTCGCACGGGGCTAGGGGGTGGCCAGTGGCCGGGTGACCACCGCGGGACTGGGTTAGAGGCACAGCTATTGAAAAATGTGTGTTCTTGAGAGTTCTCTTCAGAGACTCACAATAACGACAAATTTTAATAAGTAAAATTCTTCGCCATTTTCACTTATGTTTTGGCTTTTAATGCAATAGTTGTGAATACTGTAATCCAATAATAGGTACCTACCCTAACATATTTTCGAGCGCATTCTCATACTACTTGGCGATGGAATATAAGACGATGTAGGAATGCAATAACTACCTACATTCCTTTGCTACTTTATGATTATTATTAGGTACTTTACGTATAGATTTCTTGCCAAACAAGGTTGCGGTCTAGCCTTCACATCATTTTAATTTTTCTATGCGTGATTGAGCTCAGTGTAGGTAGGTAGATACTTTATTGATTCGGGTCATCTTTTGTCTTGAGTTTTAAGAGTAAGGTTTACTTAAGTGGTAACAACTTTGAGTGGGAATTTAAAACTGGAACGCGCTTATAGATAGCATTGAAAGTAGTACTTATATTGTGACTGATTTAACGGTTTTCAAAGGTTTGTTATTAACGAAAAAACAAAGACCGTTACAAAAATCGAAATTAACATGTAAAATTTCGAATTGCAGTTACAAATATCACCTCATACATTTAAAACCAACCTTAACTCCAACAAATAAGGTTTAATATCGCCGTGTTAACAACGGCCAATCTCCATGGTACCAAACTCAAAATAGGATGCGTTAGAAAATCGGTCTTGCCACATAAAAAATAAGGTGTAAAATTGTGGTGTTTCGTTTCACCGATCACGCAGAGCGCACGTGTTTGGACGCACGGTAAGTCCACAGCTGTTGTAGAAACGGGTGGACTTTGCACCCAAGATACAATCACCGGTGTTACGAGCCACGAATAACGACTTTACCAACTCCGTGATTTGGCGACAGAATGATTTTATCTCCTAAATTGACGCATACTTTCCTACCGTAGGCAGGTACCTATTTGGGCACCTGTAGTCGGTGTAGGTAGGTAATAGTTATCCAGAATTAAAATAAAAAAGTATTATTTAGTTGGAGTTGTGGTACCTAATCAAAATTGTGCAGCTAAGTAAAATTTAAATTGCAGATAGCAATGTAGGTATATTTATCGTACTCTAATACGTAAATTGCCTATAATACCTTTGGTAGGTAGGTTTAGCGATATTGTTAGGTAGGTAGGCATAACTATAACTTTTGTTTGATTTCTTGACAACTGTCCGATTACGTACCTAGGTGTGTACCTAGGGTATATCGAGCTAATGCTTAGTAATGCCAGTTTTAAAATCCTTAAAAACTGTAGTATTTAATGCTTATGATGTTTAAAGTACCATAAAATAGCATAACTCCCAGTAATTTCATTACTAGTAACTAATCATTTTTGTGGCTGAATTTAGGTAGGTAGATATAGGTACTAGGTCTATTGAACCCGTGGCTATAGCGGGATTGTCCTCAATCCGAATGCACTTATAGGTAGGTACATTTTTTATAGGTATACAGGATAGGCTGGATTGGAATCGAGCCAAAAGTGTATGAAACATTCTGGCGCCTCGTTATTCCGTCTCTCGTAACATTTTGTTTGCATTTTACTGCAAGTCTTGACTTTAGATTTTGAGGACTGGCGCTGCTGCAGCCGTGACCGTCATCGTCAAAACGAATTAGTCACAATTGCTGTCTCTTATATTAGCTAAATATAAAAAAGAAAAATATTGCAATGCCAGGTATTAAAAAACGAACACGGAGGTAAGGCGTGAAGGCACCAATGCCTAGCCGTTTGCCGGGTACAAAGTCCACCAAGGTAAATTGTGACGTCGAAGAAAACGTGTCACAAACTCGATTTAGATTAAATATATTTCATAATTTTCTTTTTGAAGATATTACGGTGTACTCTTTATTATTTCTGAAACAATATTGCAGAATCGCTCACTTATGTACATAGGTAACAATAAAAAACTAACCTCGAATTAAAAAAAACCCAAATAGTGATGTGGTTACGATATAATAGAAATCATTACCTAATTTAGAATAATATTATAGGTAGATACCTAATTGTTAATGATATTAAATAAATATTAATTATTAAATATACTTAAATAAATATACAGTTACCGATTTATAAAAAGAAACATAGGCAATCTTACCTTTTCCAAACAGTCCTGGCCAATAGCATTGGGGTCCACCTTGACTTCCAAAATCACTGAATTAGGCTGACTGACCAACCACATTTTGCTAAACATTTTTACAATAAATTGGTAAAAATAGAAGAAAAAGGAGGCCGCGCGTTGTTCCGCTTGTAACTATCGCGGTGGACACTTGTTGTTAATGTTTATCACTCGCGTATATAATGTTTTTAAAAATGTCTTTTTCAAATCGCTCTGTGCAATGTTTATCGCGTATTCTTTGTGGAAGTAAAACTGTGAATACTTCCATACGACGGCCATACTACGTTAAGTTTGCCTCCGAAATGATAAAGAGAGTACGTGACGTGACGATTGGACGCGGGAGCGGGTGGACTCTGTACCCAACTTGCGCTGTATTCAAACAAAATGTACTGACACGCCATTCATTGCTGCTCAAATACGCCCAGCACGCTTAGAATGAAAACACAAATAAAGCAATGTACAGCTTTTACATCGATGCTTGACCAATCTTTTTCGATCGTTTTGAGTGCAGTGTACAATTTCTTATTCTTTCGGGTGCACACGAATGAAAGAGACGAAAGATTGCTGACGTTACTGTCATGTTATTGACATTAACATTTAGAATAGAATAGAATAGAATAAAATTTATTGTTCAAAACTGTGTAGGTACATTCAAGGTGTCATAGAATTGTAAAAGTAACAACAGTTTATCCTTACGGACGTACAATAATAATAATAACAAACTAAAACTTAAAAGTTATACAGAGATCGTCGTACATTTATTAAAACTATTTACAGCATACGAGTACTAATAGATCTACATTCAAAATATTCTTTAATATCATAGAACACTCTTTCTACTAACCATGTTTTTAATTTTTTTTAAAACATATTTCCATCTAGGGATTTTAAGTTGGATGGTAAACTATTATATATTTTTATTGCTGTTACAAATGTGCTCTTATGGTACATAGTGTTATTGATTTGTGGCAGGTATATATTTAATCTGTACTGAGAACGTAAGTTTTCAGAGCGAGTAGATTTCTCGTTAAAGAAAACATTTAGATTATTTTTAACAAACATACAAATCTCTAGAATATATATACTGGTTAAAGTTAATATGCCATGGTCTTTGAAAACATTTCTTACTGAATCTGTGCTTTGTAATTTGTAAATAGCCCTAAGACATCTCTTCTGTAGTATAAATGAGGTTTTTACATCAACTGAGTTTCCCCAGAAGATGATGCCGTACGTTAAATGAGGGTAAAAAAAGCCGTAATATGCGTTCTTAGCGACTTCTCTAGAAGATATACTGCTTAATACGGAAAGAGCATAACAATATTTTGATAACTTTAAGTTAATTTGAGAGATGTGTTCTTTCCAATTTAGGTGGGTATCTATAGTGACTCCTAAAAACTTTATATTGTTAAATTTTAATGCTTCCAAAGAGTATTATAACAGGCCCATACAGGAAAATGCTACTTTACAAATTAGTGCAAAGGTCATGTCATATAAAATCTATACCTAGCTAAAACCTGTGCTAAAACACAAAAGTAAAGTAGTAGTAACCAAGCTGGAGAGAGCAGAAGTAAATAAGACTTAGTTAATAATGTTGATATATCGACACAATAAGTAATTGCAGCCAAATTAAAACTAAAATGTAACGATCTATTTTGTTCGATATTTGTTCCTGTTTACTATCAAGTATATAACGAAAACATTTTTATTCGAAAAGTATGCACATCCCTAGAATTTTAAAGATTCCCGCCCCTCCGTTCCTGCTTCCCTGCTCCGCTACTCCCACGGGGTGCGTTCAGTAACATCGCTCGACGACGCAGCGATCGCACTTTGGCCGTTTACAATGGCATGGCAATGGCAGAGCGATCATCCGTGCGATTACACCAAATCGTTAATTAACATGGCCTTGTGCCGTCGCGTCGAGCCAACGCGGGTTCGTCAGGTTCGTCGGGCGAACGAACCCCGTAAAATACTAGTAAAGCCAACGCGGGTTCGTCAGGTTCGGCGGGCGAACGAACCCCGTAAAATACTAGTAAAGGCGCGCTGCTGTCACTTTGACAGATAATATGTCAGTTAAACGGCAAATTGAGAGGCATTTTTTATATCTTTTTGTAAATATCTAGATTAGGGTATGATGGGACTGACATACTCTGCTAGAGTAAAAGTCCCTAAATAAAAGCAGAAAAAAAATATTTATATCTATACTACAAAAAATCAACGATGGTACTTTCTTAATATTCGTTGTGTAGGTGCCTGAAAATTAGTTTTATATTGTTAGAAGTTTTATATTTGTAACTTACTTTTGTTTACGTAACCTAAAGTGGAGATTATTTGTCATTATTTTTGATAGGGGAACTATGATGCCAAAAGGCGTTCACTCTAAGATAAAATATTAAAAACGTTCACTAATAAAAATATACTATATTATGGTTCAATAACATCGTATCGTGAATGAGCGAGAGTCACTCACACCGATTGCGTACTTACTGAACGCACCCCTACTCTCTAACTGTGATGTTGCCAGGTATCAAAATTCATACAATAATTCAATTAAAATTAATACGAATACCTTCGAGCTTTATCTGAGACAACGATCACTAAAGTAACCAATTATCAAGCACCACTAACTTATTTAAGTTAGGTGCGGATTTAACACTCGCTATAAAACATCGAGAGGAAACCGGCATGACCAAAAATTTATCACAAAAATTCAAGGACACGTGACATCCACAAATCCGCGCTGGGCCAGCGTGGCGGATTATGACCTATACCCTTATGAGAGAATGCCCATTACATTCCCACTGCAGCTGGGTCGCGACCCAGCTGCAGTGGGAATGTAATGGGCTGATGATGACGAACGCAGACTGTCAGTTTAACTTAAATGATAAAAATACTGTATAAAATTCAGAGTAATATTGGAAAATTATGAGTGTCCATACTATAGTTCAAAGATAAAGTATTAAATAAACTTTATCTTAGCTATCTCAGAGGAATGACACTATGACATAGTGATGATGACGAACGCAGACTGTCAGTTTAACTTAAATGATAAAAATACTGTATAAAATTCAGAGTAATATTGGAAAATTATGAGTGTCCATACTATAGTTCAAAGATAAAGTATTAAATAAACTTTATCTTAGCTATCTCAGAGGAATGACACTATGACATTCCTCCTAGTTAGCTATAGTTGATGACTTGAAACATTGAGACCTCAATGACTTGACAGATCGAATCCTGTCATAGTTACTCTACTGCTTCCATAATCCGGTTATTCTTTGATTTCTGTGCTTACTGCGTCATCTAGTCATGGAAGTAGTTTTATTTTTAATTCAAAATAGTAGAATAAAGCGCCATCGTATGGCATTTGTAGAAAGTTCTTGTTCATTTCACAGTAAACGTTCAGTTCCATTACACGTAAATTTTTTTTTTTCTATATATTGCAGAGGCATGCTTCACAGTAATTGTCGGGAAAACAACGATATTTTTCACAATATACTTAATAAATATGCAAAAATAATACTTTATCTTTGAAAAGCAGGATTTAATTAAATTTTTAGGCAAACTTTACCGAAATTTTATTCATATCCACGTTCCAGTATACGCATAGATGCCACAGCACGAGTTGCTGACAGCGCCAATCGTGACAACATGGTGGAACTAAAGTAATCATATGACTTTCGTCACGAAGATTCACTGCGCTTATTGATTTCTGATTTGGTTCTCGTGCGACATAGTTTTTGTGTGTAACAGAAATGGCGAGCCAGACACAGGGAATCCAACAACTTCTGGCCGCTGAGAAGCGTGCTGCCGAAAAGGTTTCAGAGGCGAGGAAGCGTAAGTGGAAAAAGTGGTTCATATTTTGGGAACCTCCCTTCTTGGCAATCTTGGCATTGTCCCGAATTGTATAGCTGATTCCTATCTTTAATTTTGGTTTTGATGCTGCATAATCCTTCAATAGACCCTAATCCGCTCAAATATCGATTTTCGTAGCTAATTTCATTTCGTCTACTTATCACATGATGTTTTTCAATGTAGTTCCATAGATGGTTTCATCTCTAAAAATGTTCGCTTTATTTTAGCAATTTTTCTTCAAGATCTTTTAGATAAACCCTACAAAAGACGTTTTATTAGTGTTTTTTAACATTCTCCGTGATTCATCTGCTTTTAATTACACAGATACAGCCTTGACCTAAGCAGATAGGTGTTTAGTAATTAGTCTGTGATTTCAGGAAAAGCGAAACGCCTAAAGCAGGCCAAGGAGGAGGCCCAGGATGAGGTTGAAAAGTATAGACAGGAGCGCGAGAAGCAGTTTAAAGAATTTGAGGCTAAGGTATGTTCGTTTAGATTTTCTTAATTAATATTTTAACAATATTGATTATAGTAGGGCAAGCTATAGCCTACTAGCTAGAGAGCTTCTGGGCTCTTATAGATTAAGTTAATTTTGTGTGAGCGTGCTTGCCCATGAGATGCTTATCACTCTAGACTTAAAGAGACAAGTCAAAGGAGTTATTTGTAATTGACATTTATATCTGCAATTTTGGGAATTCGTTTTCATTTAATGTGGGAAATACCTATCTGCATTATTACTGTACATGTTTGATAAAACATAAACTGTAAATATCTGTTTTGCCATTGCTTATGATATTTGTAAATAGTATATGTTCTGTATATCTTTAATTGGCATTCTTGCAAAAACTTCTATAACAGTAGTTAATTGATCAGTCAGTATTTATTATTTTACCTACTTCCTATTTGACTCATCATAAGGCTTTTTCTATGAATTCTGTAGTTGAAAAATTCTTATTTAATTAGTACATAGGAGCCAATTGTAATGTTCATTCAACATTTCATATTTGTAGGTTAATAGTTGACTTGACTTTTTGATCTACAGCTTCTGTGGCTAGTTGTCACAATTCTGCCAATGTCCGTTCAGGCTAGTTTAACAAATTGTATGGAGCAAAGTAGACTAAGAATATGATCGGTGTCGAGAGACCAGACTTTGACAATCACAATGATTTATCTGAAACAGATAATAGTTTTTGGGAGTATAATAATCAATCTAGTCAAGTGTATTCCCAAATCTGAAATAGGGGATCAGACAGTAATCGAGAAAACATCTAAAATGTAGTTAGAATGAATGTTTGTCTGACCAGAAAGATCATCCAATAAATATTTTAGTGAAGTAATAATGATTTATATTTTTAAATCAATAAATAAAATCTAAAATTCTGACATTTTTAATCTGTTCTTCATCTCAAGCGAAATAACAATCACAGCACATGACATCATTTGAAGGCAAATGCCGTGAGTCATGCTTGTGTCTATTTTACGTTTTTGCTTTTCATAAAATGTATTTTTGCTATGTTTTTGTTCCATTACTATAATTATAGTCTCCAAACTTATTTAAATCTCTTTGCAAGTTTTATTTCGAAGAGTTTGTCGTTTTCTACCTTCATATTATGATGTCACATGTTTTGAGGTGATCTTTTGTGCGGAAATATTTGAAACGTAATATTTAAACATAGTTTTAGGTACTTTTAGATGGTTATTTATTTAAAATACCATTTTTCATAACTATATATATTATTTACAGTTAATTTAAAACACTTTCTGAAAAGTTGTCCCATCCCCTATTTGTTTAATAGTGTTATAAATTGTTTTGTTTTTGGGCAAATCTCAAAGTGCAGTCGTTTTTGGATGTGTTGGAGACTCCATTTGGACCTTAGTGATTTCCAAGAAATAAACATATGAATTGTAAGGATTAGTATAGACTTACTCCCCTAGTGCGATATCAATTCACTCAGTTCGTCATGCACCACTTTTAAATAAGAAGTAGTGGTCAAATAGTTCAATTCAATTCATTTAACCAAAAACAATATATTATTACAGTAACATTGTATTATTCTTTCCAGCACATGGGCTCCCGAGAAGGTGTCGCTGCCAAGATCGATGCCGAGACCCGAATCAAGATCGACGAGATGAGCAATATGCTTAAGCTGCAGCAGGAACCAGTAAGATACTTGTTGATTTTCTTGGCGACATTGATGTATTGAGACTAATTATGAGCGCACAAGATGGTAAGCGCCACGTCTGCTGTATACAGTGCCACTCAGCACTTAGAATTGAGAATAATACAATACAATAATACTTTATTGATCACCAAAACAGAAAACTGACAATAAAAAGTGGTTACAAATACTAGTGGTAGAAAAATGGGTGGCCTTATCGCTATGTGCAATTTCTTACAAGCAACATTTGGATGGACAGGAATAAAATGGAATAATGTTATTAGTAGACTCTTATTTATTTAATTATTTATACTTTAGCACAAAACAGTTTGTACATGGATAGAATTTTCTACCAGCCATTCAGGATGTGCAAGAAAAAATGGTAGCGGTGCAGTAAAGTGTAATGGGAAATAGTAAACCACATAAACTTAATATATACCTATTTCAAGCCTAATTATAAAACATATACTTAAATATTACTCTCTATTACTCTTTATTTAATATTACTCTTGTCTGTATGTATTTAAAATTAAATTAAAATTAATATTTTTTGATTATATTCTGGATGGCACTGCACTAAGGGATCGGACAGTAATCGAGAAAAAATGTAAAATGTAGTTAAAACGAATTTTCGTCGAACCAGAAAGATCATTCAATCAATAATTTTGTGAAATAAAAATGACTTATATTTGTAAATCAATAAATAAAATCTAATAATTCTGACATTTTTAATCTGTTATTCATCTTAAACGAAACAACAATCACATCGTATGACGTCATTTGTAGGCAAATGCCGCGAGTCAAGCTTGTGTTTATTTTACGTTTTTGCTTTTTATAAAATGTATTTTTGTTTTGTCGTCCCATTACTACAATATCGTCCCCAAACTTCACAAAACGTATTTAAATCTCTTTGCAAGTTTTATTTCGTAGAGTTTGTCGTTTTCTACCTTCATATGACGTCACAAGTTTTGAGGTGAGCTTTTGCGCGGCAATATTTGAAACAAAGTATTTAAACATAGTTTTAGGTACTTTTAGAGCGTTATTTAATTAAAATAGTACATATTTTTCATGACTATATATATTAATTGTAGTTAATATAAAACACTTTCTGAAAAGTTGTCCGATCCCCTATTGTTATGGGCAGGCGTGGCACTTATCATCAGGCGAATAACTTGCTCGTCTCATCGCTCAGTGAAGTTCATGCTGTATAGTATATACACATACTTAAAAATAAGCTTCTGTTATCGTGTTTGTCATAATATTATTGAACTTTGTTAAAAAAGATACTATTCTGCTCCTTTTCAGGTTATCAAG
Organism: Petrophora chlorosata; assembly: GCA_951640565.1. Taxonomy (NCBI): domain Eukaryota; kingdom Metazoa; phylum Arthropoda; class Insecta; order Lepidoptera; family Geometridae; genus Petrophora; species Petrophora chlorosata. Next base: position 12,311,942 of record OX621210.1, read on the forward strand.
GACATGCTCAGTTTGGTGTATGACATCAAGCCAGAGCTGCACGTCAACTACCGTGTTTAAGCCAAGCGCCCTCTTACCTTTATCGCTAATTAACTAATTATACCTCTGCGATCATCCAATAGTTGTTATTACTTTGTTATATAGGCACTTGGCGCGGCAGAATGGCACAAACGACGCGTGCTCCTAAAATTAAAAAATGCAGCTGTCTAACTTGACAGCACTTCACGCGGGAAAATCGCGGAGATGACGTAAATCTGTGGATTGGTTACATTAACGTTTCGCCGGGAAAATGCTGCATAGTGCGGAAAGTAGTCGTTTTGCTGTAAATAAATAATGCTTTGTTTGCGCCCTTTAATTAACGAACATTTAATGTTTAATGGTTTGTAACTCAGCTCGGTATCATTCCATTTAAATTAAACGTCGAAGATCCGCTAAAGAACACAAAAAAATAATGTTTAATCGTAAATTGTATGTTCAATGTTGTATGTTGAATAGAAAATATATAATGTTGGAAAAATATGTTTTATTAATGTTTTTTCTTGTCGTTGCGCAGTTAGTGTGGGCGGTGTGTATATTTATTAGAAAAATATAAGTATTATTGATTGTAATTTATTTTTGTTTTATTCGTTACACTTATAGACGCACAAGTCACTGATTTTAATCTGATGATTTTATTGCTGTGTTCCTGTAACAAAAAGAAAATAAATTATAAGTTCGACTCCTGTTAGTGTATACTTAGTTGATATGAATTGATATTGAGAAGCTATTTTTACTCGCTAGGTACCTTATCTAATCGTAATGGAGTTAATTTAGCTCATGAGTGTATTACATGTGCGTCGTTCTTATTATATCTGCATCAATCAGAAATAACAGGTAGGTAAATGCAGGTAAGATAACTACCTACATAACCAGACGTGCATGATAGAAATAAAAAATATTAACTGACCGAACAATACGTATTGGCACGACCGACGGACGTGGCGATGTAATGAAAACTTCTTACAGCTTAAATCGGGGTCGGTGTTCTTAGCAATTAAAGCTACCTACCTACATAGTAGATACCTATTCCCTACTCAATTAATTTGGTTGCGGGTTCGATTCCCGACAGAACAAATTATGCAAAGAAAAAAACGCAAGGATATGTTTCGTGTCTGGATGGTGTGGGATGATAGTCCTGAAGTTCTTTTGATACAGGGAATTTTAGTATGTCATCGTTTGAAATTGTTGGAAAAAAAGAAACGCAAATAGCAGTAAATAATACGTACAAGCTGAATTAAATTAAAACCTTAAACCCCGCCACAAAAACTATAAAAAGTAAAAAAGAGCGATTTCGATAAAACATGTCCAAGAACCACCGCTAGAATACCTGCCCCCCTACCCACATGTCCCTCAAGCGCCAATCGTATATCGTGTTGAGCTCGGATTAAGGTGTAGATTCACTGCGACAATATCTTATGTTGCCATATATTGTGTCATTATGTTTATCTCAAGTCGTAGTCATCGTATTTTGGTATAAATGAATGTGATTAATTCGATTTTTTGCCTGAATCAACAATAATTACACCGTATCTTATTAGTCGCAGTGAAACTATACCTTAATTCGATCTCAACACGATATACGATTGACGCTTGAGGGACATATGGGTAGGGGGGCTGTTGTCACATAAAATATCCGCATCCAAATCGGTTCACCCGCTTAAGAGCTGTCAGTGCCACAGACAAACACACAGACACACATAGTGGCAAAACTTATAACACCCGTCCTTTTTGCGTAAGGTGTTAAAAAAGAAAGATATCGCAGGCGACATAACTACACGTCTCAGATAAATCAGACTTGTTTTGTATGTAACTTTAAAATAATAATTTGATTTATAGAAATAATAAGCTGATTATTACCAGTGTGTCCCACTGCTGGTGTTGGTTTCATAGTCAATGAAGTGGTAATATACGAACGGGAAATAATAATATGTATAATGATTCCCGTCACGTCGTTTGTCTCGCTAATAACATGAGTAGGATAAATGGGAATCCTCTACATAAGATGGCGTTAGTAGTTGGAGACATAGTTACCTCAACTGAAACTTCTTATCGCCCAGCCTCTCGAGCCAGGGGGCCAAGGCTCCGATGGTCGAGAAGACCGCTGGCTGGTCGGGTTGGTCACATCGTTTGGACGAGAACGACAGAATGCCGACTAGAATCCCGTTCATAATGGCTGGACCGCCCGCGTCGTGCTAAGGAGAAAAAAAAAAAGAAAAAGTCTTTCTTTTTCTATGGCTTCGCACGGGTTATGCTTTCAGCCAGTCTGGAGTTCAGTAAATATGTATTTTATGTCATCTTCATCATCAGCCCATCATGTTCCCACTGCTGGGACACGGGCCTTCTCATAGAGAGAGTATGGGCCATAAAATCCACCACGCTGGCCCAGTGCGGGTTGGTGGATGTCACATGTCCTTGAATTTTAGTGATTAATTCTTGGACATGCCGATTTCCTCACGATGTTTTGAAGTGTTAAATCTGCACATAACTTAAGAAAGTCAGTCGTGCGGGGTCAGCGAGACGACTCGAGTGCGACGGATTGAAAGTCGCACATGCTCTCACTGAGCCATGCACACTCGCTCTACGGTATTTTATGTACCTACTGATATAAGATTTTAAGTTGCACATTTTTTTAGATCAAACTTTAAGCCTGCCCGATACACGTCTGCCAACTCCTAGTGCTTCAACAAAGTTAAAAAATCTCTGATTTAATAACGAAAACATGTGGGCAATGTTATATGAATATTTGATTTTCCTTACATTGCAGACATTCTTCGGTAAAGTAATGTAGCCAGCGCAGAAGTTGTTCCGTGTCACCAACTCGCTGGAAAACAAAACATATGACTAGGTACCCGCCTGTCTATGTAAGTATCTAGTGGATTTACTTTTTTACTTAGCATATTCCATTCATGGCTAACCTTCAATGTGACTCCATCATTAGATCATAATAATTATAATATTATGCCAAGTATGTATTGTCATTTACGTGTAAAAAAGGATAGGTAGGTAGTTGGTACATAACCATAACTAAGCTACAGAAATAAAATAAGTGTAGGTATGTATATAGATACCTAGTGCCTATATACATAACTACACAATAATGTATATTGGTCTACATTCTACGAACCCTACAGCAACGGCCTCAATTTATGTTCTTACGGACTTTACAGATTGCATCAAAATATCGATTGTCGGGGGCATTGAGGCGACACCTAAACGATCATGAAAAATATGTTGAAACTATGTGAAGCCGGTGACGTCACAGCCCTCTGGGTTCTGTACAAACTATTCTTACCGTCCGTAAACCTCCTGGCAGTCAGCCAGGTCATACACCGGCAATTCCAGTTTCTGCAGCAACACTTGGCCGCCCGTCCCGCCGGCACCCTGGAAACACACTGGATTTTAAACAGCAAGTAACGTTTTGAGAGCTTCTTTTTATGTAATTGAATGACGAGACAAGCAAATCGTTCACCTGATGGAAATCAACGCGCCTATAACAGTTGCACCACCATATTGTTCGCAAAATCCTCTGCGGCACTGCACTGCATTCGTCACCCAGAGACGATAGCTCTTAAGTGTCATAATACCCAGTAATTTTGCTAGCGTCAATGCCCTTCAAACCGACACAGTAATGCTTGCGCACTACTGTTTGGCCAGAATAACTGGCAGCCATATTCATCGATCATTCTCAGAAGGAAAAAAAAACAATATCCGTCTGAATGTTTAGAATCTTAGATTTTCCTTCAGCGTTTTAAAGCAAGTGTTCGTTACGTAAACTTACCCACACAGACCCCCACCCCAGAAACAGGACCTTAGCATCTACAGGCACTACGTTATCCTTCGCGTACTCGATCATTCCGATCTTCGGCTCCTCTCGTCCGAAGGTCATGTTCTTGTGCGCCTTCAGCAGTGCCACGTTGAACTCCAGGGTCTGAGGCTTATAGTTCGGGTGGAAGAAGATCTCGGAGACGCGGACTATGTCGCCGCCGGCTGATGCATTGGTGGATCCCACTCGGATGGAGAGCATCTTGACGTACTCGCGGAAGAAGCGGTTATTGTACTGTCTAAAACAAAGTATAGGTACACGCAGGTTGAAAGTTTATTCAAGCAATAAAATTGAAACAAATGTTCTCGAAATAATGTCCCCCAGTTTCTTGGTCTAATGGTTATTTTTTCGAACGATGGTAGAGGCGGCGGATGATCTGACTATGACTTCTTAATAGATGCCAAGTTGGTAAGGACGGTATTCCGAAGACAAGTTCGAAATCTGCCCGAGCAATTTCATTTTTCTTCTTTTTAAAAAATGGCTTTGGCAAAATGGGTCGCCAGTGGTCTCAAAGTCGTAGAACATTACAAAGAGAAAGTGACAAGGAAAATCAATGTTGATAGGCCCACAATGAAGTGCCGATATCCTCACAAAGGTCGAAGGGCTCACATCAGAAAAGGCCAATGGGCCCACAAAGAAGTGCTGACAGGCCTACAAAGAAGTGCCAACTGGCCTAAAAGAAGTGCCAACAGGCCCATACCTAAAGTTGTACAAGTAACTAAATTAGACTTCCTACCTACTACAAATACACGGTTTCACTAGATACATACAGTTGTAAACAATGAGCCGCAGTCAGCACGCTGTCTCTTGATATCACCACGGCGCCGCACCAGAGCTCGCCGTTGACCAACAGTGCCGCCATGAAAGGGTATTCATCAACGGTCGCCTTCTCGTCGGGGTTGTAGATGCGACGGAAGCGGCGACGGAACAGGGGAGACTCGGTGGTGGTGGTAGTGGTCGTGGTCTTTGTCGTGGCTGGAGAAATGGTCATGTATCAAAGTGAGCCTAATTAAGGGTCGTCATTTCTTTGCCCATTTTGGGCCCATGGCCGGCCCAATAAACGATAGAGACGGCAATATATGCCGCCACTCAAACGGGTGAAAAATATGTTTAGTATTATTACTCACGTACGATCCTTTTAGATAAGACTCTAGAGTTGTTGCCATCTAGAGAAAGAAATTAGGGATCACGTAGGTATATTAATGTTTTTTCTAAGAAGATCAGGGCGGTTTCAGACCAGCGATTTATACGTGCGTATAAGCTCGTTTTTGGAAGCTCATGTAGGAGGGCATTTTGCCGCACGCGCGACTCGTAAGAGCGTTGACGCGCTTATACCCGTATGCTCGTATTTGCTCGTATTGTATAAGTACCTATATAATTTTTGAATCGTTTAGAATCACCTCGCAGTTCTTGGTAAAGTTTATTAAACTGACTGGTTGTCAGTCTTGATGCAACTATAGTTGACACTCAGCATCTTTTTCGTCTTCTCAGTCGACGGCGAATAAGTAACGCAAATAGCAATGTTTCTTCTTCAAATATACTCAAATACTCAAATACTTACTCAAATATACTCAAATACTGAAACCGCTCTAAATAGTACGAAACAAAGTCGCTATCCTCATTTCTGTTTCTCCGCTAACTTCTTCCATAAACCACGAAATGGATTTTGATACGGTGTTCACTCTCATTTATATTTTTTTGGTACGGAAGGTCGTACAATTATGTACAATTTATTTTTATTTTTATGTAACTGAATGACGAGACGAGCTGGTCGTTCGCCTGATGGTAAGCAATACGCCAGCCTATAAAAATAACAGCACCACCCAGAACTTTGTTTTGCAAAATCCTGCGCGGTGCTGCACTACGCTCATCACCCTGAGACAATTAGCTGTTGAGTCTTATAATGCCCAGTAATTTCATTGGCTACAATGCCCTTCAAACCGGAACACAGTAATGCTTGCGCACTACTGCTTGGCGGCTGAATAACTGGCAAAGCGGTGGTACCCACCCAAACGGCCTCTCGCATACGAGAAACCTACCATCAGTAGTAATACAATACATTCTAATTAGATTTTAGTATAGTAGAGAAAATTCAATGTGTTCAAGTCAGTCAAGTGTAATCAAGTCGTCAAAAAATTACACCGCATTAGTAAATAGCATCGTGCGGGGCTCGCTACTGTCGCTATAATATACTATGATCGTTTTAGTAAATAGCATCGTGCGGGGCTCGCTACTGTCGCTATAATATACTATGATCGTTTTAGTAAATAGCATCGTGCGGGGCTCGCTACTGTCGCTATAATATACTATGATCGTTTTAGTAAATAGCATCGTGCGGGGCTCGCTACTGTCGCTATAATATACTATGATCGTTTTAGTAAATAGCATCGTGCGGGGCTCGCTACTGTCGCTATAATATACTATGATCGTTTTAGTAAATAGCATCGTGCGGGGCTCGCTACTGTCGCTATAATATACTATGATCGTTTTAGTAAATAGCATCGTGCGGGGCTCGCTACTGTCGCTATAATATACTATGATCGTTTTAGTAAATAGCATCGTGCGGGGCTCGCTACTGTCGCTATAATATACTATGATCGTTTTAGTAAATAGCATCGTGCGGGGCTCGCTACTGTCGCTATAATATACTATGATCGTTTTAGTAAATAGCATCGTGCGGGGCTCGCTACTGTCGCTATAATATACTATGATCGTTTTAGTAAATAGCATCGTGCGGGGCTCGCTACTGTCGCTATAATATACTATGATCGTTTTAGTAAATATAATCGTGCGGGGCTCGCTACTGTCGCTATAATATACTATGATCGTTTTAGTAAATAGCATCGTGCGGGGCTCGCTACTGTCGCTATAATATACTATGATCGTTTTAGTAAATATAATCGTGCGGGGCTCGCTACTGTTGCTATAATATACTATGATCGTTTTAGTAAATAGCATCGTGCGGGGCTCGCTACTGTCGCTATAATATACTATGATCGTTTTAGTAAATAGCATCGTGCGGGGCTCGCTACTGTCGCTATAATATACTATGATCGTTTTAGTAAATAGCATCGTGCGGGGCTCGCTACTGTCGCTATAATATACTATGATCGTTTTAGTAAATAGCATCGTGCGGGGCTCGCTACTGTCGCTATAATATACTATGATCATTTTAGTAAATAGCATCGTGCGGGGCTCGCTACTGTCGCTATAATATACTATGATCGTTTTAGTAAATAGCATCGTGCGGGGCTCGCTACTGTCGCTATAATATACTATGATCGTTTTAGTAAATATAATCGTGCGGGGCTCGCTACTGTCGCTATAATATACTATGATCGTTTTAGTAAATATAATCGTGCGGGGCTCGCTACTGTCGCTATAATATACTATGATCGTTTTAGTAAATAGCATCGTGCGGGGCTCGCTACTGTCGCTATAATATACTATGATCGTTTTAGTAAATAGCATCGTGCGGGGCTCGCTACTGTCGCTATAATATACTATGATCGTTTTAGTAAATAGCATCGTGCGGGGCTCGCTACTGTCGCTATAATATACTATGATCGTTTTAGTAAATAGCATCGTGCGGGGCTCGCTACTGTCGCTATAATATACTATGATCGTTTTAGTAAATATAATCGTGCGGGGCTCGCTACTGTCGCTATAATATACTATGATCGTTTTAGTAAATAGCATCGTGCGGGGCTCGCTACTGTCGCTATAATATACTATGATCGTTTTAGTAAATAGCATCGTGCGGGGCTCGCTACTGTCGCTATAATATACTATGATCGTTTTAGTAAATAGCATCGTGCGGGGCTCGCTACTGTCGCTATAATATACTATGATCGTTTTAGTAAATAGCATCGTGCGGGGCTCGCTACTGTCGCTATAATATACTATGATCGTTTTAGTAAATAGCATCGTGCGGGGCTCGCTACTGTCGCTATAATATACTATGATCGTTTTAGTAAATAGCATCGTGCGGGGCTCGCTACTGTCGCTATAATATACTATGATCGTTTTAGTAAATAGCATCGTGCGGGGCTCGCTACTGTCGCTATAATATACTATGATCGTTTTAGTAAATAGCATCGTGCGGGGCTCGCTACTGTCGCTATAATATACTATGATCGTTTTAGTAAATAGCATCGTGCGGGGCTCGCTACTGTCGCTATAATATACTATGATCGTTTTAGTAAATAGCATCGTGCGGGGCTCGCTACTGTCGCTATAATATACTATGATCGTTTTAGTAAATAGCATCGTGCGGGGCTCGCTACTGTCGCTATAATATACTATGATCGTTTTAGTAAATAGCATCGTGCGGGGCTCGCTACTGTCGCTATAATATACTATGATCGTTTTAGTAAATATAATCGTGCGGGGCTCGCTACTGTCGCTATAATATACTATGATCGTTTTAGTAAATAGCATCGTGCGGGGCTCGCTACTGTCGCTATAATATACTATGATCGTTTTAGTAAATATAATCGTGCGGGGCTCGCTACTGTCGCTATAATATACTATGATCGTTTTAGTAAATAGCATCGTGCGGGGCTCGCTACTGTCGCTATAATATACTATGATCGTTTTAGTAAATAGCATCGTGCGGGGCTCGCTACTGTCGCTATAATATACTATGATCGTTTTAGTAAATAGCATCGTGCGGGGCTCGCTACTGTCGCTATAATATACTATGATCGTTTTAGTAAATAGCATCGTGCGGGGCTCGCTACTGTCGCTATAATATACTATGATCATTTTAGTAAATAGCATCGTGCGGGGCTCGCTACTGTCGCTATAATATACTATGATCGTTTTAGTAAATAGCATCGTGCGGGGCTAGCTACTGTCGCTATAATATACTATGATCGTTTTAGTAAATATAATCGTGCGGGGCTCGCTACTGTCGCTATAATATACTATGATCGTTTTAGTAAATATAATCGTGCGGGGCTCGCTACTGTCGCTATAATATACTATGATCGTTTTAGTAAATAGCATCGTGCGGGGCTCGCTACTGTCGCTATAATATACTATGATCGTTTTAGTAAATAGCATCGTGCGGGGCTCGCTACTGTCGCTATAATATACTATGATCGTTTTAGTAAATAGCATCGTGCGGGGCTCGCTACTGTCGCTATAATATACTATGATCGTTTTAGTAAATAGCATCGTGCGGGGCTCGCTACTGTCGCTATAATATACTATGATCGTTTTAGTAAATATAATCGTGCGGGGCTCGCTACTGTCGCTATAATATACTAAGATCGTTTTAGTAAATAGCATCGTGCGGGGCTCGCTACTGTCGCTATAATATACTATGATCGTTTTAGTAAATAGCATCGTGCGGGGCTCGCTACTGTCGCTATAATATACTATGATCGTTTTAGTAAATAGCATCGTGCGGGGCTCGCTACTGTCGCTATAATATACTATGATCGTTTTAGTAAATAGCATCGTGCGGGGCTCGCTACTGTCGCTATAATATACTATGATCGTTTTAGTAAATATAATCGTGCGGGGCTCGCTACTGTCGCTATAATATACTATGATCGTTTTAGTAAATAGCATCGTGCGGGGCTCGCTACTGTCGCTATAATATACTATGATCGTTTTAGTAAATAGCATCGTGCGGGGCTCGCTACTGTCGCTATAATATACTATGATCGTTTTAGTAAATAGCATCGTGCGGGGCTCGCTACTGTCGCTATAATATACTATGATCGTTTTAGTAAATAGCATCGTGCGGGGCTCGCTACTGTCGCTATAATATACTATGATCGTTTTAGTAAATATAATCGTGCGGGGCTCGCTACTGTCGCTATAATATACTATGATCGTTTTAGTAAATAGCATCGTGCGGGGCTCGCTACTGTCGCTATAATATACTATGATCGTTTTAGTAAATAGCATCGTGCGGGGCTCGCTACTGTCGCTATAATATACTATGATCGTTTTAGTAAATAGCATCGTGCGGGGCTCGCTACTGTCGCTATAATATACTATGATCGTTTTAGTAAATAGCATCGTGCGGGGCTCGCTACTGTCGCTATAATATACTATGATCGTTTTAGTAAATAGCATCGTGCGGGGCTCGCTACTGTCGCTATAATATACTATGATCGTTTTAGTAAATAGCATCGTGCGGGGCTCGCTACTGTCGCTATAATATACTATGATCGTTTTAGTAAATAGCATCGTGCGGGGCTCGCTACTGTCGCTATAATATACTATGATCGTTTTAGTAAATAGCATCGTGCGGGGCTCGCTACTGTCGCTATAATATACTATGATCGTTTTAGTAAATAGCATCGTGCGGGGCTCGCTACTGTCGCTATAATATACTATGATCGTTTTAGTAAATAGCATCGTGCGGGGCTCGCTACTGTCGCTATAATATACTATGATCGTTTTAGTAAATAGCATCGTGCGGGGCTCGCTACTGTCGCTATAATATACTATGATCGTTTTAGTAAATAGCATCGTGCGGGGCTCGCTACTGTCGCTATAATATACTATGATCGTTTTAGTAAATAGCATCGTGCGGGGCTCGCTACTGTCGCTATAATATACTATGATCGTTTTAGTAAATAGCATCGTGCGGGGCTCGCTACTGTCGCTATAATATACTATGATCGTTTTAGTAAATAGCATCGTGCGGGGCTCGCTACTGTCGCTATAATATACTATGATCGTTTTAGTAAATATAATCGTGCGGGGCTCGCTACTGTCGCTATAATATACTATGATCGTTTTAGTAAATATAATCGTGCGGGGCTCGCTACTGTCGCTATAATATACTATGATCGTTTTAGTAAATATAATCGTGCGGGGCTCGCTACTGTCGCTATAATATACTATGATCGTTTTAGTAAATATAATCGTGCGGGGCTCGCTACTGTCGCTATAATATACTATGATCGTTTTAGTAAATAGCATCGTGCGGGGCTCGCTACTGTCGCTATAATATACTATGATCGTTTTAGTAAATATAATCGTGCGGGGCTCGCTACTGTCGCTATAATATACTATGATCGTTTTAGTAAATAGCATCGTGCGGGGCTCGCTACTGTCGCTATAATATACTATGATCGTTTTAGTAAATAGCATCGTGCGGGGCTCGCTACTGTCGCTATAATATACTATGATCGTTTTAGTAAATAGCATCGTGCGGGGCTCGCTACTGTCGCTATAATATACTATGATCGTTTTAGTAAATAGCATCGTGCGGGGCTCGCTACTGTCGCTATAATATACTATGATCGTTTTAGTAAATAGCATCGTGCGGGGCTCGCTACTGTCGCTATAATATACTATGATCGTTTTAGTAAATAGCATCGTGCGGGGCTCGCTACTGTCGCTATAATATACTATGATCGTTTTAGTAAATATAATCGTGCGGGGCTCGCTACTGTCGCTATAATATACTATGATCGTTTTAGTAAATAGCATCGTGCGGGGCTCGCTACTGTCGCTATAATATACTATGATCGTTTTAGTAAATATAATCGTGCGGGGCTCGCTACTGTCGCTATAATATACTATGATCGTTTTAGTAAATAGCATCGTGCGGGGCTCGCTACTGTCGCTATAATATACTATGATCGTTTTAGTAAATAGCATCGTGCGGGGCTCGCTACTGTCGCTATAATATACTATGATCGTTTTAGTAAATATAATCGTGCGGGGCTCGCTACTGTCGCTATAATATACTATGATCGTTTTAGTAAATATAATCGTGCGGGGCTCGCTACTGTCGCTATAATGTACTATGATCGTTTTAGTAAATAGCATCGTGCGGGGCTCGCTACTGTCGCTATAATATACTATGATCGTTTTAGTAAATAGCATCGTGCGGGGCTCGCTACTGTCGCTATAATATACTATGATCGTTTTAGTAAATAGCATCGTGCGGGGCTCGCTACTGTCGCTATAATATACTATGATCGTTTTAGTAAATAGCATCGTGCGGGGCTCGCTACTGTCGCTATAATATACTATGATCGTTTTAGTAAATAGCATCGTGCGGGGCTCGCTACTGTCGCTATAATATACTATGATCGTTTTAGTAAATAGCATCGTGCGGGGCTCGCTACTGTCGCTATAATATACTATGATCGTTTTAGTAAATAGCATCGTGCGGGGCTCGCTACTGTCGCTATAATATACTATGATCGTTTTAGTAAATATAATCGTGCGGGGCTTGCTACTGTCGCTATAATATACTATGATCGTTTTAGTAAATAGCATCGTGCGGGGCTCGCTACTGTCGCTATAATATACTATGATCGTTTTAGTAAATAGCATCGTGCGGGGCTCGCTACTGTCGCTATAATATACCATGATCGTTTTAGTAAATAGCATCGTGCGGGGCTCGCTACTGTCGCTATAATATACTATGATCGTTTTAGTAAAAAGCATCGTGCGGGGCTCGCTACTGTCGCTATAATATACTATGATCGTTTTAGTAAATAGCATCGTGCGGGGCTCGCTACTGTCGCTATAATATACTATGATCGTTTTAGTAAATAGCATCGTGCGGGGCTCGCTACTGTCGCTATAATATACTATGATCGTTTTAGTAAATAGCATCGTGCGGGGCTCGCTACTGTCGCTATAATATACTATGATCGTTTTAGTAAATAGCATCGTGCGGGGCTCGCTACTGTCGCTATAATATACTATGATCGTTTTAGTAAATAGCATCGTGCGGGGCTCGCTACTGTCGCTATAATATACTATGATCGTTTTAGTAAATAGCATCGTGCGGGGCTCGCTACTGTCGCTATAATATACTATGATCGTTTTAGTAAATATAATCGTGCGGGGCTCGCTACTGTCGCTATAATATACTATGATCGTTTTAGTAAATAGCATCGTGCGGGGCTCGCTACTGTCGCTATAATATACTATGATCGTTTTAGTAAATAGCATCGTGCGGGGCTCGCTACTGTCGCTATAATATACCATGATCGTTTTAGTAAATAGCATCGTGCGGGGCTCGCTACTGGCGCTATAATATACTATGATCGTTTTAGTAAATAGCATCGTGCGGGGCTCGCTACTGTCGCTATAATATACCATGATCGTTTTAGTAAATAGCATCGTGCGGGGCTCGCTACTGTCGCTATAATATACTATGATCGTTTTAGTAAATAGCATCGTGCGGGGCTCGCTACTGTCGCTATAATATACCATGATCGTTTTAGTAAATAGCATCGTGCGGGGCTCGCTACTGGCGCTATAATATACTATGATCGTTTTAGACTTCAAGCCACGGTCTCCATCAACATAAAAAAACGACATCTTACTCACTCGTCGTTCGTTGGGGAACTTCCTTTACAATTTCATTGTCCATACTCCTCCGGAACGGGAACTCGATCGGCAGCCCCTCGTACTGCCACTCTTGTTTGGAAAAAGTGCGACGTCCGGCTTTACTTTTCACTACTGCAACAATTCATCATCTTTGTTACGCTCCTACAGCTGGGACTAGGGTTCCCAACCCTCCCGCAGTTCCCGTGGGACTCAAGCTGTCACTGAGAGTCTAAGTGACGTCTTGTTGATGTCTTAGACAAAGAATGCCTACCTTTGAGCCATAATGAAATTCACCTACATACATGTACTACATGGAAATAGGGAACAGTACTAAGTGAATAAATAACACCAACTTATATAACGATCACTTCATCAGCCCTTCACGTTCCCACTGCTGGGACTATATATTCTACTACTACTAATACTTTAAATGCGAAAGTTTGTGAGGATCGATGTATGAATGGACTAGCTGCGCCCCGCAGATCTACCCGCGGTTTCCCGGGATAAAAAGTAGCCTATGTGCTATTCCAAGTCCTAAAGTACCTACATACCAAATTTCATTTAAATCGGTTCAGTAGTTTTTACAATGATAGTTTTTGAATGAGAAACATCCATACATACAAACTTTCGCGTTTATAATATTAGTAAGTATTAATATAATATAAAACTGGAAGACCACTGACTGACTGACTGACTGACTGACTGACTGACATATTGACAGAATTGATCTCCGACTTGCCGTTATGGTGGGGGGTAGTGTTTGGTACCGTTGGATAGAGGGTGTTTTGAAACCAACCAGAAAAATCCGAAATCACCAGAAAGTGGTTTCCTGGATGGAACTGCTCAGGGGATCTCGGAAACTATAAATCGGATGGGGGTACCGCTTGAACTAAATATGCCCCAAACCTTGGGCCAATTTTGAATATTTGAAAAAAAAGATGGCCGCCATACAAAAAAACATGGCCGCCATACAAAATAAAAATGTTAATAACTTTTGAATGGTAAGAGATAGGTATAGGGTGCTCGACCAAATGTCATAGAGGGCCATGGGGGAAATTAAAAAAAGTTGGAAAAATTAAAAAATAAGAAAAAAAAATGGCGGCCATTTTGAAAGTTGCTCCGATCCGACTGAAATTTCGCATCGGGGGGTTTTCTGGATTTCGCCATTTTTCAAGATGGCTGCCATACAAAAGATTTTTTTCCGGAAAAATAAGCCAAACAAAACTTTTGAACCGTAGTCGATAGGAAGCGTCTATATAAAAAAAGCAACACCCCTCCACGCGAGCTGCTTTAGCAGCTCGCGCACGCCACAAAATTACTTGGATTCCGCCATTTTTCAAGATGGCCGCCATACAAAAGCCTTTTTTTCAGAACAACTGAACTTAAATAACTTTAAAACCGTAATCGATAGGGAGCTTTTATTAAAAAGCAAAACACCCCCCCACGCGAGCTGCTTTAGCAGCTCGCGCACGCCACACAATCACTTGAAATCCAGCTTTTTTTCAAGATGGCCGCCATACAAAAGTTTGTTTTCAGAACAAAAAGAACAGAAAAAAACTTTAGAACCGTAATCGATAGGAAGCTTTTTAAAAAAAACAGCAGCCACCCCCCCACGCGAGCTGCTTTAGCAGCTTTACTAAGATTACTTATCTGTTTTGTGCCTTAGTGTTGCACATGTAGGTACAAAATACACGGTTTTTATAATTGGTAGGTATTTTATTTAGTGCAGTTGCGGCGCGCGGGCGGCGACATCAAAAGAAAGGGGTGCACGTGGTGGCGCGGGGGTGGGTGCGTTTTGATAGGATTGACTGGCACGTGTTTTGACGCGTAGGTACCTTTTCCTCTTGTGCGCTTAGTGTCCATGTCAAATGTATTTTATTAGATTATTACGTTAAAAAGCAAGAGTTCTGGCGAGAGCCCATTTATTAAAACTGTACGTCGGCGTCGTATCCTTAGGGATTTTGTAAAATTCCTGGTATCCCCATTTTCTGGCGACAGGTATTTGTTAAATCACTAGATGTTGTTTAGGGAAATGATAAAACCATGTTGTTATTTTAACATCGTCCGTGATATGCTCTGTCTGTCTGTGGGACACACTTTAACAAATATAATTATAACGCCTATCCAAAGTGCGAAAGCAAGAAACTTCAAGTTTTCCTATTTAGACCTATTTAGATTTAGGTACCTAATTGTATTGTATTTTAAGTAGGCACCTAGGTATAAATGTTTTTTTACACAAACTTGATAAAAGGATTAAACGATAAGACCTCAAATTGTACAGTAGTACCTATATTTAAGTAGGTACTGTGTTTTTTTAATTGGTCATAAATAAATGGTTATAAAGGTAAATGTTAATAATACCGCCTTTAATTTATTTGGCGGTGTTATCACATAAAGCGATCTCTTCCAGAAAACCTTTGGATGCAGTACATAGGTACATAAACATATAGTATAGGTACAACCGGTCAGTGTTTCTGGCGCCAAGCAGTAGTGCGCAAGCATACTACAATCCTTCTTAAAATCTAGGTACTGCATAATTATATCTCGCGATGATTGGCATTTTTTCTAATAAAACAGGTTTACCTAAAGATATATAACCGACATGTCCAAGAATTTATCACAAAAATTCAAGGAAATGTGACATCCACCAACCCGCACTGGGCCAGCGTGGTGGATTATGGCCCATACTCTCTGTATGAGAGAAAGCCCGTGTCCCAGTAGTGGAAACGTGATGGGCTGATGATGAAAGGGCGGTCTTATCGCTTAAAGCTATATCTTCCGGGTAGGTAAATGTTTAGTGTTGTATATGTTTACACTTCTTACCTAAATACCTACTATCCTAAGTAGGATATAATAGATAGGATATCTTCTTGCAACTACTATTAATTATTCTGTGACGCAATTGACAACTGCACCTTTGTCACCATCATCAGCCTATTGCAATCCAATGCTGGACATATGCTATTCATAAAGGGGCGAGTTTACACTGCCAGTGCGAGATCGCGGCGACCACTGGATGTACATAGAGTAAATTTGTATAAAATCACACCACCCCCAGTCCCACAATACCCAGACACGAAACTAATGCTAGCGCTTTTTTTTTTCTGTGCACAAACATTTTTCCTGTCGTGGGAATCAACCCGCAACCTGCCCAATACTGGTAGGTATGCAGCGTTACGCGAGCTGAATTGAACTTTATTGCGTCGTAGCAAAAGTCGCTAATTGATTAAATTTCTTTACGGAGTCATATCGCACCTTCATATTCTGTCATTATAATACATAAAATAGATAAATGATTTATTGTAGGTACGTAAAACATTAAACTAAATGTGTATGTCTTCAGGTACATATATATATGTATACATCGTTGATTGTTTAGAGTAAAATTAGGCTATGCTCATGTTTTAGTTCAAAACGCGTAACTAGATGGCGCTGGCAAGCCTTAAAACACGCACACGATATATTCGAGGCTGCGCGGGAGGTTAGCCTAGGTTTGGAATATAAAGACCCATTTGTATACCTGATATCTTGTTTGATTTCGGAGGGTTTTTGAGACATTTGGACATTCATTGTAAACATCAGATTACAAATTACAAGACATTACTAGGGATATGGTATCGAAACAAAAATATCGATACTGTACTCAATAAAAAGGGTGGGAAATGTGAATTCTTTGTTTGTAATTCTGTGTGTGTCCGTGCGTAAAATTAGTTTAGGGACAGTTGGCAGTCTGAGTGGGCTGATTTTTATTTTAGATGATGAAGAGCAGTGTTGCCAATATAACTAATTTCCCCATTTTTAGGATAATTTTGTTATAATGGCTTGCAGCTCGCTTACGCCATAAAAATCCAAGATTGTTATAAAAGTCCAAAAACAAAAAATATAAGTTTAATCTTCAAGTCGGTTCTTGTTTTGTTTGTAACCGACTTTCTAAAGGTGGAGGTTTGTATTCGACTGCTTTACTTGCTTCACCCAGGGTTAACTTCCGGCGAGGGAACTCCTCAACGGTGAATAGTACAGACACAACATTTTGTAAATAAATTTAACCATAATAGCCTGTTCTAAATGGCTGATACACCCAGGATTGACTTCCGGCGAGGGAACTCCTCAACAGAGAATAGGACAGACATGACATTCGTACATACATTGAATTGTGATAGTCCGTTGTAAACTTCGTCATGATGTGGCTGCTAGAGCATAAAAGCTTGTCATAAAAACTTTTTAAATTAATTTAATTAAAACTTGTTTTGCAAGAAGAAACTTCTTGTACTACGTACAAAGAGTTTCGTCTTCCGTCCTTGTTGGAGTGCGCGAGCTGCTTAAGCAGCTCGCACTCCATAAATTCCGCCATTTTTCAAGATGGCCGCCATACTAAAAAATGGCAAACAAAACTTTAAAATCGTAGTCTAGGGGAAAAAAGCAGCCGCCCCCCCCCCACACTGCTCACACCACAAAATCACTTGGATTCCACCATTTTCCAAGATGGCCGCCATACAAAAGTTTGTTTTCAGAACAAAAAGGCTTAGATTACTTTAGAACCGTAGTCGATAGGTAGCTTTTTTTTAAAATTTGGCCCTAAAAATAACTGACGCGAGCTGCTTTAGCAGCTCGCGCACGCGGCGAAATACTAGTGTTCATTATACAATTACACAAAAACGACTCAACGGATTTTGATGATTTTTTGCTTACGGGTTACTCCAGTTAGTAGTCCTGGAAAAAACATAAGCTACATTTTACCCTAAAACCGCGGGTGAAACCGTAGGGCGCAGCTAGTTTTCTATAAAACCAAAACATAAAACAAATGTCTGCTTTTTTTCTATTCAAACACCTGTCCCATAGCGGGAATTGAACCCACTTCTTCTGTGGTACATAATATGAGATTATGATGCTGCCATCACACCACAGAGGCTGTGCTATCATATATAGCTATCATACCTAATTGCTAGAAGTAGGAAAGTAGAGTAAAGTAGGAGTAGGAAGTACCTAACTACCTAGGTGGGTACGTGCTTAGTTAGGTTTGCCGCCGAATGTAGACCTTAAAAGTAACTTATTGTTCAGATTTCTGTGGGTTTTGCTCTAAGAATGCTAAGCACTTACCTGATAAGTACATTATTAGAAGGGCTTCTTGCAAATTGCATGAATATTTAATAAAACGACTAGGACTCACGTGGTTTGTCGAATTAGTCGACCTAGGTTTCGAGGATGTCCGATGCTCTTCCTGAGGGGCGAGTTTACGCTGCGTGATAGCGGCGACCACATATAATTCGACAAACTACGTGAGTCCTAGACGTTTTGTTGAATATTTATAATGAATTAAACTCACGAAAACTTTCATACTAAAATTGCATGAAATTTATTCATTTATGTTTCATTACGTTATTGTTAAGTACATACTTACATTCTTAAGTATATATTTAAAAATACCGTTTCTACTAAATACCCTAATCTGAGCTCAACACGATATACGATTGTCGCTTGAGGGAGATATGGGTACGAGTGCTGAATATTTACAAACGTTCAACTGACATATTGAGAATAACACGAAAATATACTAAACTAAATGCATTTTTCTGCAATTTCTCTATTCGCACAAGATAATAACACTCCTTATAATGCAGTAGTCAGTGAAAAATTACAATCATTGAAGGTGTAGGCAATCAAAGATTCACAAATGTTCAGCTGCTTCTGTCGCTGATTGTACCTAGATGTACCTATGTATGTAGGACATGTAAACATGTAATATATGTGTGTTGTTGTGTATGTGTAGGTACCCACTTTCGTCAGAGCTCTCGAGCGCGGTGGAAGACGCCTCGCGGTGCGCGGTTACTCCAGCAATTACAAGTGCTAATAGGATTGCGAACTTGCCAGCCATTTTTAGTACAATTATAGTAATTTCTATGAAAACACTGCTTTGTTTTACATTACTTTTCCGAAAGTGTTCGCATAAAATATGATTTGGAAATTAAGTCATAAAAAGTTGCAACACTAACAATTGGAAAGACATAAAAATACAATAAAATGTTTAAAATAAAAAAGTACCAGTGTAGTAGCACAGAATACTGAAAAGTACGAGAGTAGGTACACTGACCTTTTCTTAGAAGGCAGAGCAACCCATATGATGCTGGTGATGGTAACATGGTAGGACTCTCGCGGTAGAGTAGTAGATATGTACTCGTCTTTCTATTGGTACCTATAAGATGATCCATCCATTATAGCTTTGCCATAGGTAGGTATTCTACCACCGCGGATCTAGGAAGGGTGGGGGGCACCAGGGTATTTGCCCAGGGCGGCAATTTCAGGAGGCGCCAAATTCATGTTTGATGAAATAAAATGGTTTCACAAAGCGCCTGCTAACATGTAGCGTAGCGCATGCTGTTCTATCGATTATTAATTTGATTTTGGAACGCATCCCAGTTGGTTTTGAACACATCCTAAGTCCCCTCAGTTTCTTGCCGTATCTTCTGAGTAGTGGTTCTTTTTCCGATACGGTGGTAGAGTCATTGTGATAATTTGACGTTCATAAGTGCGTCTGTGATGCCAAAATGATTAAAGAGATTTTGATTTTGTTGATTTCTACACGCGTGCATGGTGCACGTGATGTCTCTGCCAGGGGATTCCCTGTCGCTTCTAGAAAATCTTTCCCGCATTTTCTATCTTCTCTAGCGGGCGTATTTCCGAAGCACTGGTAGGTCACTTTTCGCATTTTTTCTGGGCCCGGACTTCAATTTGGGCTAGGGTATGTCAAGTTACAATTTTTATCGTATTTTAATTGATTTTTATTATGTACTTATATGACGTTTATAAGTGCCTGTTTGTCCTTATTTAATAAATATCTTCTGACTTTTGACCGCAGACAAAAAGTAACGGTAGTACAGGAGCTGAGCCGGAAATACCCAAAAACCATAATCTAAAACTCTTTAAACAATTTATCTATTTTTAGCACAAATATCAATATTTCAAAAATAGTAAATTGTAGTTTTTATACGCTTGGAATGAATTTTTAAGAGGAAACGGCACGCTGAAATTTTCATACAAAAAGAGAAAACGTTTTTCTACCCCTAAACAATAACCAAATTCGAAATTGGACACGTAAGAGATGTTATCATTATTGAGGTTTGTAGGTTTTTATTGTTTCGGTAATTCCTATAGAATTTGAATAAATGCGCCCAAAAAACTCGATATTTACTCGAATTTGTTTTTTAAAGTTTGGAAGCTGTTTACTTTCAAAATAGACATAAACTTAGAAAAAGAACCACAAACCTAGTTTATTCTCCATTTAAGAAATTGAGATCAAAATTACCAAATTTGGTTGAGATTTAGTGTGGTAGAAACGTTTTCTCCCGAAACGCTAATTTTAACAAAAATCTGAAGTTAATACGAATTTAGTTAAATTATTATTATCATTATTATTTAGTTAATTTATTTAAGTTAATTCACGCATTTTCTGCGAGACCGTAAACCATTATTCAAATACCTAGTGCTCGCTGGCCGCGGCTGTGCCATATCTTCTTAACAACGCAATGTTCTATTTCTAACGTTTAGGGTAGGTGCAATAGGGATCCCTGTTCAAAAATTCACTCTATATATTTGTGAGTTTTTTTAATAATACATCTCATACGCTGGATGAGAGGGTGCGCCTCTCTTAAGTCTCTGCACCCGTTTCGGAAAAATCGTAGGTCCGGGGCTGCTTGCCTTGCAGCGTGCTAGTACCTACATAACACATTATGTTCTAAAAAGCACATAAACTATTCATTGGACACAAGTACTTGCATCGTTGGACGTGAATGATGACGACATAAAAACACAAATATAGTTAAGGTTTTAATACGGAATCACTAAAAAGAAATACTATACAACAGAAATGAGTATTCCGGACAGTGAAGAGTCGGATATGGACCGTCAGACGCGTTGTTTAATGCCAGCCTTTGCCGCCCCAGCCCTTGCCGCCCCAGCCGAGCCCGCCCCAGTTTCCAAGGCTGTAGCCGCCGTGTCCGCCCCAACCACCAAGGCCATAGCCTCCGTATCCGCCCCAACCTCCAAGGCCGTAGCCGCCGTGGCCGCCCCAACCTCCGAGGCCGTAGCCGCCGTGTCCTCCCCAACCTCCGAGGCCATAACCACCGTATCCGCCCCAACCTCCAAGGCCGTAGCCTCCGTAGCCGCCCCAGCCGACGCTGATGGGCGCGGATACAATAGGCACAGTCTTGATGATGGGAGCGGTGATGACGGGCGCTACTGCGATCTTGGGGATGCTGTAGCCGTGGTTGATGACTACTGAAGAACCTGGAATTTGGCGGATTTTAATAGTTGTCATGCAGCAAACTTAAATAAAGCAGGCAGAGGCTATTGTACTATGACTGAAGCAAAGATAGATACAGTTTGGTTATTAAGTAATGTTAGGTATGGTTAGGTATTTAGGTAGGTATGTACATGGTGTGTATCTTGAAAAACCAGGTCACTATACTTCTTAGGATTTAATTCAGAATTTCAGTGGATTTTATTAGTGCTTGCAACGCCTTATAAACAGTATCAATATGAATATTTATAATGAATATATGAATTTTATTTTATAAAATTCTCTAAATCATGGTAAAATCTGTATCAAAATCCATCGAGTATTTTTGATGACTAAGCGGATAAACAGACAGACGTATATGCACAACTTTATTATATTCTATTTAGATATTTCAATACGTTTCACGGGAATCGAACCCGACTGTGTTTAACTGGTTTAACCACACTACGAATTCGATGCTTTCCTAGACTGTGTATTTATATGCCTTGTGTCATTGGAGATAGAAAAGTGAATGTTACCTAGTGTCTGGTGAATGTTTTCCGTAAAGACGCCAACCGAGCTCGTCGCCCATGACTCCTGGACCAACGGTGCCCTAAATACGACCCTGAATTACAATCCTGTCCTTGTCCAGCTCTTATGCTCTAAATTCGAGTCTGAACCCTGGGGAACATCTCAAGAGGAAAAAAGGCAGGATATTCTATTAAAGACACAGACAGTCTACTTTTCGAGTCTTGTAAACACCGCGTATATTTTTGAAAAACATTTCGGACTTTTTGGGACGCAATAAATAGCATATTTCGTAAGACTCAGTACAGTTTTCGACGGTATGTGAGCCGTACTGCCCGACGGTATGTGAGCCGTACTGCCCGACGGGATGTGAGCCGTACTGCCCGACAGTATGTGAGCCGTACTGCCCGACGGTATGTGAGCCGTACTGCCCGACGGTATGTGAGCCGTACTGCCCGACGGTATGTGAGCCGTACTGCCCGACGGTATGTGAGCCGTACTGCCTGACGCTGAACTTCTAATTATTATAAGTACGCCCAGTCAAATTTCTTTTTTTTTTTTGGGATTATTAAATGTTCTCATTGTTGAATCCTTGTGATGCCTCTCCTTTCTTGATATTATATGTATTAGCTGCACTCTGCGGTTTCACCCGCAATTTTTTAGAATGAAAGTACCTATGTTTTGCGCCAGGGTTTCAGGTTCATTTTGAAATTAATTGAGTCCAAATTTTATCAAAATCAGCTCAGTACTTTTATTTGTGATGCCAAAGGTTTTTCTTCCAGCAGTTTTTGCGTGATTGATGAACAAGCACCACCGAACATTTCACAAACTTTCACAATTTTATTATTAAATTTGTAGTGTTGAATTTAGGCTACGTTTTGATAACTTTGATTGATGGAATGACTGAATGAATGAATTATTGATGGTTGAAGAAGGTTTTTACCGTATCCGTGTCCGTATCCGTATCCTAGTGGCGCCACCGGGTTGGCGACCACCATGCCGATGAGGGCCAGCACAATAGCAACCTGAAAATATATTACTTTAATAAGTTGCGTAGTTGTGTGCACAAGCTACTGCTATAGAACTTGCAAGTAAGGCTTGGACAAAATATATTAGCATAAATTAATCATCCTATGACGTGCAGCTAAAGCCGGTTCAGTCTTCTCTCAGAGAGATACAAAGCTCTCTCTCTCTGTGGCATATACTATCTTTCTCTCTCTAACTTTCTCGCTCTACTAGAGGGAAGAGGGAGCCACGAGGTCCCACAGTCGCAATGCAGCTTGGTAGACGACATATCGCATAAAATATGGTCATACGCGTAGCAAAACTTTCAGATTTTTCAACACTTGTCCAACTTATCGACCACTTTGATGAAGAGTTAAGATAATAAACCATGGTCCTTTTTCCATCTACCATGGTCCGTTGTTTTGGTCGTCTTCAGTTCAGTCAATCGCTTCGCTCTTCGTGTTTCAAATACAACGAAACCTTAAAGGGCGAAAATCAATCTATGTTCAATATACGAAAGGATTTTATCAAAATAATACTAAAGGCTGACTTACAGCGCACTTCATGATGTAGTCTTGAAGTGGAGTACGGCCCCAGGACGCTGAGGACTGTATATATACCAGTGCCGTCACGGTAGACCGGCCAGGACATCCTTCGGGGAGGGAAGTCGATTTACATCGATTGTTTGCTAATACATAAGGATGTTGGGCTCTTTGTGTCAAAGGGAGTTGATTTATGCAGTTCAGTTTGTGCGTAAACTACTGCAGGTCAAGGGATACTATATCTTTCATTGTTTTTGTGTTGCTGTTAGGTTCCAAATATTTTATGATGAGTGATTAATTTCTCTATGGGTGCGGGTGTAGGGTAGGTAATACCACAAAATATAGATAGTAGTCTATATTTTGTGGTTTTTTACTTTGTGACAACTTCGACCTGGGAGTCTTCGAATCGAGAGTGAACATGCATCTTCTAGTATCTGTTAAAATGTTAACAGTAATTTTTCAAACAACTTCTTTGTGTACATTTTGTATTCTGTGGTGGTACAACCAGGCCTAGCGCACTCCGCACTGTAGGTACGAAGCTACAAGTACATAACCGGACACAGACGGCGGGTCGCGCGTCGTTACACGTGGCGCGTCAGAAGAGATAAGAGCTATGATAGAAAGAGACGCGCTCTGTAGGTTAATATGATTGGTAGTTATGCAGCGCTACGCGAGCTGAATTGAATTTTATTGTGACATAGCAAGAGTCACTATTTGTTTAAATTTATTTGCGGAGTGATGCTTCTGTCCCTTAGTATTCTGTGGTACAACCAAAGTTGCTACTAAGTATATAGTTGCAACCATTTTTGGCAATCATAGTAGAGTTGTGTTTTGATGAACATGAAAAATTCACAGAACGGATCCGACTTTCCGTCACTACTTAAACGGTAGTGCCTTCGCCTAATA
The DNA here is from genome assembly GCA_951640565.1 of Petrophora chlorosata. NCBI lineage: Eukaryota > Metazoa > Arthropoda > Insecta > Lepidoptera > Geometridae > Petrophora > Petrophora chlorosata. The sequence goes on from OX621210.1 coordinate 12,336,381, forward strand.
AGTGTCAAAAGAAATTACGGCGTAATATCGAACCACGGGAGCGCACTGGTGACCTGTAATACAGGTTCATATCAGGCACCAGTCTCTCATAACGTTAGGTAGTCTTAGCTTTAGTTGAGAGAAAATAAATAAATGTTTTATTATTATTAAATAATATTAAGGAATAAGTGCCTTATAATGATAAAAATGCCTGAGAGTGTGCAGGGACACGTCGACTCAGAAAGTTACAAGTTCAAGACCTGTCTCTCGGTGCATTATTGAAGCCTAGTCGAAGTAAAAACTTCAATAATGGGCCCGATTTTACATTCCTCAAATAGAGAAGCAGATAACGTCGTTTTTTTATACGCCCAACACAACATACATACATACACTAACACTTTACTGCACACCAAATAAACACACAATCCAAAAAATATAGAAATAACAATGATACAATACGTGTACATTTGAGGTACAATGGTCGGCCTCGCTTAGAGCGATTTCTTCCAGACAACCTTTGGATGGATACATACGTACATACACACGTACATACTTAGATCCTGGCCCTTAGGATTCCCTGTAGCGAGGGAACCAGGAACTATGAGGACCATGGTCCCACGACACCCGGACACGAAACAAATGCATGCGCTATTTTTTCTATGCACAAACATTTGTCCCGCCGCGGGCATCGAATTCGGAACCTTAGTGGTGTATGAGATTTGAGCCAACCTGCCCAACCACTACGCCACAGAGGTGGCTGAGGCTGAGTGAGTTATATATGCATCGTGTATAGGAGTGAAGTTATTCATCTAAATAAAAAGCTGTATAAGTTGGCACTGCTAATATATAATTATTACTATAGGTACCTACCTACTTACTTACTGATATAATTATAGCTAAATTAGCAGCAATGATGTAGTTATAGAAGCAGTATTGCGTGCCACTATGTGTCTATTCTAGCATATTACCGCACGCACCATATCTTTACGTAGGTACTTGTCTATTCTATTTAGGTAAGCACGGACCATAGTCTTATAGTTTCTGCGTTGGCAAGTTCAGTGACTCCGCCCATAACGCGTTCGATCTGTTCGACGGAACATTGAAATAAGGCTAAGAGTAATATATACCATATGACCAAAGAAAAAAGTCCTGACACTTTTTGATATTGGAAGGACCAAAGACTTCTACTTCATCTTAGGGAAGGACTTTTTTAGGAACTTTTGCTCGGTTAAGGATTTCCGAACCAAATACAAAAACCTCAATATCACTAAATTAATCACGAAAATGCTTATTATATTTACATGCAGCAAAAACGAATGCTAAGCGAAAAACTATAACAAGGTTTTTCGGGAAGAAAAAATTCGACCACCGGCTGGGACTCGAACCCGCAACCCAATCTTCCAAAAAGAAAGGTGGTCGAATATTTTCTCCCCGAAAAACCTTGTTTAAGATACTTTAAATTGTATCCACCGAAACGCGATAAACGTGAAAAGCTCTTTTTTCATACATTTTCTATACCTTAATCTATACCTACTGAAAAACTGAAAAATTAAGTCCTCTCAAACACAATAGGTAGAACATAGATGCCGCAAATGGATTCGAACCTGTAGCTAACGCGTTCAGTTCATAACATCATTTAAACCTAAAAACCAAATAAAAGCCTATACTGTGCCCATATTATTATTGTATTTTTAATGTATATTGTTATTCTTATATTCTCTATTGTACACTATTGTAGTATTTGCATCGATGATTTATAAAGTATATGTACAAGTCGTCAAGCGACCTCGTCGTGTTTCGGGATGATTTTCGGTGAACCATCGGGGCGACGGGTCTGAGCAGCCGCTCAACTGCCGTCTCTCTCTAGATGTATGTGCTCCATCTTAGGCCACATCATCGCTTCACATCAGGCGAGATAGTGGTCAAACATAGATCTATTAAGTGTAAAAAAAAATGTACAAAGGCGAGCTTAACCCTAAAAAAAGTTTTCTTCCAGAAAACCCTTGAGGAAAGAGAACTGTTACATGAGCAAATACGTTTCAGTGTACGGTTACGGTTTGACAAGAAAAAAACATCGTTATTGATTTGTATGACCATTTAATTTTTCCAAATTTACTTTATATTTTGTTTGCACTACCTTACAAAAGCTCCACATTAGGTATACCGAGGTTAACTGGAAGATAATGCTTTCTAGCATTAAGTTCGCCTATTTACACAAATCTGTTTGTGCAATAAAGAATTTTCTATGTATCTATTTGTAGTGTGTAGAAACAATATCGATCGACAACAAAATAATTGGCGGACGTTGTAAATGAGTAAATTACTTAAAATTCATATGAAAACGAATTCGTTAACAAGTCGTGTGCAATAAGTACCTACTCATACCTAGAGTTGTTTACTTGACGCTGACTAAGCCATATATCATGCAATTTACGCATTAAAATAATTATTTTAGTACCTTCATCATGCTATGTATTTATAGATGTAGGTAAGCACCTACCTATACATTTGTGAGTACATAGCATAATTATTTGTTAATTGGCTACGTACCTTTAAATTTGCTTCATTAGATACATATACCTATTTTATGCCATTATACGTTTACATCGCTATTTGAACTTTTCAGGATTTGATGTTATTGATGAAGGACGAGTCGGGTGCATCCGAAGGACGAGTCGGGTGCATCCGAAGGACGAGTCGGGTGCATCGGAAGGAATGTCGTTATTACTACTTAACGATCGGGCTCGCCTATTGTACTTTAGTTTTCCGCTTAGCATAGTGGTACAGCATCAGTCGAGTGTGCTCGGTGGACATCCAGTGGAAAACGGGAATAGGCGCGCATTACATTACAAAAAAATACTGGGCATGTGAGATATAGGGCATATCTGATGTTTCGGGGGTGATGTGCTTCGTAGTGCTCTCTGTAGCTGGTATTAAAAGTTCTGGGCGGAACTTCACTTTACATACGTTATGGGCAGGCTTGGCGCTTACCATCAGGCGAACGACGTGCCGTTTCATATCCGCACAGATTCATAAAAAAATAGAAATATGTAGAAGTAGGGATGGCATTGATAAAATAACAGTGAAATAAAAAACATAGCTTTTATAAAATATCTATTTAAATTATAAATAACACAATGTAGACCTTATCAGTCAAAGCGTCAAGTTTAAATGCTAACAAGCAGGGCGAAATTTAATAGAATCTATTAACACAAAATATTAATCACATGATGATTATATCACACAAAGCCACTCGAAAACCTGGAGATCACCCCCCACTCAGGAACTAGTTCTGGAAGAAAAAGAGGGGGTTAGAATATTTTTTATGATATTCGAGGACAGTCTTTGTGGCGTAGCGCTTAGGAAGTTTGGCTCATAAAACGGAGCTTGGGGTTTCGATTCCCACTACGGGCCATATATTTAAGAATTTTTCAGTTCAAGTTAAGGAGATACCTACCCACTAAAAAATTGTCATACTATCTGAGAGAAGGCCCTTTGTCCCAGCAGTAGGAGTTATGGCCTGACGGTGAAGGTAATAAAATCTGACATCTGCCAACCCACACCTGCCTTTGATCCTTCCCCGTGTCACACGAAGCGATTCTAAAAGTCGTATTGAATGTGTGCAAATGCGCACATTCAATCATCATTTCATCACATTATTATTATTATTTTCGTGCTTGTATCTTCACAGAACCAAAATATCGAGAACTCAAAAAGGCATGGTGAAATACCCTCAAATTCTAACGTTAGTGACCATAAACAAAATAGTTTTGTATTTTTTTGGTTATACCAGGCCTAGCGTACTCCGCACTGTAGGTACGAAGCTACAAGTACATAGCCGGACACCGACGGCGGGTCGCGCGTCGTTACACGTGCCGCTTCAGAAAGGATAAGAGCTATGCGATAGAAAGAGAGGCGCTCTGTAGGTTAATATGACTGGTAGGTATGCAGCGCTACGCGAGCTGAATTGAATTTTATTGCGTCATAGCAAGAGTCGCAATTTGTTTAAATTTCTTTGCATAGCTTGCTTTTCTTTGCTTTTGTCCCTTAGTATTCTGTGGTTACACGAAGAAGAAGAATGGTATGATAGTGTACGTACATGGTTCCTGCCCAGGCTTCCACCGGTCGTTGTCGTAGTCCCACTTGGAGGAGATGCCATCAATCGGGTTGACTCGCAGCTCCAGCATCCGACGCAGCTGTGCCTTCTGCGACTCCATGGCCAGAGACGGAGGGAGCGGCTCGACAACTGGGGACAAAGTTTGCCGTTGTATTCAAGCGTGTTTAGCGAAAGTTTTTAGAACGAAACGTGATCCTTATTCCATATGCTATCTTCTGATCTGACTCACTGTGCTTTTAAATATTATGGGGTTTCAAATTGATTCAGCCGGAGTTAAGCTATTGACACCGCATCCGTCTCATGTCATGGACGTGGATAGGACGTGACATGAATACCATAACATTATTTTATGCTTCTGGAGTATGATCCTACCACGTTACGTTCACCTCTCTGACGCGGCACGAATATGTATGAAGAGACCTTTTATACCTGTCGGCTAATGATCTGTGTCCCTGAGCGACAGACTTTCGTTTGGAACTATAAAACCCCTAGTCGTCTCCTGCGCTTTCTGCGTCATGTAAATATTCATTGCCTTAGTCGTGGTAACGTCGGCAGAGCACAATGGTGAATCAGAGAACGTTGTAGACATAGCCCTATTCCATTTCATTATAAATAATAAATAAATTCATTTATTTCAGGCTATAATACAGTCAATAAATTAAAAGTACCAGAGGCTTATAAAATATGTACCTTACGAACTAGCATATAAGTAGTTTCTCCAGGTGTCGTAATTTAACTATACTCGCCACCTTAGTGTTTCGTTGTAGTGCATATATTTATGCAAATAGCACAGCCATGTTTTTAAAGTTTGCCAAAAACACTGCACCAAGCTCTCCGGTAAAACATTTTCAAATGATTAAGTAGGAAAAATATAATTAGCTCACTATAATAATGGCTGAACATCATGCACCAAAAACCGAACGATGTGCCGATGAATACGAAGCCTAGAATAAACTTCCACTGGCCCGTGGGGTGCTGAAACTCTGAGAACGTCTGACAGAAGGACGCTCGGTACAGGGCCTTCTTCTCCTCGCAGCAGAGGCATTTCCAGTCGCCTTTCTCTTTCTCGCGAAGAGCCTGAAAAGAGAAAGTATCTATAGGCTATATAACACGCACTTTGGCCACATCGTCGCTAAACATCTGGTGGGATTGTGGCCAATGATCGTTGTCCCAAAAAATCAAGACACGGAACAAGGACCTACTCTCTATTTCTGTGAAAAAAATGCGGTCGTTGTTGTTGCTTTACTAAATAATTTACCCAGTCTTTCCAACAAAATATATTACGCCGCCGAGAAGTCGCCGGGTCGCTTTGCTCGCCAACTCGCTTTTCGCTCCACTCGGCCTTGTAGGTTCGCTTCATTCAGGACCTCCTTCGCGAGCTTTTGGCTCCGCGCTTTTTATATATTTATATACACTCTAGGGGTAAGAGCGAGTTGGACCACGAAAGAGTGAGGTGCGGTAATTCGATTGGTGGTTATTTACTAATTTGATCTGCCGATACAATTTTTGGATAGAAGAACCAAATAATCTCAAAGATTATTTTGATGGTCATTATATATTTTCCCTATTTGTTTTTATCCTAAACCACCAGAGGTACGAACTGGGTGATCTCTTTTTAATTTTGTTTTGTAGCAAACTTGTAAAGATTCAACCTCCATGTTAGGAGCTGGTCAAATTATTCGCCACATCTCACTGTCGAAGTACCTAGGTTGGGTTTCTTCTTCGTTTAGTGGTTCTTTGCTTATTTCAAACCCTGCGTTTGCACATAACCACATGCAGTCATTATGCGAACCACTAAGGAGTAGAATTCCTTCCAGGAGTCAGTCGTTCTTCGATAATTTTACAATCTGGCAGTATTTATGTCACGAGTGAACAGGGTAGTTTCCATTTTGGTATGCTATACCGTGGACTGCATCATCCTTTAACATCAGGTGAGATAGTGTTCAAACCATAGCCAAAACAAATAAAAAATGTATGTTAATGTCTGTTTGTATTCTGGGATCTAATTAACTACTAGTGGTAGGTAGTTTAGCAGGTAAGCAATCACTCCAAGCGTTACTAAAACCAATTCTCGCGTCACTGAATGTCATTCATTACATGACTTTCATGATGATGAAGATTGACAGAGACTTACCGCGAAGAAAGATAACATTCAGACATTTTGGGCGTTCACCAAGGTTTCACCGCACTTGTAAACAAGGTAGGTGAAGCTTACCCATATATCCCTGGTGTTTTCCTTAAACCTCACAGCTGGGAAGGGAAAATGAGCGTCATCCTTGTAATTAGCGGCGCCGTTGTGGCCAAACCCGACCCAGTCCCTGTTGCCGATTCTGCATCTATTGTATACTGTCCTCACATGAGATGGTGTGAAAATTCCTGCAGATTTTGTAATAAACATGGACATTTTTTGAAGTAGTGATCGTGACAGGGCCAAGTCATTTTTGTGTTTAGAATTTTGTTTTTTTGTTGGCGGTTGTAATCTATTTGGTTGGGGATGACAAAGGAGTTTCCATACTGAAATGTACGAGTGTCGCGTGTGCAATTTAATTATTTCTTGTGTAGGTGTTGTATTTTTGGGAACTACCTCTTAGGTGAAACGGAATAAAACTTGGGTATCCTAAAATCCTCAAACATTAAATTACAACAAGTACCTTCGTATCTTTATTGAACATCAATATAATAACACAATATATTGTTATGTACTATTTTTTGAATATATATATCGTGATCATGTCGTCATGTTAACGATATTTAATTGTTTTGTTTTACGAGTACCAGGGTTAACATATTTATTCCCTCTACATATTTTTGCTTACTTTTTCTTTCAAATACAATCTGACATTCCTATAATTTTTTATTTATTTACTATCAGCATTTTGTCGTCTTTAAGATAATCAAAATCTTCATCAGATATAGGCATCGTAGTACCGAACAGAGACAGAGGAGTCTCACTTGTTTTAACCTCGTTTTTTGTAGTATCTTTTTCAGAATAATTAATAACTTTTGGTGCGTTTCTTATTTCTTCCATTGTTTTTCTTTCTATTTTTCTTTCTTTTTCTTGTACGTTCCATGCTATATTTGACCATGCACTTGCTTCAACCTCATACGTTGTTGTATCTCTTTGAGAATAATTGATTAGTTTTTGTGCATAAATTCTTTTGTCTTCTTTATTCCTTTCTGTTTCTGTGTTTATCCTTTTTTCATCACCGTTCCATAATTTACTTACCATATTTGTAGGATGAAATCTACTGAATGCCGTGAAATCAAAAAATCTGTTGTTATATTTAGTTTCAGTAGGATATATGTAGAAAGATGTTTTCTTTTCTTTTATCTCGTCAACTGTTGACAGGAATCTATTGTTTTGGTACCATATCTTCGTAGTGGGTTTCATATATTTGTGAAAATAGTTTTTTGATAGATTAGTCAACAAATCTGTTCTGAGATTTGTTTCTCCGATAGGCATTTCTTCATAGGAATGGCTAATTCCATCTGGACGTTTCGCTATCTCCTCATACTCGCTAGACGATTCGTAATTGTTACTCATTGTTCTTAGCGTTGTTTTCTTCTTTATGTTTGCTACATCTTCATAATCAGTATGTACTCGCGTACTCTTAAAAAATGGGTGACGGTGTGTTTGCATTGTGTCTATTGTTTCAATGTTTTCCAAATTTTTAGTGTTTTCAATAGAATTCTCTTCACTTATTGATTTCCTTGTAGTTTTAATATCTTTAGGAAATCGCGTTACCTTCTTTTTTTTAGGCGATGCTTTGGTTGGTATAACATTTACAGATTCATGGAATTTTTTAGGTGGTTTTGTTGTTACGTCAAAATCATCATTATCTTCAAGAATATCTCCTTCAAGTAGATAGTCTATTACTGTGTTATTATTTAGTACAAATTCCTGAATTATTTCCTTGAGAATGACAATTTCTTCAGGGTAATCTGTTGTTTTATGCTCTTCTTTATCTTTTTGTCTCAGATTTTTTTGAGTTGCGGTGGTATAAACAGGAAAGAGAACTAGCTCCGGATTGGCCGTCGTCTTTGTTGTTTGACTTTCTGGTGAATGCCATCGACCATTTGCGGGTTCCTACCAACATAAAAATAATCAGCTGAAGTATGACGTACAACAATACAGATTTCATGTTTATAAAACAGACAAGCAAACAGCATGCCTGATGAAAAGATGCTACAGTTATGACAAATCAAACCAAACGAATAGATGCAATTGGACAACAGACGATTCAAGTGCAGTTCGATAAAAAACGAACCCAAATCCTTCTTATCCTATCCTACTAATATAATAAATGTGAAAGTTTGTGAGGATGGATGTTTGTTACTCAATCACGCAAAAACTACTAAGGGGATTTTGATGAAATTTGGTATATAGGTACTTTAGGTCCTGGAAAAGGACAAAGGCCACTTTTTACCCCGGGAAACCGCGGTGCGCAGCTAGTATATTATAAAAATAATACCCAACAATATTGTTAGATATGGAAAAATCGATGCGTTTTATTTAGGGCTATCTAGTTCACGGCAAATACGAGTATAGCACCAACCCAGCTAGAGCGACGACAATGTAGCACAATAAATGTACTTCAATGCATACCTATCAGTTATCTATTAATTTTGGCGTTTTGTATCATGAAATGAGGGGCACGGCAAATAATTGCTAACGTTAATTACCTGTCTGATAACACTATCAATCCATTCGGTGTAGAACCCGACCTTGGTGAAGACTGTGGGGGCGTCGCGCATGCCGCAGACCGACGGCCCGAAGCTGACGAGGCCAACAAGCAGGTCTGACGTCACTGCAGGCCCTCCGACATCGCCCTGTACATAAACAATGGTAATCGTGACAATTCTGGCAAGCTTGTGTAATAATCATCATCAGCCCATCACGTTCCCACTGTTGGGATAGGGCCTTCTCTCATAGAAAGAGTATGGACCATAATACACCACGCTGGCCCAGTGCGGGTTGGTGGCTGTCACATGTCCTTGAATTTGTGTGATTAATTCTTAGACGTGCTGGTTTCCTCACGATGTTTTTCCTTCACCGTAATTAGAGCGAATGTTAAATCCGCACATAAATTAAGAAAGTCAGTGGTATTCGAACTCAGGTGCATCGCATCGAAAGTCGCACGTGCTTTCACTGAGCCACACTCAGCTCTCGCTCGTATATTATATTTTTTGTTAGATTATCATTATCATGAAGGAGAACATTGAAATACTTGCCATGCAGGCACCACCACCTTTAGTGACGAAACCAGCGCAAAAATTAGTCTCGGTAACGTAATACCTGGAAAAATACATTTTGCTAAATAAAATAACATTTAAACTGATGATAGGATTATTAAGGTCTTATTCCTGACGTCCGTCTGGCTCACTCTGCGCTAGCACCTTCATGTCAAACTGGGTAACGCAGAAACGCACATCATGTAATGTCAATGGGTTTCTATGGTCGTATTTCGGTTTTTTAATGGAACTGAGTGATGAAATGAGTATGTCGTTCGCCTGATGGTGAGCGCTACGCCTGCCCTTAACAATTGCAGTGCCACCCAGAACTTTTAATGAGATAAATATTCTAAGTGTCATATATGCCCACTGCCCAGTCATTTCGCTAGCTACGATGCTCTTCAAACCGGAACACAGTAATGCTTGCGCACTACTGCTTGGCGGCAGAACAACTGGCAAAGCTGTGGTATCTACCCAGACGGCCTCCTGCATACGAGAGACCTACCACGAGTAAGTCTCGATTTCGGCACAAAAAACTCCACCTCCATTGCCCACCCTTTTTATACTTTGTTCCTAAGTAATAGCTACATTTTTAAATCGAGCCCTCTTGATCCTGAAAGCCTAAATAATGCTGGATACTGGTGTACCTCTAGTATCTTCTACCACCTTGTTAATTCATTGTGTTATTACTATCACATATGACTTACTTCGAGTAAATCTCTTCACAGTCTTTTAAGTCATAAATATCCAGATCAGCAGCTGCGACCTTCTGCAGACTGTTGGTCTTGTGTTTTTCCTGTAAATCAGAAGTTTATTGGTATCATACGTTATTTAATCATCGTCCTTACCTCATCTTTCCTGCTAATATTATAAAGGCCAAAGTTTGTGAGGATGGGTGGATGTTTGTTACTCTGTTAAAACTATTGAATAGATTTTGATGAAATTTAATATATAGGAACTTTCGACCGTGTATACGGACATAGGCTACTTTTATCCCGGGAAACTTCGACTGAAACCGCACCAGCACCAGCACCAGCCGAACCGCTGCCAGTCTAATATAAGTTTCACAAAAAAAACATCTATCTCTGAGTTTTGAATCTATTTAGTAAATACGACCCGATTCAAAAATTTAAGAATACTAATACTAACATCTCTATCACCCCAACCTAGAATAGTGATTTTGTTGCCATCTTTACGCAAGCCACGCCGTTCTCTATCATATTTGATTCTTTTTATCTTCCTCTTCTTAGTATGCTTTAGTTTCTCCAGCATCCTGACAATAGCGAGGTTGTTCCTCAAAGTCACTGAGTCGTATTGAGGGTGGAAGATGATCTCTACGATAGGAATTAACTCTCCTGAGTTCTCGGTGTAGTCGCTGCCAACGCGGACGAAGATGGTGCTAGGGTTTTCGAGGTACAGCTTGTTTTTGTGGGCCCTGAAATCATAGTTTATTGTAATATTAATAAGTCTTACTTGTGGTAGATCTCTCGTATGCGAGAGGCCGTCTGGGTAGGTACCACAGCTTTGCCAGTTATTCTGCCGCCAAGCATTAGAGCGCAAGCATTACTGTGTTCCGGTTTGAAGGGCATTGTAGCCAGCGCGATAACTGGCCATATCTGATATCTCGGGGTTATGAGCGCAATGCAGCGCTACGCAGACTTTAATATGGTATAAAAAAGATTGGATAGCACTGCAATTGTTATGGGCAGGCGTGGTGCCCACCATTAGAAGAAAGACCAGCTGGTCTCATCACTCAACGTACGTAACATTAAAAAAAATGTCTGACGACTTTCAAGCTTATAGAGAAGGTAAAAACGGCAAATTGCTTGCAGTGTCCGGTCAATATGCGCAAGACTTATTCACTTATTTTAATTCCTTTTAAAATATTAGCCTTCTTCTGTTACTGATACTATGACGTAATATTTAGTTTTCTTTGCTATGACTATGGGACATCTCACTCGCATTTCTTGTTTGACATTCTGTTAATTCTAATTTATACGTAATTGTTCATTGTTATGTTCGAGACATTTAAAAAGAGCTGAAAAAAGACATCTCCGCAGAGTTTCTTGGTGCTATCTTCTCTAGCGGGCGTATTTCCGAAGCACTGGTAGAGTCAGTTTTCGCATTTCTTTTCAGCACTCAGACTTCAATTTGAGTATAGGAAAGAAATGGGTAAACATACTTACCTTTTTTCAAAGTCATGTTAACAAAGTTACAATTTTTAACATATTTTATTTGTATCATGTGTTTATGACCTTTAAAAGTGCACTTTTGTGCCTATTTAATAAATGATATTTGACTTTGACTTTTGCTTGTTATAATGTACAGAAAGAAACAAGAAATCTTTTCCTATGACTTCTCATAACAAGGACGATAAAAATCTTCTTTCATGAACGTCTTACATTTGTAAACACGAAGCCGCAGTGATCACCATATCCTTGCTGATGATGGAGCCGGCGCAAATGAAGTCCCTCATGACGTGCACGCTCACGAGGAAAGGGAAGTCCTTGATCTTAGTCTTCTTTCCTTTGTATATTCTTCTTGTGTCGATATTGGTTGATTCTGATTCTACACTCGATGGTGCTAAAACAATTTGGAAGACGTTGCTTGAATTGATTCAACAATACCTGTAGGCTAGAGAGGTGTAGCTGCGTTGTTTGATACACAAACAAGATGGGTGTAATAAAATGTTAAGTCGTTAAGCCACTGAACCCCGAAAATCCGATCATAATCAGTCCGGGAGTTGAACATACGACCGAGTCTGACTCAGCGCGAACCGCTGCCAGGGGCCACCAATGACTTTATTAAGTTATGTCGCAAGTTATGTGCGGATTTAACGCTGGCTCTCAAAAGGCGGTGAAAACATCGTGACAAAAACTGGCATGTCCAAGAATTAATTACAAAAATTCAAGGACATTTGACATCCACCAACCCGCAGTGGGCCAGCGTAATACTCTCTCTATTTGAACAGGCCCGTGTCCCAGCAGTGGGAACGTAATTGGCTAATGATGATGATGGTGAATAATGAACAAACATATGCGTTCAGTTGTGCCAAAATATCTTCCATTCAGGTACAGTCATAAATGATTTTTATTTTATTTATATAGGATTAATTATTTCGTTTGCTATCTGTCGGACTGGTAGTTATTGTACCTACTTACTTACTTTTTTGTAGGTACATAATTTTTTTGTGCAATTAAGTTAGTCATGCAGATATTACAAACTCGAATACGTACCTCATCAGGCGAAGATCAAAGCTTTCCTTGGAAAAAGCCGAAGGAAACCCGTTTATGCACTTTGGGGTAGTAGATTTCGGTTGCGGTTTTAATACCGTTGTAGGTACAGTTAGCGTCATAAGTAGCTGAACTTTTAATCTTTTAATTGTCAATAACACAATAATACAAATTACATGCAATTTTTTCAATGTCCCTATTCCCACAGGATATTAACAGACTTTTTAAATGCAACATTCTGAGAAATAGGATATAATTATGTTGAAGGTGTAGTCACACAAAGATTCACAAATGTTCAGGTAGTTTTGTCGCTGACCGTACCTACCACCCACCGAACAAAGCCATGTCGTCAAGCGAGCTAGTCGTGCTATGGGATGGTGTTCGGTAAGCCATTAGGTTGATGAATCTGACCAGTTGCTCAATTTATTATAGGCGATGTGTTATAGTTGAATTTATTAAAGGCGCTGTGTTCAATCATGATGGGCACAATAATTTATCTATACGTCTAACTTGAGATAGGTAAATCACCTATTAACACACGTAAAAAAAATTATCATTGGGAAGGTATGAGGCCTGAAACTGCTTTAAGCGGGCGCCCGCGCGGTTCCATATAAAAGTGCTCCGTTGCGGAGACCCGCGCGGGCATCCGCCGCGGGGAGGCGGGCCACGCAGGCGTCCGCTTAACGCAGTTTCAGGCCTTAGCAGTAACACGCACGGGCTTGTTCAGTCAATAACGCCAATATAAAATAAGGTCTCCGCGACTGGTACCCGCGACGGAGGACGCAACGGATGCCCGTCGTGGGCGCCCGCTTAACGCAGTTTCAAGCCTAAGAGCTAATGCTCAACATATATAGTAGGTAGGAATAAACAAAAACTCTGGCCTCTGCCACAGAATATCTAATAGCAGAGCTATTTACAGGACTGCAGATGATGATTATTTTCTACTTACACCATGCTTTCAATTCTTGTGTTTTATGGTCTATATAATATGGCAATTTTTCATTAACCTCGATTTCTTTCAAAATTGGATCAATTATGTTTTCAAGTGTTGAATAATTTAATTGCAACAAAATCTCATGAAACGCTTCTAAAGAATATTCAGTACTACTGTATTCGGTTCTATTGCCACTAGCTTTAGGTTCAAATTTATTCTGTGTTCCGTTTCCAATGTTGTTTTTAATGTTATCGATTTCATCTTTTACAACTACATGAAGTATTTCTTCAAGATTTATGTTATCGCCTAATCCTATAGCAATGGCTGCTTTACTTATTTTTCCGAGTTCTTTGTAAGCTCCACAGTTGTCCTCTGCCATGTCATTGAACTGGTGAAGCAGAGACACTAGGGACTGAATATTTTTGTACTCAGCGAAGTCCTTGTCTAATTTTACTAAAGTTAATAGTTTGTTCATTGTGGTGTGGACAACCGAATTCAATTTGTAGAAATCATAGTGTTTTGATTCTAAAGAGGATATGAGGTGATCTTCCTGAAGATTCGCTGCTCCGAAACTCATTAAGAAGTATATCACAAGCTTCATGTACATTATTGTCTCTTATTTAAGTTATATTAATACTGTAAACTTTTGAGAATGTTTTGGCAATAAAAATATGGTACTAACTAAAAGAGTTTCAACACAATATCCTGATAAAATATCAAATAACAATATTCCTGGAATGGATAAAAAAGTAATAAAATATATTTCAATTTAGTTTATCACGTGTATTTCAAATAATCGTATCCATATCAATCACAGTACTATTATTATATTTTTTTATACAAATATCTAAAACTTAAATATAAAATTAAAACTTATGTTTGTAACCAAAGTGAATTTTCTCCTCTTCGTGTTTTGTGATTTCTTCCTCAATTCTCGAGGACTTGAAAGACTTGATCTGGCAGAAGACGACATTATTTTAGTGACAGAAGCCGCTATAAGAAATACCACAAGTAAGGTATTTTTAGGACTCAAACTAAATGTTAGAAAATTCAATAAAAAATTAAGACAAGCTTCTCTAGTTCATAACTTCTTGACGAGTGTTACTTTGAAGGATCATAAATGTCTGAACGAAATAGTAAGATTAACCAGAGTTGATAAAAATAATGTGAATAATGAAACTCAAGGGCTTTTGATAATATTAAACGAAATACTCAGCGAAGATTGGAACGACTCTGATGACAATGATTTTATACCTCAAAACGAAGATATTCTACGTTACGTTGACGAGTTTTTAGCTAATCTCGAAGAGTTCAAAGAGAACAGCGGTATTAGTGATAACAACGATAGTTTGGACATAAAAGATGAAATTATCAATATTCTCCGAACCGATACTCTTGGTGTATTTAACGTTTCAAATCCGAATGTAACCGTGGCTCCAAAATTAGACGAAGATGATGGTCTTCTTAGTGACAACGAATTTTGGGGTAAGTAAGACAAAAAAACTTGTGTAACAAATAATGATATAAATTAAAACATGATTTATATTTTAAACCTAATTATTTCAGTGCCTGAAAAGGAGACCAGACGCATCTACCGCGGAAACAAAGTCAAGATCAAGTATTTCCCTTTCATGGCAAGCATTCACATCTTCAGCAGCTTTCAGTGTGGAGGTTCCATTATCAAATCTGACCTGATCATCACGGCCGCTTCTTGTTTGCAACTGTAAGAATTTACTTAGATTTCAGCTAATAAAAAACTATTCATAGAATACCTAATAGTACTACATAACTTAGTGATGTTTTTCGGATTACTTAGAAATCAAGAATTGTGGTAGTACCTTTCTGATCGGTCATTGCCTTTACCACGATAACTGATGATGATGATGATGAGCGTATTTTCATTTTAGATAAATATGTTTTATCCATAGATGGTGTTACTAAAGATGGTGGTCCTACGCAAATAATAGGGTACATTCGTTTGATCACAGTTTCGGACGTAAGAAAAAAGATGTAATTGGAAATAAAATACTCTTATTATAGTTATTATTCTTAAAAATCTCCGAAATGTCATAAAGATGTTATAAAAACTGTTTTTATTTTTATACATTTCTACCTGGGAACTTCGGAAAATTTCTACGGTGTGACGTCACACCGCCGGCCGTGCTCGCGCCGACGTCGTCGCGTTGTACGTAACAGTGTTAATAACTGTTTTTGTGTCCATTTTGGTATTGAAAATAAAATGGTCATAAACGAACGGCCAAATAATCCTTAAATTATAATATCAGTTTTTAAAGTATCAAAGAAATTTTTTCACATAAAATTTTTAGTTTTATTTAGATTTTTGCAGGTCATAAAATGTTTATTCATATTTTTCTTATAAAAAATTCTAGGCAGTAATTTTCAGGTATAGGGGTTTTCATTTTTCAAGCAAATAAAAAAGCAAAAATCATTCTTTCAGGGCCTGGAATAATCGTTTTTTCCGCGAAAACCCAGCGTTCCTCTCCATCCGCGTCGGCAGCAACTTCTACTTCGGAGGGGGGGAGAGTATCCCCATTTTGGAGGTCTACTTCCACCCTGAGTACAACCCTAAGAACTTGAGGAACAACATTGCCCTCCTCAGGCTTGTGAGACATTTGAAGTTTAGGAGGACAAAGAAGAGATTAAGGAAAATTGATATTGACAGAAAAGATTCATCGTTGCCGGTCAACACTGATGGTATTACCATTATAGGGTGGGGTGCTAGAGGGGTAAGATTTTTATCAACCTATCTCGTACAATTTTTTTTTATGTAACTGAGTGAGACGAGCAAGTCGTTCGCCTCATGGTACGCGCCACGCCTGCCCATAAATTGCTGGGTTATTTATCCTCCCAGCTTTTTTCAAATGTCTTCTTGTGTATCGCCGCGCACGCGCACCAAACCTGTTACTACAGCTGGCTGTTGGCTACAGCTTTCAACTTTGGTTCTGCTAATCTTATTTACATAATGGGAGATATAATTATCGCTTTTTAAGCGCAATGGAAATAATAGGCATCTCAATTTTTCAGTCAAACAATATCGTGGGCGATCCTTGGTCAAATCAACTAGCATTCGCTGTTTTAGACATCTACCATATAGAAGAATGTCAACAAATATACTCCAAGTAAGTATATAGATGTATACTCACATTTCACTCAACAGCTTTGGCTTTTTTTTCTTTCGTTTTAACAAGCTTTATTTTTCAGAGAATACGTGACAAGAACTAACTTCTGCGCTGGTTTTATCTCAAAAGGAGGTGGTGCGTGCAATGTACGTAATCTTTGTAAAAGAGTAGAAATTGACAAAAGGTCTGATTGAAAGCCGTCACCTACTCTCAACTCGCTAACAACTGAGTGAGGCTCAGCGGGAATTTGTGCGACTTTCGATCTGATACATCGGAGTTCGAAACCCGCTGACCCTGCCTGCACAAATGACTTACTTAAATTATGTAACTCGCTCTAAAACGGTGAAGGAAAACATCGTGAGGAAACCGACATGTCCAAGAATGCCAAAGTTCATGGACTTGTAACATCTACCAATCCTCCACCTACCAGCCATACCTACCAGCTGGGACAGCATGGTGGATTTTGGCCCATACTCACTCTGCGGGAGAAGGCCCGTATCCCAGCAATGGGATAGTAATAGGCTGGTGATGAAAACAACTGAGAACGGTGTGTTGCCAGCATAAGGCACTTGAATCTTTATTGTCTTTTTCCTCTGTACAGCTGTCTAAGATATTTTTACTAATCTTGTCCCTCCAGCATGACGTGGGCGATCCAGGCGTGGTAAACGGCATCCTAACAGGAGTGGCTAGCTTCGGCTCTCCCGTCTGCGGTACACCTGACGCCCCGACTGTCTTCACGAAGGTCGGATACTACACGGATTGGATTGAAGAGATTATGGAACAGGTCAGACGACACCTTGATAATAACATGTGTAAATAAATAATTGCGTCTCTTTTTAATTTGATGGATTTTGTTTGAGCATCTCTTGGCATAAAGTTTAGAGCCGAACTAAAACTTATCTATATCAAATTAAACTGAAATAAGGGATCGGAAAGTATTCGAAAATAATCTAAAATGTAGTTACAACGAATGTTTGTCGAATCCGAAAGATCATTCAATCAATATTTTTGTAAAACAATAATAATTTATATTTTTAAATCAATAAATTAAATCTAATGATTCTGACCCTTTTTATCTGTTCCGAAAACACACACACACACAGTGCATGACGTCATTTCAAACTAAATACCGTTTGCGAAGCTTGCGTTTATTTTATATATTTGCTTTTTATCTAAAACAAAACGATATGGTTTTTATGCCATGACGACCCTAAAGTCTTTAACTTCACAAAAACGATAAATCACTTTGCAAGTTTGCTTTCGTAGAGCTTGTCGTTTCGTTGACCAGCGTGTGACGTCATACGTCTGAGGTGACGCGGCAATATTTGAAACAACATTTAAACACAGTTTTAGGTACGTTAAAGACTTTATTTAATTAAAATATAATTTTTCATGGCTATATATATACATTATGGTTAATTTTAAATACTTTATGAAAAGTTGTCCGATCCTCTATTGTTAGGATATCGAATCTGCAGTCAGTTTTCCATTTCCCGGCCGCCATCTTGGAAACATCCGTCGCGTACGTTTGTTTCGTCCTGAGCCGCATAATAAGTGCTTTATGAGTTCTGATTCCAAGAGAGTTTGATGCGAGGAATACCGGGAATACCATAAAAATCTGTTCAAATATCTCTTCTGTGAAGTATGCACTATGCTATATTCTGTGTACATGATCGCTAAGTGTTAAATAAAAGTTATCACTCAATATCGTTAGGTTTTTCTGCAAAGTTGAAAGTTTTGGGACATTTCTACCGGGCATGTGATGTCTCGAGGTGATGAGCGCAATGCAGTGCTTTTATTGCTATTAAAAGTTCTGGGTGGTACTGAAATTGTTATGGGCAGGCGTAGTGCTAATCATCTGGCGAACGACTTGCACGTCTCATCACTCAATTCCAATGTACTTTTTTATACTCCTTCCTGAATTTTCGGTCTCAGTCGAGACTTATTTTTTTCTCGGTCTTGGTTGAGATTAAAAAATTAAGTGTCGGTTGGACCTTATTAATTATTTTACTACTAGCTGGGTCCCACATTTTCATCCGTAGATGAACATACCCATATTACGTGATCCATTTTTTTAATTTTTTAGCCCCCTCTCTCCCCTGCGGTGACCACCCGTAGAATATGCCAAGACAAACTTTTGGCTTTTTTGTCTTTATTTTTTTTATTTGGCTCATATTTGTCTTTATTCATACGGATCTTGCCGCGTGACGCTGAGAGTGCGTGCATAGCTGGAAAAAGCGCGCTATTTCCTTAGTGGATATTGTCTATGTGACGAAAACCTAAGCCCTCCCCCGCCCCTGAGACCTAGCGTGGTTTTTGAAGATCCCCTCTCCCCCTGAACGGGTCACGTAGTATAGGTATGTTCCCCTATGAGCTATTCCAGGATCTAGAGTGAGTATCACTATACCAATTTTCATCAAATCCTTTCAGTCGGTTGCGGTGTGAACAAACATAATTACACACAAACTTTCGCATTTATAATATTAGTGTGATGAATGCCATTGGAAATAACTTATATACCCAGTTCGGGACGGTCTTCTCAGAACGTGTTGCCATAGCTGCAACAAACGCTTCAAGAAACTACCGTTCATGTCCCATCTCAAATGTCCGCCTGTAGATAAGTAGGTTCTTTAAGTGGAATAAAATTAATGAAGGTAGGTACATTAACAATTATTATTTTGATTTTACAGGACGTTCCTCTTGGGAAAGTAAGGACAACTCTCAAACCTCCAGTAATATTCCTTCCACAACTTCCAAGACACCTGGAGACAACGACCTTCAAGATAGTTCCTTTAGGCAAAAAGCCCGAATTGGAGCCTATTCCTATCAGCAATATAGACACCCTAAGAATTTTGGAAGACGAAGACCTCTTCAAGGAATTCGTCAACACCATGTTTGAAAGCAAAGAAGCTCAAGAGTATAAAAATATGTTTAAAGATGAATTTAAAACCAAGCCCAAGGCTAAAAAAATAAAACTAATTGAAATAAATACGCCAGCAACATCTAAAGTACATCTTGACCTAACTAGGAACCAGCCAGAAATGCAAAAAATAGATCGACCTGAAAAAGAAGAATATGAACCAAAAAGCTATCGTGTTACAAGATATATAAATGAAGATTCTGCAATAGAAGAAGAACCTGCAACTGAAGAAGAACTTGCAATAGAAGACGAACCTGCAATAAAAAAAGAACCTGTAATAGAAAAAAAACCTGCAATAGAAGAAGAACTTGCAATAGAAAATGTACATATTGGCACTAGAATGGACTCACTTGAAACTGTTACAAAACCACAAAATAAATTCACAGCTTTAGATGAAAATCTGATAATTGATGATCATATTATAGAAGAGCAGATTGTCAAATTGATTGATAATATTGATGTGAGCGATATGGAAGAAGAAACTTCAGTTAGTGAAAGTAGAGAATTATCTCTTGAAGTTAATTATGAACAAGCAACAGAGAAACCATCCGAGTCAACTGAAACGAAAGACGAAAAACAAAAAAGCGATGTTTTAACTCTATTGTATCTTTCCGATGGTGAAAATAGCACTGCTGCCCTCGACGACATAGAAAATGTCATTGAAGATTTCGATGAAAATATCGATGACGGCTTGGCTATATCAGTAGACGGGTTTAATGATTTGACATTTAGAAATAACAAAACAAATGCTGCTTCAGATCTCTTCTCTAAAAGTGAATTATACACTTTGTTGTCTGAAGCTATAATTAATTTGGGGTCAAATAAAACTGTAAAGCGTTTTTATGATCTTTTTCTAGAGCCGTGCAGGTACTAAAAATCTTAACGTCATTTATTTTTTATTTATTACTATAAGAAAGGCACCAGCCAATTACACTTATTATTTTAGATATAACATAAAAACAATGCCAATTAATTAAATTACATAATGTCAGAATTTATTATTATTATTATTAAAATACAAAATAAATAACAATGATGATGATGATATGTATGAATAATAATTATTACATTTCATTACAATATATTATGTTATGTCATTGCGAGTGTTAAATTAGACGCTTGAGAAAACACCTTGTATATCTTCGATCATATAATATATGATCGAAGTTGTAGATATATGAACCCAATCAATACCTACCTAATAAATTTATACAAATTTAAATCAAAAAAATAAAAAAATATCAAACTAAATTAAATTTATATCACGGTCGTAAAGTATTCTGTGGTAATGGCAAAGAACACTAAATGGTAATAGTAAGTACCTAGTAGGTAGGTAGGTATAGGTGGGCGGCTTCGCTCGCGTGGATATTAAAAATGAATGTACAGGTAGGTATAACTAACAAGATGGAGCCAAAAATATACAAAGTTAACTTATTAATTTATGTCGTCCTACTGTAATTTGTAGTTTTAAGTGAGGGGGAAACTTATCTAGGTACCTACTTATAATGACGCGCGATACCTACACTTTTCCGTAAGCCATGCGCGCGACCTTTGCCTGCGGCATCATCTATGTAGGTATATTCTGTTTGTACAATTGTCTATGATATAACTCTGTGAAGTCCGCAGTGCAGTGCCAGTGTTTTTATTTTTCTCGTGGAACGTAGAATGACTTTCAATATTTTCTCACGGTAAAAGCGGCAAAGATTAGAAGGTTATTCCTATGCCATAAGCAAACGTCTGAGGACTTTTTGGCGGGAAGTGAAAAGTGATACAATTCGATTTTGTTTTATTTTCCAAACATGTGTTATTTTGAGTGATCATGTGTAATATCGGTGGAATATTAACCATTATGTGTTCGTTAACGTGCACGAGTGTAGGCAAATAAAACAAAATATGGAAAACATTGCTTTTTATGTTCTCACAAAAAGTCCATGGAAAGCTTGAATAAAGTTCCACCACTTTATTGAAGCACTAGGAGAGGGTCCGGCTTGTTGCTGTTCCCTCATTCTCAACAAAAGTATAATAAATTGGAATATTAAACTATCAAATAAAAACTACGTAAGACTTGGCGGTATGGTCCTAGAGACTTTAGCCTGCCCTAACAAGCAAACTTAAAAAAAAAGCATACGTCTAAATATTTTGCGTGAAATGAAACGTAAAATCGATACCACGCGATGACAGTGACAGTGGCTGGATGGCGGAGGTACGATAGTGTTACCATCTCTAGTAATTAATCATAAGATGGGTGAAAATTATAAAAATGCGAATTTTACCTAATAGTTAACTAATAAACTTTACTATGATCATAAGTTTATTTTATTTTTCTGCAAAATGAGATGTTGCAATTAAAGTAAAATGTATTCTTAGTTTCCTAAAATATATATATATATAATTTAACATATCCATGTACCATACAAATATATTATTAGCAGTAAAATGATTAATATCACCTTAATGATAGAAAAATGTTTGAGAATAATGTTAATGTTAATTATTATTCTGATAAAATGTAATTCTAATCTTCAAGCTTCAAGTGGTTATTGTGGTGGGTGGGTCCTAAGTGGAAACATTTCTTTAACTCTGGCAACACCCAGTTTTCACACAATTCTGTTTTTTGGTTGAGGGTGTTGAAATTGTTTATAAAAAGCTCACATTAAAAAGGTAATATCTCGAACTTACAAAATAATAATTAGTTCGGTGTATCGTTTCGCACTATTTATTTGTGTTATTGTGTTTAATTTTGGGTACGGTAAGTATACGTCATAACCTCACTTATCGAGTTCGAATTTCGAATTTTCCTTAAAAATCATACTATTCATTTGTTATAGTTAATTTATGTGCCCTTTTTACGTATAATCACACATATTGTACTCATTAATAGTGTTGAATACCGGCTTTTAAAAGATTTTTACGTTATGTAACTCAGGTATTGATTGGCAATGGGCAAGGAGGTTTCCTTATCAAAATACTATCTTGCCAGCTATTTATCTAGCTAGCTTGCCCAATGTCTTTTGCCTTTTGCGCAGAGTATATGTAACAGGCATGAAAATAATAATATTTATCACCATACACATATATCTGACTTGGTTAAGGTGTCAAAATAGGTATCTATATTTTATCTATAGGTATCTATATCAGGCAAAATAATTTAAATGTTTTTTAACGTCTCTGTGTCGGGTCCTTTCCCTTCAACATGGTTGAAAGGGTGATGGCTGGTCTGCAAGTCATACTCGTTAACGGGTGCTGCTTGTGGGGACTGATGTCTGGTCAATCTAACTCCTATTATACTGTATATATATACCTATTAATATATTATTTATATTTTTCTGTCACTGATACTATGACTATGGGACATCTCTCTCACATTTCTTGTTTGACATTATGTTAATTTTAATTTTTACTTCATTGATCATTGTAATATTTTGAGAAATTTTTAAAGAGTTGAAAATAGAGACATACCTGTAGAGTTTCTTGGTGCTATCTTCTCTGGGGGGTGTATTTCTAAAGCACTGGTAGAGTCAGTTTTTGGATTTCTTTTCTGGGCCCGTACTTCAATTTGGGTATGGAAAAGAAATGGTCAGACATGCTTATCTTTTTTTAACTTATTTGAAATGATTTGTCTTATATGTATATCACATCATCTCTATATAAACAATTCTGCACTTTTGACAACTGCTTAAAGTAGGCTTTTTAAACTAATTTGTTGAAAAAACCTTTCAATAATAATCAATCTTAACATCAAGACAGCTGTTAACTTGAAAACAATAGAAATGGAAATAAAACTGAATTTTTATATACCAAACCTAAAATTAAATTCTTACTGCCAATTAACATAGTGGTCAAGAAAGGGAAGGGATAAGAACTATTCATATTATTATACCTACCTACATATAGATGTATGAAGAATATGAATAAAGTGAATATAGATGAATATGAATATAGATTCACATTAGTTGTCTTTATAGAATTAGGTTTTGGCTATTACCTATAGAAGCATATACATTCAGTTGTAAAGATATTATTAAGTAGTTCTTGTAGTTGATATTTTTGGCTACGCAGATTGTAGGGCTTTCCAATACTTCCGACTATGCTGAAAAATTTGATGTTACACAATGACATGGTCATAACCTATGATATGTGTTTGTAGTTACAAAATACTGCTGTCCACAGCACCATGGCAAACTACCTGATGCGCCGTGCGCTGCTCGATGCAGTCCGCGTACCACTCGCCAGCCGTGCTAGCTCTTCATCCAACATCGGAGAGTTCGAGAAGGTAAATAATAATATAGTTCATACGAGAGAATAAAGACATTGCCAAAATCTGTGCTTCCTGACAATTACAATTTACAACCTAGGAGTCAAATCGAGAGTGAAGAGGTATTTTCTAGGTAAACATGTTACATACCAGATTGCATCGTCACATCATCAGGTGAGCTAGTGGTCTAACGCGAGTCTCATTTTTATTTAAAAAGGAATTTACAGCCTAGATAATCTCTCTCAAATGTTGTACAATTTAAGAGATGTTAGATGCCTTAATCATAAGTAGGAAATGTAAATTAATTTATTAATGCCACCAGGATTGTATATTCGTAAAGAAAAAGCGATTCAATTTCGATTGTAATATTGTCTGCTTGAGGGTACAGAAAGTATGTTTGGTGAACCATCGGGGAGACGGGTCTGAGCAGCTCTCTCTTTTTTTTTTACTCGCCTGATGTGAAGCGATGACGTGGCCTGAGATGGAGCACATAGATCTAGACAGAGACGGCAGTTGAGCGGCTGCTCAGACCCGTCTCCCCGATGGTTCACCGAACATCAACCCGAAACACGACTAGGTCGCTTGACGGCATGGCTTTGTTCGGTGGGTGGTATTACAACCACGGCCAGAGCCTACCACTCCAAAGCGCGTAAGCGGGTTTCATCACGATGTTTTCCTTCACCGTTAAGTCATTGGTGCAGGGCCGGAGTCGGGATTCGAACCCAAGTGCGTCGGATCGAAAGGCGCACGCACGAGTTCCCGCTGAGCCACACTGGCTCTAGATCTATGTGCTCCATCTTAGGCCACATCATTGCTTCGCATCAGGGGAGTTAGTGGCCAAACATAGATCTATTAAGCGTAAAAAAAAAGAAACAAGATTACAAATGGGCTTTGAAGCCGTGAAATGGGGTAAAGTTCGTCATCACACCTGCTAAAGGTTTTTAATCCTGTTCATAGATTTATGATGTATAAAATGTACAGTCGCAGTTTTGTTTGAAATCTACAACATGCTATAAGGAAACTTGGCAGTTATAATAGTGCACTATGAAAAACAAAACGAATGTTATTAACAAATCTAATTATTTTTTTGTAGTTTTTAATATCAAGTTTAAATATGTATGTAGGTAGTGTAGGTACCTACTTCTAGATGGTTTATAATCATTGACCAGTGAATGTTACGTTTCCATTTCCTTCCAGA
Source organism: Petrophora chlorosata (assembly GCA_951640565.1). NCBI lineage: Eukaryota > Metazoa > Arthropoda > Insecta > Lepidoptera > Geometridae > Petrophora > Petrophora chlorosata. Next base: position 12,361,389 of record OX621210.1, read on the forward strand.
TCGGCAACCGTGAATGGGTCGGCTTCGGTTACAATGGCATGCCCAACTACGTAGACAGGCCTGACTTCCCCATGCCCGCTATCAGGTTCCGTGCTGACACCCCTGATGTCAAGGTAACATAATACAACAAAATTTTCTTCATTGACATCAAAAATAAAAAACACAAACAAAAAAAAATTAGGTACTACAGATTTGACGGACTGTAAAATCACTAAGAGCTAACTTTTCCAGGCAACCTCTGGATGGTCAGAACAGATATTATTGATTTAGCGTAAATAACATTATGTCATATAACTATCATATAACACATTTTTATTAATTCAAAAAATAATGTAAAAGAATGTTTGTGTTTTCATTTCTTATGATTGAGAATACAGTTAATGTAAGTACATGTGTGAAGTCTCTAAAATAAACGAAAATTAAAGACGCAAGTATTGCAACGCATTAGCTACTATAATATTACTCAACTTCTACAATTCTACAGGAATAATTCATACTGAAACCCTAATTGATTCCAGGTCCTCCGCGAGAAGGAAAAGGGTGACTGGCGCAAGCTGACCGTTGAGGAGAAGAAAGCGCTGTACCGCGCGTCCTTCTGCCAGACCTTCGCCGAGTTCCAGGCGCCCACGGGCGAGTGGAAGGGCGTGCTCGGCTGGGGGCTCGCCATCGCCTCCCTGTCCATGTGGATCTACATGGCGATGAAGCTCTTCGGTGAGACTCTTGATCTTTTCTCTCATCCTTCTTCTCTCATCATCCTTCTCTCATCCTCCTTCTCTCATCCTCCTACTCTCATCCTCCTACTCTCATCCTCCTACTCTCATCCTCCTTCTCTCATCCTCCTTCTCTCATCCTCCTTCTCTCATCCTCCTTCTCTCATCCTCCTTCTCTCATCCTCCTTCTCTCATCCTCCTTCTCTCATCCTCGTACTCTCATCCTCCTACTCTCATCCTCCTACTCTCATCCTCCTTCTCTCATCCTCCTTCTCTCATCCTCCTTCTCTCATCCTCCTACTCTCATCCTCCTTCTCTCATCCTCCTACTCTCATCCTCCTTCTCCCATCCTTTATCTTTCCCTGCTTCTGGTGTTCCATATGTCTGTAGGCTAACACCTACTTCATCTGCATCCACACTCCGTCGTCTTTCGAACCGTCTGCACAGATTACTGAACAGATACAGTCTGCTTGTTTTCTACTATATTACGTCTAAAAGAAGATTAGTTTAATATGTATATATTTGATTATGTAAAATAATGAATCTTGTTAAAGTGAATAATTCAATATGTAATTGAAAAAAATACTATGCTACTATACTTCTAAAATTGTTTTGAATAACTATATTGTTTTAAATTGTATGTCTTGTTATGTCGGAAATAATAAAAAACAAAACAAATGATGGACAATACATAAAACAAATAAAACAATTACTAATTAACAAAACCTATTATACAGTTCAGGAATATTTGAATGATAAATTACATTAATAAGTAACTGGACAATAATAATTAATAGAATTTAACATTAGTGACTATTATTTAAAAAAATGACTTACAATAATTAACCGTATTATATTATAAAAATGACGCAAATTTTCTCAATAATACTATGTCTATGATACTTTTTAATTTTCTTTTATATTTTTTTAATGAGACATGTTTTAATATAATGCACAAATAGTGTTCCTCTCTCCTACTTGCTGCGCCCAACAGGATCTATAATGAACTGTATTTTTATTTACCTACTGTCTAACAACATTATAGATTTGCAATAAAGAATTGGATTGAATTGAAATTTGATATGTCCTACACACACTCTCTACGAGAGAAGACCCGAGTCCCAGCAGTGGGAACGTAATGGGCTCTGGCTTTTTATGTGCCCAACGGTCCCATACATAGATCTTGGCCCCTAACTGGGATTCCCTGTATCTAGGGAACCAAGAACTATGAGAACCATGGTCCCACAACACCCAGACACGAAACAAATGCTTGCGCTTTATTTTTTCTGTGCACAAATATTTGTCCCGTCGCGGGAATCGAATCTGCAACCTCAGTGGTGTATGTACAGAGGCTGTCAAAATGTCCTACATAGGCAAGCCATTATATACTTTTTATACCAGTTATGATGATGCAAGTATTTGTACTCCAGTGTACAGCCCCATCCCCGACTCGCTGAAGGAAGAGAGCCAGAAGGCGCAGCTGAAGCGCATGCTCGACATGAAGGTCAACCCCATCGACGGACTCGCCTCCAAGTGGGACTACGAGAACAACCGCTGGAAGTAAACTTACCTGTGAGTATACTTACTTACTTGAGTACACTTAAGATTTCAAAAAATAGGATGAATATATGATATTGCTTGAGTAGGGATCGAACCTGCGTCTTCGGAATACCGTCCCGACGCCTTAGACACTGGGCCACCGAGCCAGATGCTAGGGCAACTAAATTTCTTCTATATCGTTCTTATATCGTCTTACAGGGACGATTCTACGTCATCTGTCGTCAATGTTTACATTGATCAAGACAAAGACGCAGGTTCGACCCCTGCTCGAGCAATATCATATATATTCTTCCTAATTATTTCAAATGTTAAGATTTTCGCCTAGCACGCGCTAATGCATTCAATATCAGAAATTTGAGTAAACTTATCAGTTATCGCCTCATGAGTAAACTTACCACCTGTGAGTAAACTTACCACCTGTGAGTAAACTTACCACCTGTGAGTAAACTTACCACCTGTGAGTAAACTTACCACCTGTGAGTAAACTTACCACCTGTGAGTAAAGTTACCACCTGTGAGTAAACTTACCACCTGTGAGTAAACTTTTCTTTTTTTTCGACAGTTGCGGCAGTAGTTGGTGCTAACAACGGCGTTGCTTTCTTTGGGGGTAGTATAGAATCAATTATTTAAGTGAATGTTATGTAAGATACAAAAAATGTGATTCCAATCAATACCAATTTGTCTTTTATTTAATTTACTTCCCATCTAATAAAAGTTATGCTTGGTTCTTCAAAGTGCGAGCAAAGTAGGTATTCTCTAAGAGATTTAATAAGAACAATATATGTTACTAGTGGTAGCTCTCGTAAGTGAGTGGCCGTCTGGATAGGTACCACAGCTTTGCCAGTTATTTTGCCGCCAAGCAGTAGTGCGCAAGCATTACTGTGTTGAGGTTTCAAGGGCATTGTAGCCAGCGAAGTTACTGGGCATATGAGACTTAATATCTTATGTCTCGGGGTGATGAGCGCAATTCAGTGCTACGCGGTGCTTTTTATGGTAATAAAAGTTCTGGGTGGCACTGTAATTGTTATGAGCAGGCGTGGCGCTTACCATCAGGCGAACGACTTGCTCGTCTCACCACTAAGTACTATAAAAAAAAATGTTTCCTTAGTGTCCTGCGGCCAAAGAGATCGATCGAAAATATTGTATAGGTAAATGCTCGTTACTGCGCCTTGCGGTTTTCCTGGATAAAAAGTTTTTTAGCCCATTTTTTAATCCAGCTAAGCTATCTCTATTCTGAATTTCGCTCAATTCCGTTGAGCCGTTATATCGTGAAGAGGGAATGAACGCTAACACGCATACAAACTCGCATTTATAAAATCAATATATTATTTTGGGCCCTTGCAATCTACTATTTTCTCTGAGTACTACAAATATTCAAGAACTTTTATGTAAATCATAATCGTGGATTTTTTCTACGACTTTCAGAAAATGTTTCAAACCTATGTTTTGTAACTGAATATTTTAAGGGTTTAAGGGGTGGGTTTTCAATTCTCAGATAAACAAGTATTAATTAGTGAAATGGCTGATTAAAAACATTAATCGTCATCGTAATTGTATAAATGAATCTCGATTACGAAATTTGATGGTGTCGGAAAATTATAACTACTTATCTAACTCCGAGAATTGAAAACTAGCCCTAAATAAAATACAGCGCAGAACACATTTTCATACTATATTTTTTTAAACAACGTTTTAACATAAATGTTTACACTGAGCGTCTTTAAAACAATAATTAAATACATTATGTAAACAATTATAATCATGGGTTTTATTCTGATCTAACACATCTATCTATTTATTACATTTATTCGGGATTTACCAAATATTGAGTTAGCTACTTGCGCCCATTTACATATATTTTTATTTATTTCATATAATTCAAAACGTTACAAATTACACTTAAGAAAATAACATATTCTATGAATGGAGAAGGCTAAGCCTATACAATAAGAGAGTATAATAAAACTATGGTCACTTTTATGAAGTGACGGAAGCGCCCCGATCAAGTCAAGGTAAGAATCACGACTCATCAAACATTTTATTTCCAATTCACCTGCTGCGTCAAATATAATGGATTGATCTCTTAATATTTATCAAAATTTACATAATATTTTGCTTGTATACGAAACTGGTAGCACATTTTTTGTACCCAATAGTCAACTGAAAAACTTCAAAATAGTTTATTTTTTTTCTATCTGATTCTAATATAATTTGTAACTTTTTGAATGATTGATTAAAATATTATTTTATTTTACAAAAATACCGTTGGACAAACGTAGGAATAACCTACAATCATCATTTACCCGTCGCCTATTTTTTAACAGACACTATTACAATTATTAATAAATTCATTAAATACATATAAATTATATTTAAAACACCTATCACATTATTATTTTAGTCTCAACATCGATTGAACGTTTATATTTTTAACAAATCAGATTTTTAACATTAAAGTACAAGGAAGGAAGAGAAATTTTATCGATAAAGTGGAGGAAAGTAAACAAAGAAACAATAAAAGCATACCTAGGTAATAACGTCATTGCGTATATAAAGGTTTTAGTGTTATTATTTCTAGGTTCGACACTACACCAATTGAAAATATATACAATTAGAGATATATTTAATTCAGATACTATTGATATGAGCGAAGGCCGTGTCCTAGCAGAGGGAACATAATGGGCTGATGATAGTCATGACTAGGGATGATTTCAGTAATGCATAAATATTTTGTACTATATAAGGTAAGTAAGTACTTTATTTACGCAATGATGTTTTGTGGAGCATTTTGTGTAGGTGTAAATAGATTTTAGTAGTCTAGGAAATTCAAAAATAAATACAGATTTTGACTACATTTTAGATGACGTTAGACATTTATAATGACTAGATTTAAGGACTAGGAAAGTCGAAAACTAAATGAAGTACTCGATTCGAGAGCAAGTTTCTAAGAGTTAAAGCTAATTTTTCATTAAATGACATTGAAAGCGATACAGAAATATACAGATAAAAGTTTTTTACATTATAGGTACGCTAAAATAGTTTTTATTCTTTCCTTACAATAATCATAAGAAAATTTTCTGGGGACAATCACACCCCTAATACTTATAATGTAGGTAGTTGGTGAACAATTTGATAAGAGGTACTTCCTAACATTCAGTTTTAGAATAAATCCGAACTTGGCCGCGCACTGCCGTCGGCCTAGAAATAGAATGGCAACACGTTTTGATACATTCATCATTTATCATTTCTACGCAGTGGCGTAGCTAGATTACCAAAGGCCTTGGAAAAAAAAAATACACTAGGGCCCCAACTAAGCTATTTAAAATCGTTTGTTTCGTATTCGTCGTGTACCGAACTCTGGTTTATTTATATTCCGAATGTGGGAAAAAAGTTCAATTTATAGTTTGTAATTCAGAGTCCGAGGGGCCCCCGGGGTCACAAGCCCCGTCTAGCCCTCCGGTAGCTACGCCACTGTTTCTACGATTCCTTTAAAAAATAATAGATCTTTCTATCTATCGCCTTATTTAGCTCTTTTAAGGTTTTAATTGTAGGTACCTATATATATATATATATGTATTTATTCTCTTCTAAATAAATTATTTTAAGTATTTAAACTCATTCACAATGAATTATTTAGGCTGTTTGTATATCTACAGTATGCACCATTGTATGTTTGATTTACTAGTTTACCAATACTAGGTTCTACAGTAACTGTTACAGATATCAGGTATAGTACGCTCTCGGATCTGGCGCTAGTTGCAATAATTTTATATAGTTTTTGATATTTATTTTTAAGTAATCTATATTTAAATTATTAAAAATACTATCAATTGTATCTTTAAAAGTAATTCTTTTCATTTTATACGAATAACATTTTTCATCACATCGTTAGTAAAGTTCAGCTTAGATCTAGTTTGTTAGAATTGGGATGTGATTATTCAAGTAACAGAACCACTGATTATGCTATATGAATTTAATTTTTTACTAAGGCGTTGCCTCCACAACCACATCTATTCCATTGGCAGTAATTGGGTTAGGATAGTACCCAGAATTACGCCTCAATTTTAATTATTTTAATGAATACTACCATCTCGTCAAAGAAAACGGTTTCTAAATAAAACGGTAATAAGTATCTAGTTATAATAATATGTTTTTTGTAAAAATAATAGGATCAAAACCCGAAAATAACAAACCTCACTTCTCGCCCAAAGACGAACAAACATTTACAATTCCCGTACTAAATATCAAGTATTTTTGATACCAACTCCAACTCCATTCCTTATCCAATAAGTACTTGATAATGAAAGTACTTGCCGTACCAGTTCTAAATACTCCATCAGAGTTTGATACTCGATACTCGACTCCTAGTCTCTGAATGGGAACAATCCCCCTACTCCGGCGGCGTCCCAATCGGCGACTTCTACTGGGCCGAAGCATTCGTCGAAGAACTGCTCCATGGTTTTGTGAAGGTGGATGGTGGAGCGCTCGAACTTGTGACCTTCATCGGGGTACACCTGGAATTCAATAAAATGGATATAAGTAAGAGTAGAGCGATTATGGCTCAGTGGGAGCATGTGCGACTTTCGAACCGACGCACCCGAGTTCGAATCCCGTTGGCGACCACTGACTTTCATAAGTTATGTGCGAATTTAACGCTCGCTCTAAAAACGGTGACGGAAAACATCGTGAGGAGACCTGAATGTCCGAGAATGAATCACAAAAATTCAAGGACTTGTGACATCTGCCAAGCCACACTGGGCCAGCGTGGTGGATTATGGCCCATATTCTATGAGAGAAGGCCCATGTCCCAGCAGTGGGAACGTGTATAGATGTTCTGCAAGGTTCTTAAAGGGAGGTGCCATTGTATTGTCACCTCAAACATCGAGGGCCTATCAGTTAAATTTTAGTAAAGCTTCAGCCCCAAAATTGTGAAGACTGACTTTTAACCAGCTTTAGTAGCCTGTAGATTTTATGTTTTTCTGATCGTAACGAATGAGGACGCTCTAAATATGATCGAACTTTAAAGCATTGCTCACGTTCTACTGACGGCGAACAAATCTTTGATTTTTTATATACCTAGTGACGAGACGATTAGGTCGTTCACCTGATGGTAAGCAATAGCCTGCTTATAAGTTGCAGCACCACCCAAAACTTTGATTGCAAAATCTTGCGAGTCACTGCTCACTGCACTACTTTCGTACCCTAAGACAATTTTGCTTAAAGTAGTGCCTACGCAACATAGTAATATTTGCACATTAGGTACGGCTTGGCGATTGACTTTGACTTTTCTGTTCGACCTTCGTCTGATATTAGCGACGATTTGACTGAAAATAGAGCACACAGGTGATCTAGACATTCTAGAGGAAGGCACTCAGCGACTGCACAGACCCGTTTTTTCCTTTTTTCTGAGGTGTTTTCACTGTGTCACCCGGTGAGTGTACACGGTGTACACTCGCGGCGGCAAGTTGTCTCTGTCATGAGCGCGCGGGCGAGCGCGAGCGCGTGCTGCGGCGGCACGGAGAGGTCGGCGGCGGCGTACGCGACCAGCACGCGGCGCGGCGGCAGGTTGTCTCACCTGGTGTGTGTAGAGCGCGTTCGCCCGGATGAGCGCGCGGGCGAGCGCGAGCGCGTGCTGCGGCGGCGCGGAGAGGTCGGCGGCGGCGTGCGCGACCAGCACGCGGCGCGGCGGCAGGTTGTCTCACCTGGTGTGTGTAGAGCGCGTTCGCCCGGATGAGCGCGCGGGCGAGCGCGAGCGCGTGCTGCGGCGGCGCGGAGAGGTCGGCGGCGGCGTGCGCGACCAGCACGCGGCGCGGCGGCAGGTTGTCTCACCTGGTGTGTGTAGAGCGCGTTCGCCCGGATGAGCGCGCGGGCGAGCGCGAGCGCGTGCTGCGGCGGCGCGGAGAGGTCGGCGGCGGCGTGCGCGACCAGCACGCGGCGCGGCGGCAGGTTGTCTCACCAGCTGGCCGATTCAGAACCTCACGACAACTCATTTGTCGATCGATTCGGTTTGATATCGTACGATTCAAAATATTTTAAATTCACAATAGTCGAATCGACGTTCAAATTGTCGTACTCGATAACCAATCGTAACCGTACGATAAACGCGTATTTATCGACCGAGAACGTTATTCACAATGCAGATATCAAAGCAAAGTTTTCGAACGTCCGATTAATTTCCACGACAACTTATCGAGTGCAACATATCACTCGAAAGCATTATATTTGACCGTTAATACCGAGTATATTCCGTGTGTTGTTAAATAAACTACATTTTCTACTACAAATAAAATAAAACTCACAGTAAGATTCAACATAAACTAATTCTATGTAATAAAGTACCTACCAAGTCTAGTATTTATTTGTAGGTTAAGTTCGCTTTGATTGTTTTAGAACTATTTACTTACTACTATAAGATTACTTAATAAGATGCATAAATCTACCGAAATAAAATCACTGTATCTATATAATTATTATAAAGTACTCTGTGATACTATGTAATAGTAATTTTGGTATTTACTTAACATTTCTAACGAATCTTGATGAGGCTCGTCTTCTCGCTCGATCTTCTTTTAATAATTTCAAAACAACATTTAAATTTGGCGGTTTGTCAATGTCAAAAGCATAGATTAAACATTAATGTCAAGTGGATATCAGCAGGTGGGTGTTTACGAAGCTCTTGTTTTTTTTATATTTCTACCAATATCTGGCGCTTATAATTGTTGATTATAATTTAATTCGTGATAAACGTTGTTATAATAAATTTTGATAACTTGAAAACATTTTTATATCGTCTAGATAATAATACAATTTTCTGCGAGTATTGCACACAAAACGAACTCCGTAAATGCAACACGTTGTCGTATCGATTTCGATATCGTAACCGAAACCGTGTCGAATCCTCGGGGCGGATGTTCTGAATAGCTCGAAAAGAAACCTACGACACGAGATCGTTATCCAATCGAATCGATTCGGTATGTTGTCGTGGGGTTCTGAATTGGCCAGCTGGTGTGTGTAGAGCGCGTTCGCCCGGATGAGCGCGCGGGCGAGCGCGAGCGCGTGCTGCGGCGGCGCGGAGAGGTCGGCGGCGGCGAGCGCGACCAGCACGCGGCGCGGCGGCAGGTTGTCTCACCTGGTGTGTGTAGAGCGCGTTCGCCCGGATGAGCGCGCGGGCGAGCGCGAGCGCGTGCTGCGGCGGCGCGGAGAGGTCGGCGGCGGCGTGCGCGACCAGGACGCGGCGCGGCGGCAGGTTGCCCGCCTTGCGCCACACCGCGTTCACTCCGAGCGTGCCCGCCCACGCCGAGCCGTGCCCGCTGTACCGCTCCGTCCAGTACGAGTCTGCGGACGAGGTGGTGTCTCTGATTACGCGTCTGATGACTCGACACTCGGTTAGGTGTCTCGAAATAGCAGGACTCTTTGTGAGCCTTTGAATTATTTCTAGCCGTACGTAACAGATCTGTTAAGTTAAGAAATCGTGGCCATAATGATCCAAGCTCTACCGTGCTTCGGAGGGCACTCATCGGTGCCGTCATCGGTCTTGGTTATTGGTTTAGGAAAACGATCGTTAGGGCCGTGCGCATGCCGGAAACGGGCGGCTCTTAAACTCCAAACCAGAGGTGGCCACAGACCTACACCAGAAAGAAGAAAATGCTCGTCATACTGCGATCAGCAAGGCGACCACCTTTCTCACTAACCCACCACTATGGCTCAAAGCAGGTACAACGGGAATGCACTTACTATGGTGCCTCAAGTCAGTGAGCGGCGCTATGGCCGCCAGGCACCGCGTGACGTTCCTCGCGTCATCGGCGACGAGGGCCGCGGCCGCTCCGCCGCCGTACCCGCGCCCCCACACGCCCACTCGCGTGCCGTCTACCATCTTCAGGTTATCGCGGAGATACCTGGGAGGTAATGTGTAAGAATTAAAAGAACATCTACTAAAATACACTCGTAACATAACAACACATCACACACCAGCCTGGACTCTAGAAAGATAGCACCGTAGGTAACAGTCAACCACGGAAAGCATCATGAGCATCGACGCACAGTTGCCATTCTGGGTATCGGTCGTTTATCGGATACATTTCGGAGAGAGTCCGTCGGAATTCAGTCGGGAATCATCGGACTACAAGACGTCCGGCAACACTCCACCGTTTCATGGTGGACATTCCTCCCGCGCGTACTAACGCGCTTACACTTTTATTATGCGTACTGGTGGAACTCCCTGCCAGAGTCAGTCTTTCCCGATAGCTACTATCTATGAATCTTCAAATCTCGAGTGAACAGGTACTTAATCAATCAATCAATCAAAATCTCTTTAATCATTTTGGCATCACAGACGTACTTATGAACGTCAAATTATCACAATGACTCTACCACCATATCGGAAAAAGAACCACTGCTAAGAAGATAAGGCAAGGAACTGAGGGGCATTTTTTAGAGATTTTGTTACAATTTTTGGGTTTTTACAATGTTATGTTTCTTATGTACCAGTTGGTTACTTCGCAGAAGTGGAATGTTCCAAGCATCTTTGTCTTCCATGTAATTACGAACAGTGTAGTATGCTTTTCTCATTAGAACATTCTTAACGCGTAATTTGAATTTAGTACTTTCTGTGAGCTCCGTTATACATTTTGGAGTTTTATTATAAAAACGTACGCAGTTGCCCATAAAATACTTATTCGTTTCAGTCAGTAACACAATCCTAACAACAATCAGTACAGGTACAACAATCCTATCCTTATTTCTAGTGTTTATGTTATGATGGTCACTATTTACTTTAAATTTTTGGAAGTTTTTACGAACGTGCATTATATTTTTATTAGCAAGAAGGTAAAGTTAATATATTAATTTGCTTAAAACAATCCCTGTCGCGAAAACGAGTCGCGTACTATCTTGGCAAGCGTGCTAGATGGTCGACCGCATCGTCTCGCTTACCATGGTGACATAGTGGTCAAACGCAAGTCAATTAGCAGTAAAAAAAAAGACACTAACTGTCAACTGCATGGGCTGTCCAGGGCGACCTAAACCAGTTCGCCGAAGTTTGATGAAAGGCTAATTCCGTACTCATGAAATTACATCGTTCTGGTTCTCCACACCAACCGATGGCATCTTGAATAGCGATTTTGTCTACATGAAGAGAAATCAGCCACGAGGTAGATCTGGCTTACTACCCGCCGCACCTTGTGATACTTTATAGCTGCCATAAATCTGTAGTACTTACGGTAGCACAGCTATCTCGCGTTGCACATCGAAACCAACTTACGACAGCACAGCGATCTGGTCCTCCACGTCGACCGAGAGCAGCTTGTGGTAGATCTCCGTCCGCAGCTCCTCGCCCTGTCCGCCGGAGCCGCGCGCGTCGATCTCTGCGACGATGAAGTTCCTCGCGGCGGCCAGGTACCAGCCCCAGCCGGGCCGCCACCGCTCCGTCACCAGCTGCCCGCCTGGCTCTGCCGAACTGCATAGAAAAGACTTTATGAATGCTTTCCTGGACGCCAACCCGGATTGCGATCAAAGTGGATACGATATTTCTGGGTAGAAAATTAAGTCATGTAGAAAAGCCTCATAAAATATTATTTTACTAACTGCGCCCCGCGGCTTCGCCCGCGTAGAGATTGATGTGTCACAAGTAAGAAAAGGAGTCGGCTGCGCTGTTATGATTATTTTCGAATCTATCATGATTCTGTATTTGCGAACTCGCTTTAATTGTTAAGCATGTTTTCGACGATTTGTTCTCGTATTTCCCGTGCCAAACATGGGCTGCCGTATAAAATATACGAAATTGCTTAAACAGGCAAGCCCCATCACCGATTATTATGGAAACGACGACAGTGATTAAAATTTATGTTAAAGTTTATTTGTTCTGAGTTGTGACTGAATACCACCACGGAATAAAGTATACACTGAAAAAAACCGTACAAACTTTAGAACACCCATGCACCCTTCCTAGGGGTAGTTTTGAAAAAATAAAAAATACATGTTTGATTTGTTTGTTATGTTAAAGTTTATTTGTACCGAGTTTTGAGCGAATTGAACCAAGGAATAAAAAGTGTCCATACAAACTTTACCACACATTTTCACTCTCTTGGGGGTTGTTTTAAAAATTGACATAGCCTAACCTCAATTCAGTATTTAAGCTATCGACATTCCAAATTTCATCAAAATCGGTTTAGTAGTTACGGTGATACGTGGTAACAAACATCACACACACATACTTTCGCATTTATAATATTATTAGGATTGAGAAACAGAGACTCCAGCAATCTAGCATTTTGGAATAACTTTTAATATAGTTTGCCAGATTAGCATCGTAATTTATTTTCTAGTACGAGCAGTTAAAATTGGGTGATAAATCAAAATAGCAGAGTTTTACCTACCATTAAAACTCTTATTATGTCCGGAGCCTTATTCGAGGCCTTTAAACAATATTTGAGAAGTAGTCCTTCCGTTTCCGGCCGTGTAATAGTAGTTGTAGTTCCTTTTCCGGGCGGTAGAGGGGGTATTTCCCCACTTTGTTCACCAGGTGGCGCGCACGAGTCGCTCTCGTCATATAGGTCTCAAATATATACCTTACTTATTTTTAAACTAAAATTAAGATTACAAACACCAGGCAGAACTTACCGTAAGGCCTCGAATAAGGCTCCGGACATAATAAGAGTTTTAATGGTAGGTAAAACTCTGCTATTATGTCCTATCGCCGTTATTCGAGGCCTTTAAACAATATTTGAGATAATTTTTGTTTTCGCCTGGTGAACAAGACGCCAATGTGATTACTAGTGATTACACATTTAAAATTTTTGCAGCTTGAGCATATAATGATGTAACTTAGTTCTTAGTTATATTTGTTCTTTGTCCTTCTTAGTCATATTTGTTCATTTACATAAACACATTAATGAGTAAATTTACAGTTTTGGTCTATCGTATGGGTTCAAACAGAGCATCTAATGAGTTATTAACTTCTAAGTGTACAATAAATAATAGTTAACAATAAAACGTTTATCTATCCATCTATTCATATTGTTACTGAAGACTGGCATCACACTTTTCGGGGCTTTCCTGACGCCAGCCTCTTCCGTAAAAAGGTTTTACCCAACTTACCGGTTCTAGAACCTAGTCATTGCTTACAACTCAGTGGCGTAGCTACCGGAGGGCTAGACGGGGCAGTCCCCGGGGACCCCAAGCTCAAAAGGCCCCTCGGACTCTGACCAGTGCTCTGACTTACAAACAATAAATTGAACTAGTGAATTTTTTTTTTTTTTTTTTCATATTCGCAATATAAATAAACCGGAGAACGCGACGAATGCGGAACAAACGATTTTAAATAGTTTAGTTGGGGCCCTATTTTGCCCCATGGCCTTTGGTTACCTAGTTTAGCTACGCCACTGTTACAACTGTTCTATTTCGCGGGCAATAATTAACGAATTACAGACATCAGCTTTAGTACGCCTATTGTTGTCACATATAGGAACTTTTGAACTCACTTTACAGGACGAGGATAACGGTTTTCCACATAAAAAAGTTTCCATTTCGATTGTATGCATGCATAGTTCTTATTGATCCGTATGTAGGCCAATCTATGAAATTACCATCCGAAATACATAAAAGGACATATGACATCCACTGACCATTTCAGTTCGTGTACTTACGACCTGAACTAGTGATAGAAAGTGATTTCCCACTCATAGTTGATCTTATCTTACATAATATCCAAGATGTTAAAGTATTAGCAGGTATTGAAACTATTCTTTTTTTTTTTTTTTTCCACAAAATTCACGTTATTTTCTGTACTTACTGCATGAAGCTGAAAACCACGGATTCGGAACGTTCTGTGGCCTTGAATGCCAAATGATGGAGAAATCTGTGCGATTATTAAAAACATGCCTTCCGCCCCATTTAGATGCAAGACAACTTTCGGCATCAGATTTAGTGACGGAAAGATCCAAGCTCCTCCAAACTTTAATTCCCATGTATCATTTTGACTAATTAGACTAGCATTTTGGTACGACATCGGCTCACGCTAACGCAAAAAGATCCATCTCCAGAACACCTCGTTTGTCGAGAACTATATCCATCAACCGCGGAAGCAGGTTCGGCCACGCGGGAAGTATTGACTTTAAGGAGATCCGATTGGTTATACTGTTGTAACTGCCCGGAATATGAATTTCGAATATTTAATAAGCCAAATGATTTAGCTCTTTTGATCGACTCCCCCTCAAATATCAGATAACTTACGACAAATCTGCTGTGACACTGCATCACACTGTAACAAAATTGACGAGAAAAGGATTGAATCAAACAACGAGTTCTTCCGCGGCCTCCCGTCCTGCGTCAGCTGCCTCTGTTTTGAGAGAGTCTGATACCGATGAAAGGTGTAGTCGACACGATTTGATGATACATAACATCCACCACTCGAGTCAGGCTATACATTACAAACAACAAAAGTTGAACCGTCTCTGTGGTACAGCCAGCCGGGCGACGTAAACCTTAGACTCCTTACTATACTCTGAACATCTCGCAACGTTACCTTTTGGTCTGATTCATTAACTTATTGCATCGTATTGGTATTGTTTAGCTGTAAGGATTAAGGATGTTATATAATGTGATAAAAATAAATTAATAAATTTCAGAATCTTTTACAATATTTTATCAAAGCCCAGCAGCGTTTGCGATATGGAGTTACAGTCCATACATCTTCACAAACTTTTGCATCTTTACTATAGGACTAGGTAGGATCCGTTCATCCTGATTCTTGTCAGAAAGTTGTCCTGTGGAAAAAATCAAACAATCATCTCAGATAAACAACAATTCGATTTTCCTGCTCTCGGAGTATTATCCTCCACTCAATTTAAAATAGGCGCGGAAGCTTTTGGATCATAATCTGAAATAAAGTTATATTATTCAGAATTTTACTACACAGCCAAATATATTTGAGGCTTTTTACAATACTTCTACAAAAATACTATATAAAAACTGATTAATAATAATAATAAAAAAAAAATATTATTATTTGGGAGCTGATGTAAGTCCAAATGGTCAACAGGTCATCTGTAGTAGTTGACTTCAAGAAACAACGATGAGATGGCCTGTATGAGATCAATTTTTTATTATAATCCAATCGTTTGGTTGTAAACAGATTGGAATCCGATGAACTGAATTCAGTATTAATTTGGTTACTTTTAGTTATTGCAGTATTTAATTGATATTTAGTCAATAATTTTAAATTAAATATGAGGCCTGAAGCCGTCGTATTATTATGTCACACTTTCTCATGAGTAAGTATACACCCGGTCCTTTGGGTGGCTTACGTAGCGACATGTGTCCAACACGTAGGCGCCCCTAGACCAATTTTATGCCCAAATATTATGAAATGAGCCATCTCGGAAGATGTAATAGTTTGATAGTTGGTACTGATCGACCGAGGCGAGACCAGCGGTGACCTCTCACCTCGAAACCCATGTGAAGAATCAATATTCCATAGCTTCTTCCCCTGCGTATTGATCTAACTAAATAAACTTTGTCGAATGAATCTTTTAGCATTAGTCGGGTTTCTTTGACGTGAGGTAAATGACTGCTCTAAATTTAGGTCGAAGGATACGCTAATTATACTAGCCTGAGCTAGAAATTCGTAATGACCCTCATTCGCACCCTTTAAGAAGGCGGATATCTTACGTTATTGCACACAAACGGTGCCGTGGAGTAACCAGCTTGGTTGTAGCCACTAGGTATAGGTAAAAATATTAGATTGCTAAACACAAACAGTGCCGTGGAGCGACCAGCTTGGTTGTAGCCACTAGGTATAGGTAAAAATATTAGATTGCTAAACACAAACGGTGCCGTGGAGCGACCAGCTTGGTTGTAGCCACTAGGTATAGGTAAAAATATTAGGTTATTAAACACAAACGGTGCTGTGGAGCGACCAGCTTGGTTGTAGCCAGTAGGTATAGGTAAAAAATAGTATGTTGCTAAGCACAAACGGTGCCGTGGAGCGACCGTCTTAATGTAGTTGTAAGGTCCAGGTTGCGCAGCCTGGGACCCATAAAAAGCACTCTCTTCTCTTGCGCAGAGAAGGAGGATTTTTGAGTTACAAAGACATTTCCAAATCATTTTCAAATATATTCATAAGATGGTGAATATTTCTAAACTACTATTGAGAAATTGATCTTTACCCAAGCTCTAAATGAATATACTCCTTGTTCAACAATATTGGCCCTTGAATTAATTACAAACAAACAATAGTTTTTTTTTTTTTTTTTAATGTCTTATGTCTTTTGTAGAAGGGCTCTTTATTTAAAGCATTAGGCAACAACTATAGATAGGTTTGTATAGTTACAGCATAGGTGATTGCACCCAAAAATACATATATATATTATTTTGGCTTTTTCGGCCTGTTAATTACGTCATTCACCTCCAGTTCAGTAAACCCCGACCGTTAATTTTTTTTTTTTTTTTTTTTTTTTTTGGTTTTACCTAACTAACACTGCAATAAAAGAGGATATAACTACTACGTTTAACTACAATCTTCGGATTTAAAATGTTGTAATGAATTTAATTATTGCAAATACTCTTATGAAGCTTTGTAACAGTTGGCTCTTTTAAGGTTGCTAAATCGAAATTTAACGCACCTGAGGGCCGATATGGCGGGCACCTCACTAAGCATTTGTTCATTCAGTGTGTCTACGTTCGTATCCATATTTGAGTTACAAGAGGCATCCTTGCTTTTGGGAAGGTACTGACCAACTCGAAAGTGGATAGCCACTATAACTATGACAAAAAACAAAAATTTTATGTCACTTACTTGTTTAGTGAGGCGTTCCAAAGCCTCACTCTCTTTAGGAAGTTCCTCACTGTTCCGTCTGCTTTGCTCATTGTACTCACCTCACTTGTTAGTTTTTATCCCGCTAGCCACGACTCTTTTCACCAGACGACGAAAAAGAGAAAGCCTCGCGGTCCCTTACCACAAGTATAAGATATTGTTAAAAATAAATTGTTCATTTTGATCCCGCTAGCCACGTCTCTTTTCACGAGACGATGAAGAAGAGAAAGCCACGCGGTCTCATCACTATTTTAAAGGCATTGTTAGAAATCACCTGAAACTTAATTAATATTTAAAAAATAATAATCGAAACTACAACTTAATAACTTATTCAATTATTTCAGAAAACTATTTTAAATTTAATTCTTTTTATTTTATCGAACGCTAACAGCGTTACGACTTCACGGCACGAAAACTTAGACGCCAATGACGAGAGCGACTCGTGCGCGCCACCTGGTGAACAAAGTGGGGAAATACCCCCTCTACCGCCAGGAAAAGGAACTACAACTACTATTACACGGCCGGAAACGGAAGGACTGCTTCTCAAATATTGTTTAAAGGCCTCGAATAACGGCGATAGGACATAATAAGTAATTGAAATATCGATCACATTCTTGAGAAGTATCGCTCAGGGTAGATATTTTGTCATATTTCATAAAACTGCTTGACCGTAGCTTAAGCCGGCTGGTTTTTTATTCAGAGTAGTCAAGAGCAGGTTCTTTCACTGTAGTTTATAGTCACATTCTGGGAGGTCCTGTTATGGATAAGGAAGAACAAAATACTTACACATGTAGAACCAGCGGGAGAGGCAGGTCATCCGTTTCTCTGAACCCTGGGGGCAGCAGCAGACGGACGCGAGCTTCTCTGTCTGCTTGTACCTGTTCAAACACATGACAAGTAATTATTATATTTTATAAATGTGAACAAAACGAAGAACGAAAAGAAGAAGTAAAGAAACTGAAACCGAAAAGAAAACGAAGTGGACAAACTAAACCAAGGCAAAGAAAAGAGAGATGCACAAGTGGAATCTCAGAGTAATCATTACTCTAAGAGTGGAATAAATAAAATAAATGGCGAAGTTGATGGAAAAATGACAAGTGAACAAAGTGCCATCAGCCAGTCAGTCTTTTCTTTGAATCCTACAGTAAAAAAAAGAAAGAGATGAAAAATGATAAAGGAAAGAGAAATGACTAAGTAAGTAGACATATTATATAGGCGAAACTAATAGAAATGAAGAAATTATTAAGATAAAGAAGTTGTTGGTCAAAATCAGAATTATTTATTGAACTATTAGTATTATTCATTACCGATAGTATTATAAGTAATCTGTGGTATAGGAATTTCTTAATTTCGTCCTTTTGTCACTAGAATGCCCTAGCGGCTTACCTCAACTCTGAACACCTTGACCTGAGGATGTTTCAAGGTCGCAAACTGCTGGCGTAGTGTGTGTCCGTCCGAAAGGACTAGTCGTCTTCGACCCTCTCTTGAGCAGAGGAAGGTGGCTGGCGGACCTGGACCGAGGCATTCCTGGAGAGAAAAGAGTGGCTGAATTGCGCCCGAAACAATGCTATGTATGTTAGAGGGATTTGTGGAAATTTGACAAGTCCTAAGGTAAAAGGAAGGGGCACCATGTGTGAGACTTTTTTAATCTTGTGGTCCCTATATCTTAGTGAAATAGTAAATTTATTTAAACGTACGCAATATTTTGTTTTCTAATTATAGGCTTGCGTTTGACCACTATCTCACCTGATGGTAAGCGATGATGCGGTCTAATATGTAACACGCTCGCCTAGAAGATACCTGTTCACTCTCGATTGAAGACTCCTAGGTTGTAGTTGTCAGGAAACACAGACGTTGGCAATACGTTCCACTCCTTGGCTGTTCGTAAGATGAACGTGGAAGCAAGACGTTTTGTTCGTACAGGAGGGATGTCTACCATGTATGGATGTCGCATAGCCGTGCGTCTGATAGTCCTATGATGGAATGGAGACGATGGTATGAGTATGAGGTCATGTAGTGCAATTCATGGTCAATTGCCCATGAAGGAGTTATTCGTGTAGACCGGAAGCGGCCTGAGCGAACTTACGTGTACGTAATAGCTGAAGTTCTTGCTGAACATAACCCTGTTGTAGAGGCAGTGCGTGGGCAGCGTGTCGTTCTCGTCGGCCACGTGCGGCAGCAGCGTGGACGTGGGCCACGCGGGCAGCGCCGACGTGCTGTTGTCGTACTCCTGGAGGAAACCACATCGTCAGCGTATTCATAATCTAGAGGACAAACCTTGTAACCTCACGCTGAAACCAGCCTTTTGTAAACTCACAAGAGTTTACACAGAACGACGCCGACCCTAAGTCAATTTATTAATATCTAAAAGTTAATATTGTGTTAATTTAGTGTTGGCAATAAAATTGATTTTTTTCTTTCTTTCTTTCATGCATAACAGCCATCAAGCCCACGTCAATCACTTTGTTTCTTCCTTCAATTCAGTTCAGATTTGCATACCAAAAAAGCAAGCATGCGTTATTGCTTGGGATAGAAAAAAGACTCTAATATGAATATAATATTACTGTAATGATCTTGGTAACGGTCTTAAATTTTTTTATTTTAAAGTTTTAAGTATCATGGAATTTATTCAGATTCAGACGGCCGATTGAATAACATTTTTATGTATTGGTACAAACATAAGAAACTAAGATCACTGAGTACTCAGAAAAATATGTGGACTAGCTGAAGATAAGCAGTAGCTGGATATACATCAATACAAGATCCAAAAAAGAAGAGATGGATACATGGAATTAAGAAAACTGCAAGTCCCTGCTTGTTCTTAGACAAGGCTCGCACATGGCAGATAGGATTCGGGAAAGCTGGAGGAGGCCTTTGCGTCTACTGGACTGTACGGAATAAAAAAAATTCGATGTGCAAATAATTATTAACTGTATTATACTATACTACTGTATTATAGGAACTATTTCAGTTAATAAAGGCGACAGCGGTGTAGTCACCTGATCGTCTCCACCAAAATGCGTGGTAGTGTCGAGGGGCTGCAGGGCGGCGCCGGGGCACGTGAGGCACGCGGGCGGCGGGGGCCACGCGCCCGCCTCCGTAGGGACCTCCACGCGGTACAGGTGCCGCTCGCCAGCCTTATCCGGGGCTGTGCCGACCACGTACCTGGGTACATAGATATTCACCTTAAAGATGCTTCATAAATACGCCCAATGATCACATGCTAGGTCTAGCTCTTTTGGCTAAAAGCGATCTCTTCCAGACAACCGTGCAGGCAGAGGAATTACGCAAAAATAACGGACGGTGGTTATCAATATCTCAATACACTTACAAACAAAAAAGACAAAGAGACTGTTGAAACTAATGCGACGAATGCACTAAAGGCGATTCCAAAAAATGACTTTTAAGACTGCTCTAGGAAGTGGAAGCACCGATATGAGCGTGTTGTTCAATCAAATGGGGACTTCTTTGAAGGATGACCAACAGGATAACGAAGGATAAGTCAAGCGCCGAGAAATCCATGTAGGTGGATACTTTTGGGACAGACCTCGTATATAGATCTTGGCCCCTAACTAAGATTACCTGTATCTAGAGAACTAGAAACTATGAGGATCATGGTCCCACAACACCCAGACACCAAGAAAATGCTCGCGCTTTTTTTTTCTGTGTACAAATATTTGTCCCGTCGCGGGAATCGAACTCGCAACCTCAGTGATGTATGAGATTTAAGCTAACCTAACCACTACTCCACAGAGGCTGTCAAAGTTGTCAAAGATAAAAAAAAAGTTTATGTAAAAGTTAAATGTTTACAATAGTGTAACAAAGGGCGGGTTTGTCGCTTGAAGCGATCTCTTCCAGACAACCTTTGGATGGAGAGGAATAATGTAACATAAACGGGTGGCTGGAATAAGATATTAGGAGTATAAGTGTTCAAAAAGAAGATAATATTCGGGCAGGATTCGAAGCTGCGTCTTCGGAATACCATCCCGACCTGGGATACCGAGGTCACCTGTACGAGCAACCAAATTTATTCTATCCTTTTGAGATTTTCGGTTAGCATGCACTAAATGCATTCAATATATCAAAGATACGATAGGAGATAGGCGTTTATTACTGTTCGGTATTCATAAGAGGTTCAGTCGGAACTTCACCATAAAAAATGAAACTGCTAAAGTTATAAACTTACAGCAACTTCCTCCTTTCATCCCACCCCACAATCTGCGTGATCTCATAGCTTCCCTGCGTCAGCGTCGTTTTGGCGTCGCTGGTGATCCTGATGGCGTGTCTCCAGATCCCCGGGGTGTCGGCGACGGGGGCGGTGGTGAAGACTCCGGAGCGCGAGGCGATGAGGGCGGAGCCCCCGCAGTACCCGCAGTCGTCTTCGGCAGGCTCCGCGCCGAGGCCCGACCAGCGGGAGCCGTCGGTCTCGTCGCGGAATATCTGGAAAACCAAAATATCTTAATTTTAATTTGATTTTTCATTTATTGTTCCTTGAATGTATCCTTAGGGTTGTAGTATACTATTATGCATTTTGTGCTTTGTATTATGTGTCTTTGTATTATTTGTATTATGCATTTTGTGGTTAAATCCTAAAATTTAATATTGACTTTAGTTTCTCTTTTTGTTAAATATTAAGAAGTTATCTCATTAAAGTATAAAAAAGGAACGAGCTTGATGACAAAATCAATTATTATTATTATCAACCATTATGAGCTGAAAATCATTAACATTTCATAAAATATAACTGTCCAGATGGAGAGGAGAGAATGAGTGTAGAATGAGAGAAGTCTCCATGGAGACCATACATCATCCGTCCATTCATCATGTGTCATCTACCGCGGAACTGTTCAAACTCACATCCTGGCAGTTGTAATGCTGCGCGCTGCAGACGCTGATGATGGAGACGTTCTGAGGACGGTTCAGCAGCAGCACCGCCACCTGCTTCTCCGACTGCCAGCCGGTCCAGCGGACGTACCAGCCTAAAATTGGAACAACGCCGGCTTGTTAGAAGAATAATTAAAAAATCTAACCTGCTACCTCCGGTAAATAAGTTATAATTTGAAGTGGCAGGCTCTGGCCGTGGTTGTAATACCACCCACCGAACAAAACCAAGCCGTCAAGCGACCTAGTCGTGTTTCGGGATGATATTCGGTGAACCATCGGGGAGACGGGTCTGAGCAGCCGCTCAACTGCCGTCTCTCTCTAGATCTATGTGCTCCATCTTAGGCCACATCATCGCTTCTCATCGGGCGAGATAGTGGCCAAACATAGAACTATCAAGCGTAAAAAAAAAATGAGCTAATCCGCCTAGCCGTATCGCAGAGGTTGTCAAGATGCACCTTAGTGTCTAGTAAAAGCAAAAACACTACCATTATATCACTACCAAACTGGTAAGGATCCATTCCTGACCCACCCTGATTCTCTTTACGTTACAATGAAATATCATCGAAGATAAATGATCTAATGATGGTATCTAGAAACTATGCCCAGAAATTATCTTGCGTAGTTATGGCGCAAAATACCTATATAATAGTGTTTATGGTTCTAAAATTCCAAATCGATCACTTACTTTTATCAATCTGCGAGGTAAACTGCAAAGCATGAGGGAATAAGTACTTCGGTGTCTTCAAACTGACGACGTTGACGGTCACCACAGGGTTGTTGGTGTTCACCTGAAATTATATGGAGAACTCTCAAAAATTCAACTTTGTTATTGATTGCCGAGACGAGCAGGTCGAACTCCTGCTGTAAGCCACATGCCTGCCCACAGCAGTTGCGGTACCACTATGAACTGCAACATTTTTTACGAGACTGCACTGCGCTCGTCGTCACCTTGAGACAATGCTGCACTGATCTTTCTTCTCCGGATGGCCTAATGTTAAGTGACGATGTAGTCGAAGTTGGTAAACGTAGATCTAGAAGATATAGTATAGAGACATACCTTGGGATACCTAAGCGTGGGTATTTCAGGATACGGCGGTGGGGGGTGCTGATCCAGCCCATACCATGGGTATCTGTGTATGGGCACCTGAAATGTAAGGGCACTTCTTATTAAACATCTAAAAGTTATGATTAAGATGAGGAAGAGGAGAAATGTATGAGGATGAAGTTAAAGATGAGGATTAAAATAAATAAGTAAAGAAAAAGAGAATTGAAGATAAGAAGGCAAATAAAAGAAGTGGAGAAAAGGAATAGGAGACAACGAAGAATAAAAAGAATAAAATACATATACGATGAGAAACATTTTTTTCAAACTTTTTAACAAACTTAAAAAAAGAAATGGATAAAACATCCCAATTTCAGAAGAAAAAGAAACCTTTCTTCTTTTTCTTGGCTACGATTACGATTACCATATAAATAATAATTAAGAAAACAGCGATATAAATTAATCTATAACAAACTTATAATTTCGTGTTGTCTTAATTGTCAATGAGAAAATATTTACCTCTGTGCTGTTGTAGGTCACGAACAGCAGATTCTGTCCATCAGGACTGTACCAGAGCGCGCGGTCCAGCCGTAGGACTTCGGTCTCGTACAGGAAGTCAGGGACGCCGTTGAAGATGACCCCGGGGATCCCTAGAAGAAAGCTCAATGAGAAAATTGCTGTGGTAGTGAAGAAAATCATTAAGGCCCAACGATCACAAACATAGATCCTAGATCTCGACTTTTGTAAACTAGGGTATCAGGAAATATGAGAACCATGGTCCTGCAAAACCCAGACACGAGAAAAATGCTAAGATGAGAAAGAATAAAAATAAAAATGTAAGGTAGTGGAGAAAAGTAAAGGAAGTGGCACAAGTATATATTTTGCATTAGTAGCAAGGTAGTGGCGACGGCGGCGCGGCGGCGAGTTGAGATAAGGTAAAAAAAGGTGAAGGTTGAGGTTAACCTCAATATAGGTTTAAACCTATGTCGAAATTATGTATATTAAAATAAAGACTTGAAGACGATTTTTACCCACCATTATTCGTGATCCTGCATATAAGCCCCTTCAGCACCCATGGCTTGTAATAGATGTCGTTATCATGCACGAAGACCAGCGTGGAGCCCACTGGTGACCACTCGGCGTACTGTAGTAGCGGCGCAGAACGGTCATCTTCCACGGGGGATATGGGAATTTTGTTCCTGTAAAGGCACAATTCTATTACACACAGCCTGTGAATGTTCAACAGTGGAGCTTTTGCGTGTTCCGAGGCTAGTTTTACTGTTTAGGTAAACCTTTACCTGAGGTTTTCCACTTTGGGGGCGTCCATTAATTACGTGACGTGATTTTGGTGATTTTTCGACTCCCCTCCCCCCTTGGTGAGATGTCGTGAGATTTGGTGGAACCACCTCCCACCTCGCCATAAGCTCACGTGAGATTTTTTAAAATTTACTGTAAATTTATACATTAATTTCGTACGCGTTTGCCGAGTCGCGCGTTTGGCTGGCTGGTGGTGGCTAAACAATCGAGGGGCTACTGTACTACTTTGTGGCGATCGCATAACCGCGATAAATATAAGATTTTGCCACATTTCAGTCGAGAAACATGTTTTACTTAATTTTACCCAGTTTTCTCGCAATTTTACACTATTTCTTGTGGAAACAAAAAATTAAGTGATATTTGCCCCCCTCCCAATGTGAGATTAAGTGAGATACGCCTCAACCCTCTCCCCCCTAAACACTTCACGTGGACTTAATTGACGCCCCCTTTCCCATGGTTTGTAAGCAATAATGGTAAGGAACTTTTCAGAAAGGAATAAGAAAGGACAACGAAGCGTTAAGACGGAACGAGTACTTTTGTACAGTACTGAAGCATAATTTGCCTCATTACCTTCTCGTAGGTAAAACATGAGAGAGCAAAACGTAATGAAGATTCTGAGTACCTACCTAACTCAACGTAATACGTGGAAATGCAACTTCCTTTGCGAATTGTTATGTAGGTCATTTTGTAGAGAAAAACAAAAGAAATGTTTTTACATTTCTTCCTGATTTCTTTCTGATGTACAAATTCTCTCGAAATAAGCAGATGTTGGTGAAACTTGCGGATTTTGGAGAACAGTGTCGCAAAACAAACAACTAAACTTCAATGCATGCTTGCATAATACATACATTACATACCTCAGATAAAGTATTTGGCTGTCTACTCGAAGTTACATACAGACCTAGTGCTTCTATCTTTCAACTGCTGTCAAATTACTTACCAAGACGTTGGGCAACTGACTGCCCAAGATTTGTTTGCCATTTTGGACGTTCTGCTAACACCTCGAAATCGACAATCAAATTGAATTCAACACTAAGTTTGATTTTCTAAATGCTTTTTTCTGGGAGAGTCCGTGTCTACAGGGAGACGGTAATCAAGGGCCGTTCTAATTCTATCTCTATGGTTAAAAAGGGCTACCTTTAAGGCTATCCTGGATATATAAGGTGGATATTATGTGGCAGCGAAACACTGCAAGTTGACGACGCTGCGCCGCTTTGCGCACCTTATGGCTTATGGCTACTGTGCTAATTCGTGTACGGTGTATTCGTGTACTAAATGGCATGCTCGTACGCTCTTGAGGAAAGACATGTCACTTACCTATTTATGACGTCATAGACGTGATACCTCGCCAGCCTCGCATGCCTCCACCCCGGCCTGACGTCGGATATCAGCAGAACATATTTGAGATCTGCTGACACCTTGAAGTCGACCGCGTTTAATTCTCTCTGTGGACAAAATAAAGTATTCATAAGAGGAAAATCCAGTGAGATGGGATGGACAGCGTATTTTTATGTGAATAAGTACGAGCAGTTCGTTCTTTTCATGGTAAGCTGCATAGAGTGCTGTCCATAACAGTTGCAGCGTTACGCAGAACTTTGTTCTGCGATATCTTGCTCGGCGCTGCACTAGTACTTCGCTCGCCACCCTGGCTTGTCGAATAATGTTCAGTCATCCTATAATACATATAATACATCCCAAGAGGGTCTTTAATGAACTGTAGGTATATTTATTTTCCTACCATTTAACTAAATTATGGAATGCAATAAAGAATATAATCTGAAACCGGAACAGTCTTTATGTTTGCGCAGTACTTTTTATAGTATTAAAAGTTCTGGGTGGCACTGCAATTGTTATGGGCAGGTGTGGCACTTACCATCAGGCGAATGACCTGCTCGTCTCATAAAAAAAGTTATGTTTGCACCAAAGTATTAGAAATCTTTGTCTTTGGTTTGCACTGCAAAGACACTTTGTCGCTGCGCTATGTGGTGTTGCCATGGTAATACGTCTGTTTAGAACTCTGGGCGTAGTTAATAAGAAAAAAAAAACAACAGGAAAAGAAAGGAATTTCAAAGGAAGTAATCGAAACTAAAATAAATGTAAATAGAGCTTTTCTGAGACGGAATATTGAATAAAAAAAAAAATTCAATGATATGCCATTGAGGAATGACACTATAGAGTCCTCGACAGCGTAACACTTTTGGAAAGCAATAGTTTTTTGACAGTAATTTTGGAGTGTTTACCATACCTATGAAAAATTCTCCCATTCGCTTGAATGAAAATATAACGTGTTCTGCGTTGCATTGCAGCCACTATAACTTCAGAAGTTCGTGGTTGGTCTGTAAAAGGTAGGACATCTGTACTATTCTGTACCCCAGAGTGAAGAATAGGGAAATAGGGAATATGCATATGTTGTCGAAAAATCTAGAAATTACTTTTTATGATAGACTCCTGTAAACAGATCAAAAGGTGAAGGTCTCTTTTAGGTGGCCGAGTAATGAATACATTCTAGCGTGGCCACAGAATAATAGTATAGATTTCCTACCTTTTACAGACCAACTACCTACGACTTTCTGAAGCTATAGTGGCGGCGATACAACTCAGAGCTCGAATGACATTGCGGTAACTACATTTCCTTACGGTATGCTTCTTATGCAATCATTAATATTTTGTTGTTAACCAGGTTTTATCTAGGATTAAACCAGTCAGGTAAATAAAATAATCAAATAAAATATATGACACATTTATACAATATACATACATTAATTATTTCCATACAGGTAAAATTTACAATAGAAGAACTAGTATTTTGACATAATTTACAAGACTGCAGCACAACTGATACTTAGGATATAGGTAGATAGATAAACACAATGTTAGAAAAAACACTTGAAGTATTCTAAATAGCATAGTGTCTCAGTTAAATGTCATACTGTCGGAGTAGATCACAGACGTACTTATGAAAGTCAATTATTACATTGACCATACCACCGTATTGGATAGCACTAACTATACATAACTGTCAATTCACTACACTAACCCGAAACGGTTTGTCCTTTTGTGTCCTGAACAGCCTTGACGTTCACATGATGATGAAGTCTACGTTCATGAACTCGTTCTCACTATGTGGCGTTAATTAGGATTAGAAATCCGAGATTCGTTGCTTACATTTTTATTGTAGGATTGTGATCCATCAATGGAATTGGATGATTGGCCATAGTAATCGACAGCAAGGACCTGTAAGATAAATTTATTACACAAAATAAGAACTTATTTACAACATATGTTCTTACATAAGAGGCGAATGCCTTTACTATTAAAACAATTCTACTCTCTTCTTACTAAACGTTAACTTTTTAATTTCAAATTAAATAAAAACTATGATCATTTACTACTTTTATTACCTATATCTTAATTAAATGGTTTAAGAATGCACAATTTTAATACATTTAACATTTTACACAAATATGCAATTTGTTACCCGACGTAATGGGAACTGAAATGTTTATACGATGGCCACACTGACACACGAAACTGGTCAATGTTGTTTTAACAAAATAACACCGAAAACTGAATATATCAAGCCAAATGCAGGTTCTAATTGTCGAACCCGATGTATAGTTACATCCACATAAATTATAGTTACCGAAAAACATCAATAAACACAAGAAAAACACAAACGTTTGAAAACTTAATCTTTCAGTACAATTTTCACTGCACCATGAATGGAACACCCGAATATTTTTTCACATTTAATTCTAAATTGTTTCTAGTACACATTCACAAAGATTCACTTAAAAATAATAAAAAATACCACAACACAAATTAAAAAACCACAAACCGACCTTGCCGGGCCACTATTTTGACTTAACATGTCATGGCCAATGTTAAGAAAATGGGTTACGCGATAGAGACAATATGATAATAGTTCTACCTCGTTCTTTATAAGAGCCTGTTGTATAGCGCTATCCTTTTTTAGGTCGGAAAACTTCGTAATTATCCCTCTATAGTGTAAGACCTCAATGTGATATGCAGTTGAAAGGGAGAGGAAGAAGAGAAGACAACAAAACAAAGTAACAAAATATGAACTTCAACACACAATTTGTCTATCTTAGTTTGAAAGAAAACTCATCGAATTTGGATGAAGTCAAGATTTTGGTGCTTGTGTGAGTTGTGTGCAACAATCTTGCAGGCGAGCAGGCGCGGCGTATGTTCTTAAAGCGCTACAAGCGATAAGACCGCCCATTGTAACACTTTAGCTTTAAGTATTGTTTTGTAATTATTCCTTGTTGTTGTGTCACAATAAAGCGTTATCTATCTCTCTATAATAGTAATTGTTGCGAAATGGTTCTATAAAATGTACCTACATATACCTACCATCAGCTGACAGTACATACTAGACTAAGCTATATAATAAAAGTATTATAATAAAGTACACATCATCATCATCCATCCGTCAGCCCATCACGATCCCACTGCTGGGACACGGGCCTTCTCTCATAGAGAGTATGGGCCATAATCCACCACGGTCTGGCCCAGTGCGGGTTGGTGGATGTCACAAGTCCTCGAATTTTTGTGATTGATTCTTGAACATTTCGGTTTCCTCACGATGATTTTCCGAAAGTCAGTGGTCAAAATGGTCTAAGTACACATACATATATTGAATTACGGAATGAGATGAAACATTAATTCTTTGTAATCAAACCGAATTCCACAAACCGCCAAAATAAACGTTCAACACCGGTTTATTGTAAAAACAAAACGGAAATCCAATAAAACCTACAAAACGACGAACGTTAAAAACAAATCGTTAACTGTGCGAATCTCGCACCGGCAAATTAATAAACACTAGGGAAAATCCCGGTAAAAAGTTCGGGATAAAAATCCCGGGCCATTAATCCCGCATATTGTTTTGCGCTCGACTGAAATTAATTGAGGTTTCGGGACGAAGTTTGCAGCAAAGTTACGTTGGCGAAATTAATTTCTATTTTTATATATTCAGGTGGCGTGGCTCGCTATTGTTAGCTCTTATTCATTTCACTTGTCTGTGGCTAGGTGGGTATGCTGTGAATTTTTGACAGCATCTCTGGTTTTGTAACACTATTATTTATTCTGTGGTAGTACTAGCCGCTGCCCGCGACATCGTGCGCATGGGATTTGGTTATATAGCAATCCCTCGGGATCTATAGACTATCTCTGTGCCAAATTTTGCTAAGATCCGTTATCTTTTAGTCGTTAAAAGGTGACAAACAGACAGAGTTTCTATTACACCACAGTATACACGGAGGAGGTTACGGGTTCGATTGCCACGGGACAAAAGATTGTGATCTGAAAAAAAAACACACACACAAGCATTTGTTTCGTTTCGGTAGAAGTCTCACACTGTACTCCTGTGTGAGTGATTTCCGGGTAATTCCGCACAACTGCGAGTTGTGGAATACCTCAGATGGCTGAGGTCTTACCGCGGAACCACAATAAGGGGTATCAAAAAAATGGGTTGAAAGAGTCCTCAAAGGTAAAGAATGCTTAAGTGGTATTCATAGTCGACGCCGGTGACTGCTTGCCATCCAGACGAGCCGTCAACGTGTTGACCTATTAAATTGAAATAATATAACAAGATTTTTGTTGAAAAATATATTTTTCAAGACAAGGTTTAAACAAATTCGTAATCGGAACCGTGCGAGCAGATTACAATGAGCCAAAAAACCATTGCCCACCTTCCGTCTCCATCACCAGCTGGCTGTCACCATAATATTGCATTGTTATCGAACTTTGACAAGTGTGCAAAATTTCAACTCCGTAGGATAAGAGAAAGTGGTTCTGATTTAACTTACAAGATTTGACCCAAATAAAATGGCAAATTAAATAAAAGCTTGTAAAAATCCAGACTTGCAAACTGCTTGATACGGAGTAACGGTTAGTTCATTGCAATACCACGGAAAACATTTATTACTGCAACAGTGTGTCTTATTCGTGAGCTGTGGCGGAGTAAGTACCAAATAAAACTGTCTATCCAGTATGACGAGGTTTCGTGCCGTAAAACTAGCTATACTTTGTCGAATGGCGACTTGAAGATGAATAAAGCATTGTTATTTCGACGTTTACTACCTTTTGTAACAGAATAAGTTATTTGCAAATGTATTTGAAGTCTGGAAGGCCATCAAAGGCCGCCTTTTCACTGTTTCATGGGCTGCTTAATTTTATACCAGACTGGAGAGGCGGGGAGAACCATAAAGAATAACTCCGTCTCTACAGTTTTAATCTAGCTAAAATTAAAGCTTTACTGGGCCTCCTCATCATCTTCAGCCCATTACGTTTCCACTGCTGGGACACGGGTCTTTTCTCAAAAAGAGAGTATGCCACAATCCACTACACTGGCCCAGTGCGGATTCGTGGATGTCACATGTCCTTGAATTTTTGTGATTAATTCTTGGACATGCCGGTTTCCGCACGATGTTTTCCTTCACCGTTTATAGAGCGAGTGTTAAATCCGCACATAACTTATGAAAGTCAATGGTGTCGTTCGAACTCGGGTGCGTCCAATTGAAAGTCGCACGTGCTCCCACTAACCCATCCTCGCTCTAGAATCATCTGAATACTTTTCATATCGTAACGGTCGACCTAAATAAACCGAAACAATGTCTAGTAGTTCGTAACCGTAACGAATAGCTTCAAGCTGGGCGGGCCTGCCTACATTGTCCCAACTTTACGACTTAAACAAGTTATAGTAAGTTGTTAGCTCCCCGACTACAGCACGTGTGTTCGCTGCCCTGCGTAATGTTCCACATAACTAGTTATGCGAAGTCATTAGCTCCTCGTCTACAACACGTGTCGTTAATGTCTCCCTCGCGGGATCCAATATAAATCTCTGCTCGTTTGGAAGTAACTCTTTGTTTTTAACCCCCGACGCAAGAGGGGTGCTATAAGCTTGACAACTAATTTATATGTGTGTCTATCTGTGGCTCCGTAGCTGGATTTGGATGCAGTTTTTTTTTGGAAGTATGCTTTCTAGCGGTGGTTCTTAGACATGTTTTATCAACGGTTAAGCCGTTATTTACTATTTTTTAGGTTTTTGTGTCGGGGTTTTTTTAAATTTTAGTTTACTGAAATTCGTTATATCTAGTGTTCGTCGATTTTACCGCTTTTTTAGGGTTCCGTACTCAAAGGGTAAAACGGGACTCTATTACTAAGACTCCGCTGTTCGTCCGTCTATCACCAGGATGTATCTCATGAACCGTGATAGTTAGACAGTTGAAATTTTTACAGATGATGTAGGTATTTCTGTTGCCACTATAACAACAAATACTAAAAAACAGAATAAAATAAATATTTAAGAGGTCTCCCATACAACAGACATGATTTTTTTGCCGTTTTTATAGATAACGGTACGGAACCCTTCGTGCGCGAGCCGTCTCGCACTTGGCCAGTTATTTTTTATTGTTTCGCACGGTTTGTGCATTTAATCGGTGTCAAGTATTTTGATACCACTTTTAAATAATAAGCAATATTGAGGACTATCGGCTACATGCCGGACCCCCCCGTAACGATTCAGTAAAGTGGTGGATGAATAGATAATATCTAATTATAAATACGGCCAACGGTCACATACCTATATCCTGGCACTGAATTAGGATTCCCTGTATCTAGTGAGCCAGGAATTACGATGACCATGGTCCCACGACACCCAGACACGAAAGACATGCTTGCGCTTTTTTTTATGATCAAATAATTATCTCGTCTCGGGAATCGAACCCGCAATGTCAGTGGTGTATGAGATTTGAGCCAACTTGCCCAACCACTACACCACATAAACTGAATAGAATAGAATATACTTTATTGTCTGTCAGTGTCAGTGTGTCAGTGCTTCAGTAAAGCTTCCTATGGACTTCTTGGAAGAACATACCAATCAATAAAAAGCTCTTTATTCAGTATAGGCATCACATATGGATCAATTTATAACAATGACTCTACCACCGTAACGGACAGAAAACCACTACTCAGAAGATACGGCAAGAGCTTATTTACAATTTGTTGATTTTAACAATGTTATATTTCTTATGTACTAGTTAGCTACTTTGTAGAAGTGGAATGTTCTATACATTTTTGTCTTCTATGTAATTACAAACAGTATAGCATGTTTTTCTCATTAGAACAGTCTTATCGCGTAATTTGAATTTACTTTCTGAGAGCTCCGTTATACATTTTGAAATTTTATTATAATAAATTATTTTTCAAAAAAAAACTAAACCGACTTCAAAACCACCAATGGCACTCAAAAGTAAAAAATAAATTAATATAATTATCATAAGCGCTACCCACTCATATATTTGAAGTCGGTGCCAGCCAAGTCTAATAGGTAGCAGATAAATACTATGTATATAGTAACTATATACATAGTATTTATCTGCTACCTATTAGACTACATAGTACTATACTATACTACTATACTATACATAGTACTATATAGTAACTATATACATAGTATTTATCTGCTACCTATTAGACTTGGCTGGCACCGACTTCAAATATATGAGTGGGTAGCGCTTATGATAATTATATTAATTTATTTTTTACTTTTGAGTGCCATTGGTGGTTTTGAAGTCGGTTTAGTTTTTTTTTGAAAAATAATTTATTTTAACCTTTTTAGTGAAAAACAAGTTTTAATTAAATTAATTCAAAAAGTTTTTAAAGACAAGCTTTTATGATTTAGAAGCCACATCATGACGATGTTTAAAACGGGCTATCACAATTAAATGCATGTACAAAAAAATTTCATGTCTGTCCTATTCTCTGTTGAGGAGTTCCCTCGCCGGAAGTCAATCCTGGGTGTATCTGCCATGTCATGATGGAATTTAGAACAGGCTATTATGGTTAAATCCATTTACGAAATGTTGTGCCTGTACTATTCACCGTTGAGGAGTTCCCTCACCGGAAGTCAACCCTGGGTGAAGCAGGTGAAGCAGTCGAATACAAAACTCCACCTTTAGAAAGTTGGTTACGAAAAAAACAAGAACCGACTTGAAGATTAAACTTATATTTTTTTGTTTTTGCTATTTTTTTCAAAAACTACTGAATGAATTTCGATAAAATTTATATGGGACCACCTTTGAAGTATTACCTGCCAATCGAAAAAAGAATCATCGAAATCAATGCATAAATGGCGGAGTAATCGCGTAACAAACACACAAAAAAAAAAAAAAAAAAAAAAACATACCGTCGAATTGTAAACCTCCTCCTTTTTGAAGTCGGTTAAAAACGTACGCAGTTGCCCATAAAGGACTTGTTCGTTTTAGTCAGTCTATACCTAGGTACAACAATCCTATCCTTACTTCTAGTGTTTATGTTATGATGGTCACTATTTACTTTGAATTTGTGAACGATTTTACAAACGTGCACTATATTTTAGAGTAGGTATGTATATTACACTTATTTAATTTTCCAGCAATGATGCACGTCTCTTACGAATACACAATGGCTAGGCTAATGTTTTTATGGCTATTCCAACATTATTACACAAGGCTACAATATTAAATTACATAAGAAACAGTTTCACTTCACAAGTCTTCCTAGATTTCTAGAAGAACATAAAATCCGTGCCGTTTCCACGGCTCACAGTTTACCAGTAAACATTCCACCGTCTAACGACTGTTTGGCTGCATTTCGCATGCAAGTCGCGCTTTGTACTGCAGCTGCGGCGCTGCTGCGGGCAATAAACGGCAATGCATGGGGCTGTTAGAATCTACACTACGAATTGTACATTTTCTCGGTTCTGGGTTTTCTTGGCTTCATATTTTCTTATCATTTTAACAAAAAATAAAATAGTAGATGTGCCATAGTGTTTTAATAATTGAATAACAGTCAAGCAAATCGTTCGCCTGGTGGTAAGCAACACATCTGCCCATCATGGTGCATTATTTTGATATGTAATTTTTTTTTTGGTACCTCGGTAACTATATCGTAATTAAATTTACTTATATATCTTTACGATTATGTAGTCTGTATATGATATTATTATTTTATACTGGTTAGTTTGTTTATACACAACACCACAGTCCCTTACAGTTTCTTAGAGTTCTGTCCATCCAAAGGTTATCTGGAAGAGATCGCTACACGACAAGCGATAAGACCGCCCATAGTAACACTTTAGCTAAGTATTGTTTTGTAATTTATTTCTTGTTGTTGTGTGACAATAAAGCGTTATCTAATCATAACAGTTGCATCACCATCTAGAACTTTGTTTTGCAAAAAGAGCATGAGACAATAACTTTCATATCTCATATGCCCAGTTTTTTTATGCAACTGAGTGATGAGACAAGCAAGTCGTTTCGCTTTATGGTAAGCGCCACGCCTGCCCATAACAATTTCACTGGCTACAATGCCTTTCAAACTGGAATGCAGTACATTTTAGTCAAAGGATCGGCCTTGTTGCTCTGCGGGGCAAGGCCGCAGCATTTTGAGCACATTCCGGAACAACGGGTTACACTCGAGTTATCTATGAATCAGCTGAATCCAATATCATGTTTTTTAGACGAGTAATTGACGAGCCGAGCAGGTCGTTCACCTGAGGTTAGTAAGTAACACGCCGCCCATAGCAGTTGCACTCAGAACTTTGTTTTGAAAAACATTGCGCGGCACTGCACTGCGCTCGTCACCCTGAGATAAAAGCTCTGAGTCTCATAATGCCCAGTTATTTCACTTGAAACAGTGCATATGGGCACAGAATACTAAGGGACAGAAGCATCACCCCGCAAAGAAATTTAAACAATAGCGACTCTATGCTAATTGCTATGACGCAATAAAATTCAATTCAGCTCGCGTAGCGTTGCATACCTACCAGTCATATTAATCTACAGAGCGCCTCTCTTTCTATCGCGCCGCTCTTATCTCTTCTGACGCGGCACGTGTAACGACGCGCGACCCGCCGTCGGTGTCCAACTATGTACTTGTAGCTCGTACGTACCTACAGTGCGGAGTGCGCTCGGCCTGATATAGGTACATATGTACATTTAAATATCCTACTTCAGTGTGTTGCAGTGTTCATATACGTGTATCTATATAATATCTATTCCAGAGCGCCTTTTATTAACTTTCTATACATTATCCTTTTCTATACTTTTATTGTAAAAAAGCTGTTTGTTCTCTAATAAATAAATAAATAAATGTATTTAGGCTTGGGTTTTCCAAAATCACCTGTATTGTTTACATATCTACAGATCTAATATTTCAATAAACAACTCTAAAAATATAAATATTGTGGCTGAGAGTTTAGTACAATATTGACATTAAAACGAAATAAATCTGTCTACTAGAACCATTTACGTGGTTGTAACGTTCATACGTGTTTACGTTAACCACATTACACACCGTAAACTTACACGTTACGAAGATGGTTCTAGAAGACAACTCTTCTATATATATAAAAAATGAATCCCTATTTCCCTTGGTCACGGCATCACGCGTGAACGGCTGGACCAATTTCGCTAATTATTTTTTTGTTGTGTTTGTTATTGTCAGGAAAAGGTGATGAAAGAAAAAATTTAGAAAGTTGCGCGGAAAAATAGAAAATTTAAGAAAACTTAACGACCACATTTTTCTTTTCTAATGTAACCTTATGGCGTTTGATTCAGATGTCGGTTGTTTGACAGTTTTCTAAAACAGGACGTCTGTCGGGTCAGCTAGTTTATTAAAAAAACGGCGGGCCCGATCCCACTACGGAATAGATGTTTGTACACAAGTATTTGTTTCGTGACTGTTGTTTGAGCTGTCCTGGTTTTCCATATACAGGGAACCCTAATCAGGAGTCAATATTGTTGCTCCGGTTTCAAATTGAAAAGCAGCACTTATCCATCCGTTTCTTCGAAACAACATAGAAGGTTAAAACCATATTTATAAACTTTCTGGTCTCTTTAAAATGACATCTATCCACCTATGCCGGCAGTTGATTAAATCTTAACAAATCAATATGAAAAGTTAAAATGAAGCCTTTCCGAAGAAATTGGAGATCAAAATTAAATGTAGCGTTTCCTTTTTGAAATAATAATTTTCTATGATTTAAAGTCACGCTTGTCAAATAAAAAGATTATTGAACAACCTTTGTTCAGGTAGTCTGCCTAAAACCTTGACTTTGTTATTAAACAAACATTTTCAGTATTTTAATTTCGCTCTAATCCCAGCACAAAATGGCGACAGAATTCCTGCTTTTCAGCGCGTCAGTAATTTCACAGCTTCATGTCAAAGGGATATTGTTCACGTAAACTCGTGTAATATTATGTACCTAGGTATAACGTGGCGTAAGTTATGCGATGATTAAAAAACCGAGCGAAGTTAATTTTTGTTATGTAAGTCAATGATCCAGTAGCGAGTGAGGCTCACTAGGAGCACGTCCGACTTTCTATCCGACGCACCTGAGTTCGAATCAAGCAGGCCCTGCAACGATTCTTAAGTTATGTGCGGATTTAACACTCGCTCTAAAAACGGCGAAGGAAAACATCGTGAGGAAACCGGCATGTCCAAGAATTCATCACGAATATTCAAGAACATGTGACATCTACCAACCCGCACTGGGTCAGCATGGTAGATACTCTCATACTTTCTGTATGAGAGAAGACCCGTGTCTCAGCAGTCAAAACATGATGGGTTGATGATGATGAAGTCAATGATGTACATAATGTGTGATGATGACCAATGCCGCTTTACAGTTTAGTCGCTAAAGGAATACGAAAGGTTAATAATACAGAAAGATAGATATGCGATAGCATTAGGGCTCCCTCTGGACACAGCTGGCAGTCTGGTACGGAGCATAATCTACAATCTTAAGTTAAGATTATATGCGGTTAAGATTGTTAACCGCAGTTTGTAAAGGCATTGTGGCCAGTGAGATTTCTTTGTTTTCAGACTGGCAGACCTGTGCTTATATGGTTGCGCTATCTATATTTGATGGTTCGGAGTATTGATTCCAATAATAAAACAGTTTATCTTCGACACGTCCGTTTAATAGATCAATCTAGTCAATACTAATTAATTATTGTAGGCACAGTACATCCCCCTTTATTTATTTTTTAAACATGATTATACAAGGGGTAAACAAAAACGATTACATAAAAACACAAGATTACACAAAGTTAAAGTTACCTATTGATTACACATTGATATTTTATATGCTTATTATTATGACGAGTTACGCGCACTTTTCGATTTATTATATTTTGGCACATCACAACACAACACTTATTATATTATAACTCGTTGAGGGGGGCCGCTGTTTGAGCTTCGCTCCCCTCTCTGTATGTCCACCATTGTCCACATTATATATAACATTATATATACATATTGTATCTAATTACGAAGCAAAGCGGACGACAGGTTTAATAGTACGTCCGAATCTCGATACTCTAGGCTCATTGTTTACAGTTGCAGTCGCCTTATTTGGCGTGCCCGGGCCTTCTTCGTTCGTAAGTGCAAAGGCCGGCTTCAGTCTATCTATACTAACTACTTTCTCTGTGTCTGCCTGCAATATTTTAAAATATTTGTCTGTCTTCTCGATAACTTTAAAAGGGCCCATATATGGTTGCGTTAACGGTTTTGTGACCTTGTCAACGCGCACAAATACGTGTGTGCAGTCTGTCAAATCGGGATGGACAAATATTTTTCCTTGATGCATTTCTTTTCTTGGCACGGAAGTTAAGTTCGCTATCTTTCTACGCAGTTCCTGTACAAACATTACACTGTCGGAAGTTTCTTGCTTTAACGGCTCAAAGAAATCTCCAGGCAATCTTAGTGCTTCTCCGTATACCATCTCTGCTGCACTGATCTCAGTATCATCTCTAAGACTTGCTCGTAATCCGAGTAGGACGGATGGTAACTCTGCAACCCATTGATCTGTTTTCCCTCTACACATGAGTGCGGTCTTAAGCGAGCGGTGCCATCTTTCTACGAGTCCATTTGACTGTGGGTGGTACGCTGTCGTTCTGAATTTTTTAATACCCATTCTTTTCGCTAAATGACTGAACAGATGAGACAAAAATGTAAATCCTTGATCCGTTGTCAGGTTTAAAGGACATCCAAATCTTGCAATCCATCCAGAGTAAATGACGTCGGCAACAGTCTCAGCAGTTATATCTTTTACAGGGTAGGCTTCAGGCCATCCAGTTTTTCTGTCCACCATAGTCACGAGGTACCGATAACCATCACAGTATGTCAATGGTCCTACTATATCCATATGCAGGTGTTCGAAGCGATCGCTGTGTACAAAATGTCCATGCGGTGATATTGTGTGTCGATGGATTTTCGATTTTTGGCAATTTATACATTGTTTAGTCCATTGAGAAACATCTTTATTCATTCCTTTCCAAATGTATCGCTCTTGCATCATCTTTCGTGTCGTGCGAGTCCCGGGGTGACTGATCTCATGTAAAGCGTTGAAAGCTGATACACGAAATTCCTTAGGCAAATATGGACGTGCTTTATTCAATGATACCTCACAATAAATAGGTTTGATGCAATTAGGTATGAATATCTGTTGAAACTTTAATGTTTTTATATTCATGAGACTTTTTAGTTCGGCGTCCTCGCATTGTGCCTCAGCCAACTTTTCATAATCGAGAGGTGATGATGATGATGATAATTCGTCTATTGCCGATATACGTGAAAAACAGTCTGCCACCGAATTTTCTGACCCGGATATATGTTTTATTTCCGTACAAAATTGCATGATGAAGTCTAAGTGTCGAATTCGTCTTGGCGTATCGTTCTTGCCAACTGTGTTTTTCTGCAATGAGTATACTATCGGTTTATGATCGGTGTATATAGTAAGCGGTCTGCCTTCAATTAAAGGACGAAAGTGCTTCACGGCTAGGTAGATCGCCAGCAACTCTCTGTCATACGTAGAATACCGCTGTTGTGCCTCACTCAGTTTATTGGAGAAAAATCCCAAAGGCTTCCACGTGTCACCTTCTCTTTGTTGCAACACGGCGCCTGCGCAGGTGTTAGAGCAGTCTGTCATGAGGGCGATCGGTGCGTCAGTTGATGGAAATGCCAACGTAATTGCGCTTTGTAGGCTTTGTTTACATTGGTCAAATGCTTCAATAGTCTCATCGGTCCATGGAATTAAGCTTTTATCCTTCTTTTTGGCATTATGAAGAAACACATTTAACTTCGCGTGGATTTCGGCTGCTTTAGGTAGGTGGCGTCTGTAAAAGTTAAGCATTCCAAGGAAACGGCGTAGTTCATCTACTGTCTTCGGCCGTGGAAACTCGGATATGACTTTGACCTGCTCATCTAAAGGTCTGAGGCCATCTGTCGATACTCGGAATCCCAGAAAGTTCAGCTCTGTTTTGCCGAAGTCACATTTGGCCATATTAATTGTGATGCCATATGTATCAAGACGCTTAAGTACCTCTCGAACGTGTTGTTTATGTTCCGTCTCCGATGACGAGGCGATGATGACGTCATCAATGTAAATAAATATAAAGTTTAGGTCTTTTAGTACTTCGTCATTGAGGAATCTTTGGAAAGTCTGTGCTGCATTTTTCAATCCGAAAGTCATTCTTGTAAACTCGTACATGCCAAATGGAGTCGTCAAACTAGTTTTAGGGATATCGGGTTCATTAATACCAATATTATGGTAAGCTCGTTGCATATCTATCCGCGTAAATATTGTCTTGCCGTGTAACAAGTAGGTACAGTCCTGTATGCGCGGTATCGGATATCTATCAGGCTTTGTGAGCGCATTAAGTTGCCGATAGTCGCCACACGGTCTCAACTCACCGTTCTTTTTGGTAACGACATGAAGTGGACTTGCCCAGTTACTTTTAGAGGGCCTACATATTCCCATCTCTTGCATGCGTTGAAATTCGGCTTTAACTCTGTTGTACTTGTCCGGTGGTAATGGTCTCGGGCGCGCGTAAACGGCTGAGCCCGTTGTTTCGATGTGATGGACTACAGAATGCGGTGGAGTATCCTTGAAGCACATCGGTTTCGTAACGTTGGGAAATTCGGATAAAATATCGCTGTATTCACTTGTGCAGTCGATTGTTCTCACCGTCGGCTCTTCTTGTACAGTCACGGACGCGATAGTTTGCAAACTTGTAACCGAATCTATAAGCTTTCTTCTATTTAAGTCCACTAGTAGCTTATGATGGGCCAAAAAGTCAGCACCGAGGATAGGTTGCTTGACATCGGCCAACACGAATGACCAACGGTACGGTCGTCGCAATCGAAAGTCCAAATTTAATGTCTTAACACCATAAGTCTTTATTTCGGTGCCGTTTGCTGCGTACAGTTTATAGTCATCACATATAGCACTGGATAGTTTACTTTTATTCACTGGTAGCACTGATATATTTGCACCCGTGTCCACTAAAAATTTTAGTCCACTATTATCGTCCGATAAACATAGGCGGTGAACAGGAGCGATGGTGCATATCTCCGCCTGCGATTGCACCTCAGTTAGTTTTCCTGTCTCTCAGGCTTTTTCCATGCACACGGCTCTATGCATTTATTTGCTCTATGTCGGTATCTAAAATGATAAACACACAGCCAGTCCGGACTGTTCGGCGTGCGGCGGATCGTATTACGACCTCGAGATGCAGAGCGCGACCGGGAACGATAACGATTATAATTTCTGTTATCGTTTCTTTCTTTCTCCAAGTCCCTGATCTTTAGGCTTAGTTTAGCTATTTCGGCCAAAATGAAGGCATTGTCGCTACTGGTACTGGGCGTGGCCTGTACTTCCGCCAGCTGCATGGGTTGAGTCGTTTCCATAACTTTGTCTGCGATAACCGATAAATGTTCTAAGTCTTTCGCTTCACTGACGGCTAGCACACCCCGCACAGCAGCAGGCAGGTGTCCTTGCCACATAATGCGTAGAGTTTCGTCTGGTATCTTTTCGCGAGCCAAGTCCCTCATACGACGTAGGAGTTGAGACGGTTTCTGGTCTCCCAACTCCATTTCACTCAAAAGTTTCTGGAACTGTCTAACCTCTGACTCTTCATACACTTTCAATAAACGCTCTTTCAATGTGTCGAATTTCTTCGTATCTGGTGGCTTGAGAAGAATGTCGCTGACTTGCTGTATGACATCCTTTCCCAATTTGGTAACGACCATGTTGTATCTGGCGTCATTACTGAGCTTCTGCGGACCGAGGATAGCTTCACACTGGACGAACCACAGTCGCGGCTGGTCACACCAAAATTCGGGTATCCTTGAAGACACCGACACCACTGCTACTTCTGCTTCGTCAGCCATGTTTGACGCTGCTGGAATCTTCTTATTCGGTTGTTGTGAAGTTATTTTGCGTTGTACCCGTTGTCAGGGCAGAGAATGCACTTTGAACCTCAGAAGTCGTAGTGTTCAAGTTGAAATCGGAGTCACCACTGTGCTTATATGGTTGCGCTATCTATATTTGATGGTTCGGAGTATTGATTCCAATAATAAAACAGTTTATCTTCGACACGTCCGTTTAATAGATCAATCTAGTCAATACTAATTAATTATTGTAGGCACAGACCTAACAGGGATTGCAAAATTGTACTGGTTTCAGTGCTTCAGTAGTGTAGTATTATAACTGCAGGCACAGCCTACCACTCCAAAGAGTTTCAGCGGGTTTCTTGGTGATGTTTTCTTTTACTGTTTTAAGAGTGAGCGTGCAAATTCCACGCTGGCCGACTCGAGATGCGAACTTGAGGGCGCTGGACCGTAAGGCGCACAAGTTACCCCTCAGCCATACTCGCTCCATTAAAATGTAGGGACAAAGCCGCAATATAAACTTAGTCTGCGTACAGTCAATATCAGCTACATAAAATGACTTTACAGTGTCACAACAAAAAATATAGGTGCGGGTCGGTGTTACGTTTCAGCGCCTGAATGGTCCACTGAAACGTAGCGCCGACAAGGGAATGCTTTTTGTACTCCGACACCGATATTAATCGGCGACAGTTCGCCGTCGGATTTTCGGCTTTTCAGCTTTCAACACCTTTACAAATTGAGTTTTGGGTACTGAAAAATGTATATAAACAACCTATGTATGGTTATGTGTGCTTTTTTTTATTGAATGTTAATATTCGGCTAGATTATCGACATGGTTCAACTATACTGCTGCGCACGTTTAGACGTAATGTGAAATCCCTAGCAGTAATGGGCTAGCAGTAATCGGCTCTATTAGTGAAAAAAAACATCACTATGTACGATACGCTCAACAGTAAACGCCACAAAAATAGACTGAGGCTGGCAAACTGTAAAACATCTATGTTTAGTAATAGTATTTTCTTTATGGGAATAAAAATTTATAATAAAATACCAGAAAAAATAAAAGAAATTGAATCTTTTCATATCTATAAAAATAAACTTAAATCTTATTTAATCGACAAGGCATTTTATTCCATTAAAGAATTTCTAAATGATAATTAATTATAATCGCTTACCTGACATGACTAGTTTTATGCTCATTATTGACTATGGAAATTTAATTTGATGTTGACATGTATGTATCTAACTATTATTGATATTTTAAATCGGGGAGACGGGTCTGAGCAGCCGCTCAACTGCCGTCTCTCTCTAGATCTATGTGCTCCATCTTAGGCCACATCATCGCTTCACATCAGGCGAGATAGTGGCCAAACATAGATCTATTAAGGGTAAAAAAAAAATATTTTAAATTAATTAATTCTCATAAATATTGCTATTTGTTAAATAAAAATAAGTTATGAATGTTACATTTATATTTAATTTATTATCTACATACTGTTATAAAAATTTGCGCACCTGTCGGTCATAACATAGCGATCTATTATATTAATTAAAACCTATAATACAATTATGTTTCTACCTATGTTTATGCAAATAAATGAATTTTGAATTTTGAATTTTGAATTTTGAATTTTGAATTTTGAATGTAAAATTTCTAGCAGCACCCCACTCCTCCGGCGCCCGAATCGCTCTTACCCCTAGAGTGTCTATAAAAAGTCCTGTTTTTTCAAAAAGCCGCTACACGTTGACCTGCAGCATTGAATAACACAAATCGTTTATACAGTCCTGACTATTAAGGTTCAGTAATTTTGAAAAAAGGCTGGACGTCGTTTAGCTTTTATACATAATAGTGCTGTTTTGTAAAACGACTAGCGGTTTTGTAAAACAGCGAATTACAATTGGACTGCGACATAGACAACAAATTACAAAACCCAACAAACATATAAGTAACAATCGTTTATATGTTTCTGTGAATCTCTCCTGTGCGAAGGTCATTGTTCGATATTGGCGAAACCTAACGGGCATGTTTTCTTACAAAAGAACAAAATTATCATTTCCCAAGTATTCCCTAAACGAATATTTTTGTGCCACCTTCTGTCAACCATCTCGAAGTATTTGTGCTTTTCTTTTGATAAAATTCGGTGTGAATTCATCCAAGTAATTCCAAAAGTTCCCAAAGACAAATACATCGAGACGTATATATTCGTCTCTTCTACAAAGTACAGTCAGCATCAAAACAGCATGAACAATATTCAAAACTAATTATATAACCCATTGAATTCTACGCTTACTCGGTGACGATGTCGATGGGTTGATAGCAAGGCATTGTATTCAGCATGCACGCCGCGAGTTTTTATCAACATATTTCACGCGTATATACAAAATATGTCGTCTTTTTGTTTTCATGGCTTGTCTAAATTTTTGCAGTTTTTGAACGTTACGTCATAAGCTCCTCTTGACAGTATGCTGGGCAAAGGTCTCCTCCAGGTCTCTCCAGCCATCCCTATCCTGCGCCACCTTGCACCAGCCTACTTAATATTTAACCAGATCGTCCCTCCATCTGCTTTTGAGCCGGCCTGGGCACCGTCTTAATAATGGTAAATCATTACTTATTTATTTAAAAAAATAAATAATTGTTTTCTCAAACTAAAAAACCGGTCAAGTGCGTTTCGGACTCGCTCACGAAGGGTTCCGTACCATTATCTGTAAAAACGGCAAAAAAATCACGTTTGTTGTATGGGAACCCCCTTAAAAATTACTTTGTTCTGTTTTGTATTTGTTGTTATAGCGGCAACAGAAATACATCATCTGTGAAAATTTAAACTGTCTAACTATCACGGTTCATGAGATACAGCCTGGTGACAGGCGGACAGACAGACACACGGATGGACAGCGGATTTTTAGTAATAGGGTCCCGTTTTACAATTTGGGTACGGAACCCTAAAAATATGATGCTACTTCTTCCAAAAGCAAAGAATAATTAATAGTATACGAGAAGTAAGAAATTCGTTATTTCAAATTTTGAAATCTTATTTCGTGAAAGATCTTATACTGACTGTACTATC
Organism: Petrophora chlorosata; assembly: GCA_951640565.1. Classification (NCBI taxonomy): domain Eukaryota; kingdom Metazoa; phylum Arthropoda; class Insecta; order Lepidoptera; family Geometridae; genus Petrophora; species Petrophora chlorosata. Next base: position 12,406,017 of record OX621210.1, read on the forward strand.
GAATTGGAAAGTAGAAAACAAATTGCCTAACTCAGTCATTGGCGTTATTAGATCCCGCGGGGGCAGTTGGGATCGGAGGCCTTTTATTAGCGGCTTTTCTTTCACTCCCGCTTTGTGCTTTTTTAAATAAAAACCTCGGGGTTTCGTACTCATTTGTTTGGCCTTTCTTAAACATGTTTTCGTCATTATTAATACATTTCAGTATTTTCCCTTACATTTACTTTGTGATGAAAAATTGGATTTGTTTGATAAATATTATCGCTAATTTCCCGTTAGGTACTCGTAGAGCTGTAATATATGTAGTTGTAACTTGCGTAGCCTTGTCTAACATTAAAAGTAGTATTTTTTTCTATATAGATTGTAGCAAGTTCTTACGCCATCTAGTAAGCAACACCCTTAACTTGCACACTATAGTTGTACTTAGAAATTTCCAATTTTAAGACTTGATTTTTTAACCGACTTCAAAAGGAGAAGGTGTTCTGTTCGATTGTTTGTTTTATAATTTTTTTTATGTTTGTTACCTCAGAACTCCGTCATTTATTAACCGATTTGGAAAATTATTTTTGATTCAGTATAGCTACGAAGTGGTCCCATATAAATTTCATCGATATTTGACCTTGGACTTCGAAGATACATTGAAGTCGGTTTTTGTTTTTTTCTAAAAATTAATTATTGATGATGAACTCGATCTTCGATATGACGGCTTTAAAGACCTTGAAACAATATTGTAATTAATGCTTACTAGTCCATTAATTTCATTCATATTTCTGCATGGTTATCCGAAAAAAATCGCTTCTGTTTAACCTAGAGCCATAATAGGTACAACAAATCAAATAAAAATCTCTTTATTCAGTTTTGGCATTACAGACGCACTTATGAACGTCAAATTATCACCATGACTCTACCACCGTATCGGAAAAAGAACCACTACCTACTTAGAAGATACGGCAAGAAACTGAGGGGCATTTTTTTTGGAGATTTTTACAAAATTTTGGTTTTCTACGTGGACCAATAATACAAGGTTTCTATAATGTTATGTTTCTTATGTACTTTGCAGAAGTGGAATGTTGCAAGCGTCTTTATCTTTCTGTGCTTCTATATAATAATCTACAAATTATATAAATTCCAAGTATCTCGTACAATGTTTCGGTGTAAACTCGTCCAAGCAATATATCTCGGTACAATCAAATTGCGAAGAGAAAACAAATTCTGCAACTCTGTCATTGTCCCGCGAACGCGTTATTAGATCCCGCGGGACCTGTTGGGATCGAGGCCTTTACGGTTCCCCTTCCCGCTGCGTAATGTTTGTCATCGTGGGGGAGATTGAAAATAAACTCTTTAGGTGGATAGATGACTCTTTACTGTACACTAGATACAAAAATCGTGCACCGTTTCTTGCCATTATTCCTACATTGTTCGTTCACATCAGGTGTTTAATAAAATAATGAGTGCCGAGCTCTGGTAAACATTAAGTTCTTGTTACATAGGTTAATTTGTAGTTGTGAAAGTGTCAGTATTAGTGTTAGTATTAGTGTTGGCGTTGGTGTTGGTGTTAGTATTAGTGTTAGTATTGGTGTTGGTGTTGGTGTTGGCGTTGGCGTTGGTGTTGGTGTTGGTGTTGGTGTTGGTGTTGGTGTTGGTGTTGGTGTTGGTGTTGGCGTTGGCGTTGGCGTTGGTGTTGGTGTTGGTGTTGGTGTTGGTGTTGGTGTTGGTGTTGGTGTTGGTGTTGGTGTTGGTGTTGGTGTTGGTGTTAGTACTATAAGGTACTCTGCAGCTGCGGAGGCTTGCAAATTGCTTTTATCTGTTATTTTATTACCCCTTATATTTTCTGTTTTTTAATAATAAATAATTAAAAAAACTTAAAAGTTGATATTGAGCAGTGAACGGTCCTATTGCTAATAAGCGATTTCTTGCAGATAACTGTAGGATGGAAGGGATTGGTGGGCTACAGTATTTCAGATATATATATATATATATATATGTACATATGCTTATTATTACAGGACCTGATCTAAAGACATTATAATGTATTTCCGTCAAATAATACACGGAAGTAGAAAACATCTTCACTCCATCATTGTCCCGGGATCGTTGTTATTAGATCCCGCGGGGGTTGTTGGCAAGGCCCTTTTATTAGCGAGATCCCGGGCTTTAGAAAAATCCCGCTTTGTGTTTTTTCGCATTGTCATTTTGTCAAAGGAATTGTGCTCTTTAGAACGGTAAAAAGAAGTGCCTTTTTAATTTTCGATTGGTAAATGCTGACTTATTAAGTTGTCACAAAGTGATTAGGTTTTTTTCATATATTATCGTGATTTCATTTTTCTTCTTCCTAATTATTTAAATCTTAGTAGGTAGCTATATACATATATATTTATTTACTAGCTGACCCGGCAAACGTTGTTTTGCCATATAAATTAAAAAAAAATGTTAAGGGTGAACAACCCTTATCACTTAGGGGTATGAAAAATATATAGTAGCCGATTCTCAGACCTACTGAATATGCATATAAAATTTGGTAAAAATCAGTAAAGCCGTTTCGGAGGAGTAAGGTAACTAACATTGTGACACGAGAATTTTATTTAGTATACGATGATGATGATGATGATATATTTTGTAATATATATGTTTTACTTCATTATGATATGTAGGTACTTTTGTCTTTTTGTTGTATCTAGGTACCTATATTAAGATTGTTTTTACTTATGTTTTATTATTATGATTATGTAGTATGTAAATGATATTATTATACACAACGCAACACGCCTGCCCACAACAGTTGCAGCACCACAGTCATAAGACAATACCTCTTAAGTCTCATAATGCCCTGTAATTTTGCTGCTGCTGTTGCTGCTGCTGATGATGATGATGATGATAATGTTACTTACGAAGGTAGAGTTATTCATGAGCAGCCTGGTGGTGAAGTTCTTGACGTTGAAGAGCGTGAGGCCGCCCCAGCGGTCACGGAACACCAGCTCCTCGTCTGCAATCAAAGAAACAGCTTATTTAATATGTTTCCATAGGAGTCTCTTATGACACTATTAGAGCGCGTTTTCACCCGCGTAGAACTCGGTTAGTGTTTGCTCCCTGGGAACTTTTTCATTAGTTTTTTTTTAATATTTGGTTCACAGAACTAGATATACACTGAACATACAGACAGTAAAAAGCATATACAAACGTGCGTACGTGTACATTCTTCTAGGTGTGATCATAGCATGCGTTCAAATCTAACAGAAGGTTGTGTGCTTATATGACTAAGATAATTTAAATTCTTGTTTGATATTCTGTTATTTCTAATTTATACGTAATTGTTCATAGTTATTTTCGAGACATTTTAAAAGAGCTGATAAAAAGACATCCCCGCAGAGTTTCTTGGTGCTATCTTCTCTAGCGGGCGTATTTCCGAAGCACTGGTAGAGTCAGTTTTAGCATTTCTTTTCAGCACTCAGACTTCAATTTGAGTATAGGAAAGAAATGGGTAAACATACTTACCCTTTTTTCAAAGTCATGTTAACATAAGTTACAATTTTTAACATATTTTATTTGTATCATGTGTTTATGATCTTTAAAAGTGTACTTTTGTGCCTATTTAATAAATGATATTTTACTTTGATTTTGACTATTTATATTTTACAAGCTGACCCGGCAAACTTCGTACCGCCATATTTTTTTTTTAAATTTTTGTTCGATTTTTTTAAATTTTTCTTTTATACAATCCATCTCCTGACAATAACGAACACAAAAGAAAGATTTATCCAATTTGGTGCAGTCGTTCGGAAGCTATGCGCGTACAAACATTTCGGCGATTCATTTTTATTTATATATAGATGTAGCTATGAATTAACACTCTCTTAATACAAAATGTCCACGTTCTGGCAACTCTTCTAGAAACTGTCAAGTATAGGTATATAAATAGCTTTTATAAAGTATTTATTAATAAGTCAGCCTCTGTGGTGTAGTGGTTGGGCAGGTTGGCTCAAATCTCACGCACTACTGAGGTTCGATTCCCGCGACGGGACCAATCTTTGTGAACAGAAAAAAAAAGCGCAAGCATTTGTTTCGTGTTTAGGTGTTGTGGTTGTGGGACCATGTGGGACCTCGTAGTTCCTGCTTCCTTAGATACAGGGAATCCTAGTGAGGCGCCAAGATCTCTGTATGTGATCGTTGGTCGTATTTATACACTACATTTCATTAAAATCAGCCGTTATGGGCAAATAATTGTAAGGAACCGATGGCACCTCAGATGTTATACATTTTACCACTGACTATAAAACGGCGAAGAAAGCCCTTCATAAAGTATTTAAAACAACAAATAGAACTAATCAAATTGAGAACCTCCTCCTTTTTTTTTGAAGTCGGTTAAAATAGCGTGCCCCATGACATGCATGTCTCGGGCTAATTGTCTGGAGCGGGGTACACTCAAAATATCTTTGAGAATTTTTTTTACTTGGACTACGAGAAAGCTAGAAAGGTGACGAATTGACGCCATTTTCATGTAAGTTCATTATCCCTCGTAGAGGGTAACTTCTTTGAATTCCAAAAAAGTAGGATTCCGCGAGTACTCAGGAAGAATATAAATTTGGACCCATCGTTTCTATTCAGCGATAGTTTTCTACCTTCATATTCAAACAGGGTTCCGATCCACAAATCATGGACCTTCAAAGTGAGTTCAATATACACCGGCCTGTCTCATTTATTCTACCTTCTACCAGTATAAGCCAACCCCTCAGTCAGTGGCTCAATATACATTGGTCGTTGAACTGATAGTACGAACTACCAGAGAAACTTGAGCTGCGTATTAGGCCTGAAAAGTGAGATGGCTCATAATACGCTGGTCGTTCAACTAATAGGTTGATAAACTAGTGTCAGCTGAGCTCTCTGTTTGAACTCATTTCGTGAACCAGACCACGTAGGCAAATAGCGGCGCTGTAACCTGAGCCAGGGTTGCCAGATACAAGAAAATATTTTCCGTTGAAGAATATAAATTGTTTATTTTGAAGAAATGTGCAGTTGATGGATGTAGAACACAACAAAAACGACAACTTTATTTCTTAGAGCCGATTTATTAACCTTTAGATAGACAAGCAGAATGTGACTGGAAAAAAATATAATAAGCGTCAATTCAAACTCAAATACATTTAATTTTTTTCTCGCATGATGAAAGCTACATAAGTGCATTCGTTTGCTTGTGCTACATAATTATGTGATATATATGTGAGATATGAAAAATCAGCCTTAAAAAAAGAATGATTTATAAAAGATCTTTAACTATAACATGATATACATTTTTTTCTAACATATCGTCAAAAAGTTTATAAATTGAGGTCTTTTATTTTCTTCCTAAAAAATTCCTAGTCTTGAAGAAGTTGCTCTTCAGCAATAATACTGTTCTTGTAAACGTTCAGGGAGCGTGTTCTAACAGTGGAAATTAAATGTATAATGACGATATTTTGGAATATGTCATTCTTTTTCAAAACCAGATTATACTAAACCTTTTCGAACAGATCATTATATTACTCCCATCTAAATCTGGATTACAACGATATACCTTCCAGAAGGATCCGGATACCCTTATCACAGAGCGCTCCTTGGCAAGGGATAAACCCAAACATTATGCCGGTAACAACCCTCGAATGTTTGGGAATATTTTCCGGCTTTCAAACAGTAATAAATGACCATTGGGAGGGACTACAGTTCTTGCGTATATCAGGAGGGAACCGTTGAAGATTATGGTGGATGTATTGAGGTATGTTACAACTGTTATGATGTGGGCTGGTCACTTTTGTATGTGATACCACCAACTGAAAAAAGCAGGTTTTGTCATATAGTATTTGTTTATATCGCTTATAAATTGATGAATGGACATACCCTCCTCCTTCCCATCGTCCTGCCAACCTTAAGGTTATCCAGACGAAAACTGTGGAGCATACCGACTTGCGCCGTTATGTCTTACAAATATTTTGTCTCTTTACTCTACGAGCAATCTTCCCTTTTTGGGGCTGCTTGACTCCACAAACGACCTCCGTCGTCGGGCGGTTCCTTCGATTCGCGCGCAGAGCGCGTCGCGTGCACAAATCTGCGAAGACGCCTTAAAGAGGCGGCGTCCTGCTAGTGCAGGACGGAGCTAGTGCTCCGCATAGTGGACCGGGCCCTGAGGCGGACGATCCCGTCCATCATCTCTTCACGCTTCTCCTCATACAGGCGACAGTCCCAAAGAACGTGGTGCCTGTCCTCCTCAGACAGCGGTCACTATATTGGCGTTGATATGGCCGAAGATGACATGCATAAATTTAAAAAAGACGGCAGTTGGGTGACTGCTCAGACTTGCCTCCTGATGGTTCATCGAATATCATCCTAAAACACGATTAAGTCGCTTGACGGCATGGTTTTGTTCTGATATTTTGAAGTTTTTCCTCCAGTTTCTGAAAACGTCAATTTCCCTCAAAATGAAACCCTATCTACGCTTTAAAATGGGTTAAAAATTGCATGAGAGGCAACCTTACGGGCTCTGCGTTAGGGTTGCCAGGAACCCCAATCAATCACCCGATGGCGGGTCGGTACACAACCCGCTTTTAGTGACACACGGACAGACGTTCGATGAACTTTGAACATAATTTAACATGGTGCCTGGGCCGTTTCGGACCTGGGGCTGGTCTTCGAGCATGCAGGTCCCCTTCCTCTGTTTTCCTTATTGTCCGCTCACGTACGTAGAACCCTCTTGCCGTTTGTAGGCGTTGCCGTATTTCAAGCGCAATAAGGAACCGATTTTTCAAAGTTGCGAGAGCGATAAATCGACCATCTCGCGCAGATGTACCACTTCCTGGTCTAGTAGTGTACAGGCAGTTCTGGCCGGTCTGCTCTGGTACCTGAGAACTGTACTCGGTACATTTACATACCATACCAACACATACATACCATAGATCTATGGCAATCGCATACTGTCCGATTCTCCAGATCTTTCTTGCCGCACACCTGCAAAATATGGAATGGGCTACCGCCCCAGGTTTTTCCGCAGAGCTATAACATGGGGTACTTTAAAAGAAGTGTGAAAAGGGTCCTTAAAGGTAGGCAACGCACCAGTAATGCCCCGAGTGTTGCAGGTGTCCATAGGCGACGGTAACCGCTTACCATCCAGGCGGGCCGTCTGCTTGTTTGCCTATTAGTCATATATAAAAAAAATAATTAAATATTAAACAATTTCTCGCTGCGTTTGCGTAGCTGAAGTTAGAGGCATTGTGTTCTAATTGCAAAAAAGACTCTTATTAATAAAAAAACAAAACAATAAAGTTTAAATCCATGACCATCTAAATATCGAATTTTAACTCGCCTTTGTTTTGTGCGTTCTAGCAACGAACTAACGTCATGTTTCTCAGAAATAAAAAAACTTTTTGTGCTTTTGTTTGTTACTCGTGTGATGGCTGGTCCACAAGTCATACTCGTGAACGGGTGCTGCTTGCGGGGACTGGTCTGTTCTAGTCACTCTTACTGCTACTGTCATACCTTCTTATATTCTATTTACACTTTTCTGTTACTGATACTATGACTATGGGACATCTCACTCGCATTTCTTGTTTTACATTCTGTTAATTCTAATTTATACGTAATTGTGTTGAAAAAAGACATCCCCGCAGAGTTTCTTGGTGCTATCTTCTCTAGCGGGCGTATTTCCGAAGCACTGGTAGAGTCAGTTTTCGCATTTCTTTTCAGCACTCAGACTTCAATTTGAGTATAGGAAAGAAATGGGTAAACATACTTACCTTTTTTTCAAAGTCATGTTAACATAAGTTACAATTTTTAACATTTTTTATTTGTATCATGTGTTTATGACCTTTAAAAGTGCACTTTTGTGCCTATTTAATAAATGATATTTGACTTTGACTTTGACTTTGACTTGACTTTACTCAATCACGCAAAAACTAGGTACTGAACGGATTTTGATGAAAAAATAATAAGTTAAAGTTTTTAATTTTCTTCTATTAAAGGTAATTTGGTATTTAGGTTCTTCAGGCCATTGGCATGCACATGCTACTTTTTATCCCGGGAAACCGTGAGTAAAACCGCGTTGCGTATCTCATCATCATCATCATCAGCCCATCACGTTCCTACTGCTGGGACACGGGCCTTCTATCATAGAGAGGGAGTGCCATAATCCAGTAATCCAGTGGCCCAGTGCGGGTTGGTGGATGTCACATGTCCTTGATTTTTTGTAAAAATTCTTGGACATGCCGGTTTCCTCACGATGTTTTCCTTCACCGTTTCTAGAGCGAGTGTTAAATCCGCACATAACTTAAGAAAGTCAGTGGTGCGGGGCCAGCGGGATTCGAACTCGGGTGCGTTGGATCGAAAGTCGCACTTGCTCCCACTGAGCCACACTCGCTCTCGTTGCGTATTTAGTTTGAAATATTTAGTGGAAAGAAGCTTACCATTTTGTAAGTCCGTGTGTCTCTCTCCGCTGTTCACTCGCTACAAGACAGATAGACTCCTAACTGAGATTTAATGCTGAAAGCACCGCCAGCTACCTAGAGTTCCTAGCATCATACATACACGCCTCTTAATTATTTAGTTAGGTAGACTAACAGCAGAGAATAGATGTATCTATATTTCATCACTTCACTTCTTGTTTGAATGGCATTTGTGGAGTTGCCATCACTATATTGGTTCTGCATTATATTTATTCTTGTGTTTTATGTTTGTTTATTTTTATTTTTTAAATGTAATATCTGCGTCTGATTGTTCGTGATGTCCCAGACAGGGTTCCGACTGAAAATCAGTGCTAAGATATTTAAATATACCTAAGCGTATGAAGAGTCGGAAACTTTCCCTGTCATCGCGCAACATTTCACAGGGTAGAGTATATTTGTTGTTTTTGTGTGGTCTTTATTTTAGTATATTCAGTGTAATGTTGTGTTTTGTCCTGAAACAATGTTTTTTCTTTCTTTCTTTCTTTCATACGTATGTAAATTTATGAAAACAATCTACTAGGTACTATCCTACTAATATTATAAATGCAAAACTTTGTGAGGATGGATGGATGGATAGGTGGATGGAAGTTTATTACTCAATCACACATAAACTTCTAAACGGATTTTGATGAAATATAGTACCTACATAGGTACTATAAATCCTGGAAAAAGACATAAACTTTTTTTATCCCGGGAAACCGCAAATGATATAGCTAGTAATTTATAAATAGATTATATCATTAGATATTACTTACTCTTTTAAAGGTTTTGAAATTGTGTTAGTAAATTCTAGATGTAAAGTAGTTATATTCTACTTACTCCAAAATGTTACCCTTAACTTTGTCTGACTCTACATATTTACAAGGGCGTGAGTCTCTACGACCGCTGCTCGTTCGCAACATACATAGAGTTAGTTCTAATTGAGGTTTAATGCTGAAAGCTGTGCCTGCGATGTAGAGTTAGAGCATCGTCGGCTCGATGCGCTCTACTTATTGGTAAGTACTCTAGATTTGACAGCCTCTGTGGTGTAGTGGTCAGGCAGGTTGGCTCAAATCTCATACATCACTGAGGTTGCGGGTTCGATTCCCGCCACGGGACAAATGTTTGTGCACAGAAAAAAAAGCGCAAGCATTTGTTTCGTGTCTGGGTGTTGTGAGACCATGGTCCTCAAAGTTCCTGGTTTCCTAGACACAGGGAATCCTAGTTAGGGGCCAGGATCTACGTAGGTATGTGATCGTTGGGCGTTATTTATTATTTATTTATTTATTTGTTTCCTTGACTTTTAAGTGGCAATTTATAACAATAATAACACCCAACGGTCACATACATAGATCCTGGCTCAACGAGGTAGAAATACGAGAACCATGGTCCCACAACACCCAGACATGAAACAAATATCTGCGTTTTTTCTGTGCACAAACATTTGTCCCATCGCGGGAATCAAACGCGCAACCTCGGTAGTGTGTGAGATTTGAGCACACCTGCCCAACCACTAAACCACGGAGGCTGTCAACTGACGTCTATAATTCCGTTAATGTCCTACTATTATCTTCTCCCATCTTACTAATATAATAACTGCGAAAGTTTGTGAAGATGGGTAGATGGATGGACGGATGGATGTTTGGTACTCAATCGCAACAAAAACTATTGAATGGATTTTGATAAAATGCATATGACAAGGAATACTTTTATCCCGGAAAACTACGAGTGAAACCGCGAGGAGAAGCAAGTTTTCTCTATATAAAAATATATTTTTCAAGACAAGCGTTTAACAAATTCGTAATCAGAACCGCGAGCAGATTAAAATGAGCCCAAACACTGGTTTCTGATTATCCGTCAAGGAGTTCCATTGCCCACCTTCCATCTCCATCATCAGATCAGCTGGCTGTCGCCGTAATATTGTATTCTCATCGGACTTTGACAAGTATGCAACATTTCAACTCTTTAGGATAAGAGCAAGTGGTTCTGATTCAAATTGCAAGATTTGACCCAAATAAAAAATTATAAACTTTGCAAGTTAAATAAAAGCTTGTAAAAATACAAAATAAGTATTAAAGCTAATGTTTAAAAAAATCAATAGGTTGTCCACACCTTGTAAATTATTCATAGATCAACCCATAATCCTAACTTCCCGCCATTTCGCCGTGTAAGCAATATGGCGACGCATCCGGTCGCGGCGGACGTGGCGCGCTCGCACCGGAAGTCAATTTGTGCGGTGCATCGCTGTAGGAATTTTTTATGTGGGTAGTCGGATGACCTGTAGGCATTTTTGATTTTGTATATATTTAAATAGATTCATATTTTATAACAGAATCAGTAAAATTTATCGATAACTTGGTCACGAAGAGTATCGAAGAGCAGCATCGCCTAACTCGAATACCGATCCTGATCGCTTTCAAAGATATGTCGTGATCGGTCGCGGCCTATAAGTTAGACAGTTCCATAGACAAATCTATGGAATATTCATAAAATAGGTGCTCATTATGAAATATTTTAATGAACATATTTTGGTGCACAATCAGTATATTTGGCGGAAAAACGGGAATAAATTGAGGTAAAGTTAAATACGATCCATTTATTTCGGGCAATAATACAGTTAACAAATTAAAAGTACCAGAGTCCCATACATTACGGACTGACACCTATTTCAATCATGATCGCTAAAAATGACTGATATCGCAGTTTGAAGGATACTAACGCCTTCCAAATTTGAAATTGAAAGCGATCGGGACCGGTGTTCGGGCTACACGATTCCACTGCAGGTCGTTCACCTAATGGCATCAACCATCTTTGACACAAATCAGATTTTGTTATGCAAAATGTTGCGCGGCACTGCACTGCGCGGCACTGCACTGCGCTTGTCACCCAGAGATAATGTAAATGTAAAATGATAATGTAAAGTAGCCTTCAAACTAAAACACAATGTTTGCAACTGACTGACTGTTGTAATTAGTTTTAAGACCTTTATTGTATGTATTCTTGCAAATAAACAATTGATTTGATTTGATTTAATACTGCTTGGCAGTTGAATATTTGGCAGAGAGGTAGGACTTCTCAACGCAGACTCAAAGTTCAGAAGGTCTTTATTCAGTTTTGGCATCACAGACGCACTTGTGAACAATCACCTGCAGAAGACGCTACTTAAGAACAACTGCCGTAAACGAAATGGTAACCTTGCCTTTGTAATTGTATCGTTGCCGCTCTTACCAGAACTAAATTACAAAGAAAGTTCTGCTCTCCGTAGAGACAAAGCTCAGACGGTAGAGCAAAGCTGCATAATTAGTTAAGGCAATTGCAGTCAGAGGTAGAGTCGGTTCACCGACAGAGCAGGCGCTTTTACGTAAGGAAAGAAAGAAAACATTTACTTTGACAATCCTGCACACGGTACGACAACGATCACAACACAATAAAAAATTCGCCAAATAATAAATGAAATACTGGATGCTTGTGTATAAAAATCGCCGCCGTAGTATAAGGATTGTAGATACTGAATTGAACCAGTATCATACACCATATATATTTCAGTATCGTACGCCTTTACGTAAAGATTGTGTTAAACTGAACCAGTGTCATGTAAAAAGGTTAGATTATTGGATAAAATCCGTCAAGAATTATATTAATTATTATTAATAGTACCAGCTTGTTCCGCAAGCGAGCTCACGAGCCTCCGACATGGCTTAAACTCTTGTTTTTATATACGTTTATAACTAGCTGCGCTCCGCGGATAAAATGGTTCTTTTCAAGGACCAAGGCCTCAATACACTATGACAACTTGACGATTCCATGCTTCGAGGAAACGTTGATTCCTTCATTAATAAACGACATCTGCGAAATTTGTATTCTCTATGACGCGTCATATATATGAATACATGAATGCGTCACAGAGATGTCGTTTATTAATGAAGGGATCGACGTGATTTCGAAGCAAGGAATCGCAAAGTTGTCATAGTGAATTGAGGCCCTGCATAGGTTACCTGCTTATCAAATTTCTTCAAAATCCGTTTAGTAGTTTTGCGTGATTGAATAACAAAAATCCATCCATCCATCCTCACAAATTTTCGCATTTTTAATATTACTAGCTGTGCCCAGCGGGTTCACCCGCGGTTTCCCGGGATAAAAAGTAGCCCTATGGCTTTTTACATTTGTATCTACATACCGAATTTTATCATAGTGTTTTTACGTGATTTAGTAACAAATATCCATCCATCCATTCATCCTCACTAACTTTCGCATTTATAATACTAGTAGGATAGTAGGACATACATTATCCTTTTATATCTCTGAGCCCACTTCAATGCTCTGACCCATGTCTAAATCAATGACAGCGTCTGTCCATTTCTCGAATAGATATCTATTCAGTATCCTGAATATATATATCTATTCTGTTCCTATTTATCCACAGCTAAAGGTATTCTCTCGTTTCTATTGTGGAAGTGATTCTTTGATCTATGAAATATAATATTGAAGGAGTAGTCTGTTTGTGATTATTTTATTTTATTATGTTTTGGGGGTTAACATCTATTGTTATAATATAGTTCGACAAATGGTTTTAAAGGAGTCAATAAATTTTGTTGTACCTAACTCAGCGACAGCCTCTGTGGTGAAGTGTCTGACCAGGTTGGCTCAAATCTCATACACCACTGAGGTTGCGGGTTCGATTCCCGCGACAGGGCCAATGTTTGTGACAGAAAAAAAAGCGCCAGCATTTGTTTCGTGTCTGTGTGTTGTGGGATCGTGGTCTTCGTAGTTCCTGGCTTCCTATATACAGGGAATCCTAGTTAAGAGCCGGGATTTATGTATGTGATCGTTGGGTGTAAAAAAAATTAGCGACAAGCCTTCCCATAATTGTTGCAGCGTCAGTCAGAACATAGGTACAGCCTACGACAAAAGTCACTGACCATTTTTCATAAAATCTATTCATGTCAAACATTCACATTGTTATTTGAAAAGGGTTTATGACAGCCCTCTGAGATGTAGTGGTTGGGTGAATCAGCACATATCTCTAATCTTACACACCTTGGAGGTTGCGAGTTCGATGACCCCCTAAGAGACAAATATTTGAATGTGGAAAAATAGCGTTGGTATTGGTTTCGTATCTAAGTGCTGTGGGACCATAGTTCTAGTAGTTCCTGGTTCCCTAGATATAGGAAATCCTAGCTCAGGCCAAGAATTTATGTATATGTGATGATTTTTTTTCGACGGGCTTAATCCTTTATTATTAAAAACAATTATTCACATTACTTAATTAAACTAACTTAACTACTTACGAAGAGAGGTAATTAATTGGACAAGCTATTGCCCATTAAAGACCTCTAGATAACCTAAATGCCCCAGGTTTACCTACCATTTGGTAGCGAATGTACGTATCATGCGTATATGACATTTTAATTCGAATTTAAACCATTTTACCATTTTAATGGTATAGAACACAAACCTTAGTCAATTACGACATGCTTAACTTGTTATTTAATTTTATTTTTAAATGATAAATTAAATAAATAATTGACAGGCTAATAAAAAAAAAAAAAATAATACTTTTGTCGCTGACTGTACCTCTATATATTGTTTGCGGTTGTCAAAGGCAATTTAAATTCTTTTGTACCAACTTGGACATTTCTTTGCGAAACCACGCGTTAGTAACGTTACTGTACGGGCTTTGATAGGGGGAATTTTAAAACTCTTCAGTGAACAATAGCGCTGTTGTAAAACGGTTGTGTGTGGTGAGGGCTTTCGAGCAACTTGTAAAAGTTGAGAAAAGGAATAAAAATTCAAATTCAAAATCAAATATCATTTATTGTGAATACAGGTGGTACATGCTAAATATTAGATTGCTATATTCAGCCTGCGGCATGCAATAATAATGTTTTTATTAATTAATTCATGCAAAAAAGCAATGTATACAGTTATGAAATGTCAAGTAAGCTATAACGACGACGATAATGACGAGAGGTTTGGAAATTATAATATAAATATTAATTTTATCACGATTATATAAAATTGATTGGTCAAAATGGATATTAAATAAATTACCTCGATAACTTTCTTTATAGCTTCACTGCGACTAATGAGATACCGACTAATTATTATCGATTCAGGCAAGAAATCGAATTAATCTCATTAATTTATACCAAAATATGAAATGAAATGAAATGAAATGAAATGAAATGAAATGAAATGAAATGAAATGAAATGAAATGAAATGAAATTGTTTTATTTGCATGAAACATGGTAGGTACAGGTATGATGTCACACTTATAAAATAGTTCAGCATGTTTCACCAGAAATTGGCATGCAAAATTTAAAAAAGTAGGTATATATTATTATTAAATGAATTCTTACAAGTTTACAATAATTATGATATTAATTACATGAAACATTTCAATTTATTACTCATTACTGAAATTAAATTATTCACAATGTCTATTCGCAATAATGTCAAAATAAATTGTATAGAAAGTGTCATGTCATTTGTTTTAAATTAAATAATATTTATTATATACACATGTCATACAATTGCAATATTTAAAATAAGTTAATCCAACAACAATAATTCACAATTTAACAAAAAATAATCATTCATCTACTATGTTTTAAATTCCCAAAATTCTTTCATGTCGTAAAAGCAGTTTTCTATTAACCACTTTTGCAGTTTGTTTTTAAAAAAAGTATATGGGAGCTCTCTGATAGCCCTAGGAATATGGTTAAAAACTTTTATTGCCATTACATTGCAGTTTCGTTGACATAGAGCCGTTCGACAGCTAACCATTCTTAGCCTTGTAGGGTCCCTGCTTAGACAATTAAATTTTTTATTACGATCAAATTTTTCAAACAATTCAGGGTGCTCTTTTATAAAAACTCCAATCTGCATTATGTACAAGCCGGTCAAAGTCAAAATTTTTAGGTTTTTGAAAAGCGGTCTACATGACTCTAGTGGTCCAGCACCACATATGGCTCTAATGCACTTTTTTTGCACTAAGAATGCTTTAATGATGTCGGTGGAATTTCCCCAGAGTAATAGGCCGTACCTCACAACTGAGGCTACATAGCCATGATAGGCAGTAAGAGCAGTACTTTGATTAGCAGTGCGCCGCAAACGTTTCAACGCAAAGACGAAACGGTTAAGTTTGGAACACACATACTCAATGTGAGCCTTCCAATTACAATGTTGGTCTACAAATATGCCGAGAAACTTGTATTTGTCAGTTATTGCTATTTGTTGGTTTCTACATACAACATTAAAATTATTGGGAATAGAATTATAATTTCGAAAATTAATATATTGAGTTTTTGAAATATTGGCATGTAATTTATTTGAGTCCAACCAGTTAATTATTGAGTCAGCAGCAGAATTGATTAAGTGTCCATGGTTACTGAATGTCATATTCTTGTCGGTCACTACGACCGACACGTCATCTGCAAAAAGTATGCATTTATAATTTACAGCTAATGGCAAATCGTTAATGTAAAGTAAAAACAATAATGGGCCTAAGATACTGCCTTGTGGCACGCCGCAGTTATTTATTTGATAAGCAGATTTATAAGCTGTTGATATATATTGATCATTTAGGGAAGCAATTTCTACACATTGTTTCCGGTTCGAAATATAACTTATGATCCAATTTAAAACTGGTCCTCTGATTCCATAGTTTTCACATTTATCGATGAGCATATTATGATTAACAAAATCAAAAGCTTTGCTCATATCAAAGAAGAGTACTGACACAGGAACACGTTTATCAATTTGTTCTATTACTTTACTGATGAGAGCATAGGCAGCTAGTGTCGTAGACTTCCCCTTTTGGAAACCATTTTGCTCCTCTTTGATGATATTAAATTTTACTAAGTAGTCATTTAGTCGACGGTGCATAGCTTTTTCAAAAATTTTTGATAGGATTGGTATGAGAGTAATGGGACGATAATTGTTCATATTATGTTTATCGCCTTTTTTATGAAGTGGCCTAACGATAGACTGCTTAAGTCTTTCTGGGAACAAACCGTTGGAAAAAGAGAGATTTATTAGCTGTTGCAATAGCGGAGAGATTATAGCCACACTCTCTTTTATCACGTTTGTGGATATACCGTCAAATCCAACCGCACGTGTGTTGTTCAGAGACGTGATAATTTTCCTCACTTCATTTATAGTACATGGTTTTAGGAACATGCTATGATTTAGGATTGGTATTCTGTATTTAATAAGATTGTCCTTCGAAGTGCCACCGGTGGCGTTCCTCGTGATTTCAATATAGAATTTGTTGAAAGCTTCAGCAATTCTTTTTGGATCTCGTAGAGCAACGTCGTTAAACCTTATGGAGTCAATGCCTTCATATGATTGTACAGATTCAGCTTTTTGCTTTATTATTTGCCAAGTAGTTCTGCATTTATTTTTGGACGTTTTCATACGTTTGTAATTACTATTTTGTTGAGAGGTTTTTATGCATCTCCTAAGTATAGTGCTGTATGTTCCTAATTTTTCTTTGTTTTCAGACGTTTTATTTTTATAGTAATAATACCTGAGTTTCCTTTTATGCTTGCTAGATTTACGTAACCCCTTTGTTATCCAGGACGGAGCGTCATTCGCACTTTTAACTTTCCGCCTTTCCATTGGAAAGCAAAGGTCATAAAACAGACAAAACGTGTCATGGAAACTATTGAACGCTTCGTCGAGGTTTTCCATATTTAAAATCGTAGACCAATTTAACGAAGTTAGACACTCGTTAAACTTTTCGATGTTTTCCTTGTTATAATTTCTCGTCTCTATATACCAATGGTTAAATCGTTTCGGTTTTTTTGGGATGGGAATTGATAGAGTTTGGCCAGTGTTGTGATCCGAGAGATACAATTCATGGATTTCCCCTTTAGCTCCTGCTATATTGCTAATGAAATGATCAATGCATGATCTTTGTCGCGTAGGTTCCGTTATATGAAAAGTAAGATTATAGTTAAGGATCAGGTCACGTAAACGAGAGGTAATATTATTAATTTTGATAGTATCTATGTTCAAGTCACCAGTAATTATAATTTTTTTAATATTTTTAATTGAAATTTTATGTAAGATCATTTCGAAATTTTCAAAAAATATATTAATGTTACTATTTGGAGTCCGGTAAATACACAATACTATGAAGTTCAGTGTCGGTATAGAAACTCCACAGCATTCGAAATTTTTTTCATCTGACATCTGTTTATATAAATGTAATTCGACATATTCTATATTATGGCGTAAAAGAATACAAACACCACCACGCTTTTCATTTTTGCGAGAGTAAAAAGCGGCAGTCCTAAAACCTTTTAGAGAGATATTACTCTCATTTCCAGCTTTAACAAAAGTCTCTGTCAGGCAGATCATGTCAATATGTATATTTTTACCTAGAAAATTGTCAATACATAACTCTAATGTTTCTAATTTATTTAGTAGACCAGCTATGTTTTGATGAAATATCGTCAAAACATCGTCACCGTTGCTGAGAGAGACGAAAAAACGGGCTATATTTTTCAGTACACTTTTCCGAGATACTCGCTCGTTCACATTGTCCGTCTGTTCGTTTAGTTACTATAGGGAAGTAATCCAACAAGGTCTTTTTCTTTGGCTGAGCCTTTATCGGGGTACTATTATCACCGTCACGTTGAGCCACTGATTTATTAAAATAGCGAGGTAATATGGTTTGCACTAATCTTTTTGACTTTGATGACCTGTTGATGTCTTTTACATTGGCACAGTGAAGGCGGTTTCTAATTTTTTCTACATTTAAATAATTGTTTTCATAATATTTGCAGTCCACAATAAAACTTATTTTCTGACATAGTTCCAGCAGGTAATGATAATTAGACATATATCTTTTTTCAACAGTTATAAATTTACAGTTAGGAACATATTTACATAGGATTTTTACCATATTATTCAATTTATTGTCATCTAGATATCTATTATTATTCACATTTATTACCATAATATTACATTTTTCCAATCGCTTAAATGCTCCTGATAGCTCATACAATAATTTACTAGGGTTTGTGTCATTTTCTCCTACACACAGAATAATCTGGTCACGTTCTACATTTACATTTACCTTATGACAGTCTTTTAGGACATCTTCCGAAGTAGCAAAAGGTTTTGTGCTTGCGAATATGTCATAATCTTCGTATTTGCTACAAAAATCTCTTCGAAACTGGGTCAGTCGGGACGCTAAACCTACACATTGTTGTGTGCTATAGATCAGTAATTTTGGTTTTGTCGTCAAATGATCCTGCGCTTTGCTACTGGTGGCTCCCTCTAGCGATGAGCGGCCGGACTGAGAGATGGTGTCTTTTTTTAACACCTTGGCACTGGTGGCTTCCTCCGGCGCGGGCGTCGGCGCGACGCATGGCTCTGACACACTGCTTGCAGTTTTTATCTGTGCATTGGTTACGTCCTCATTTAAACCTAGGTTGATGACACTAGAATTCAATATTTGACGTTTGGCTGTACGGCGAACCTTTCTATCTCTTTTTAAGCTACTCATCGGAGCTCTACAAAGCTTTTTTAGATTATCAATTTTAATTTGCTTTTCCGCATTTTCCTTTTTTAATAGTGTCATTTCCAAAGAAAGCTCTTCAATCTCAGTATGTGCACTTGATAATTGTGATTTTAGATTAGCATTCTCAACATGGAGATCGTCTAAGTCCGTTAGAACGTTGGACGACAAGTCCGGTAAACTCCTGACGCGTAAATCCGATTGTGTCGATATAAATGAATGATTTATGGAATCATCAGATACTCTTCTTCTTTGATACGTCCTCATAGTGACATTATTAATTTCTTTCTCCATGGTATTCTTCATTTAGGAATCATTTAAAAAAAAAAATGAGTGCAAAAAGACATTGCACGCACTGGGATTCGATCTTGGACTCTTTCACTACGTCGTTATACATGTATCAGGTTGAGCCAACCGACCACCGATACGTGTACATTAGCTGCGAAAAATTAGTTCCGTTGATGGCAATCAGCTGATCGACAGCAGCTGTTACGATATTCAAACCGAAAAGTAAACAATCTACCTTCACTGTAAACAAAATTCATAAATTGTCTTCTCGTCTTATTAATGTTCACGAATTATAGTATCCACTGGTAAGTAGTACAAATAGAGGTATTATATAGCTTACGGTCACAACAGAGTTCATCGAACGGTCACAACGACTCGAAATTTTGTTACAAATCGAATGTCACAGTTCACAGTCGAAGAATGATTTTTACATTTTATTAAATTTCACTGTCGATTTGGGTCTCGCGAACACTTTTCTATGTAGTTTGGAACTGGTTCTATATTTACTGCTCACTGTTTGGCTGTTAAACACTGTTTACTATTTTTAATTATTAAAATAAACAAGAGGCAAAGTAAATAATGTTGTTCCACGTGGCGCCACCTAGTGGAATATGGGCAAATTTGAATATGATAACTACAAGTTGAGATAAACTTAATGGGACAAAAAATTTCATCATAAAATGTTGTCGCAGTGAATCCATACCCCAAACTGAACTCAACACAATATAGGATTGGCGCTTGAGGGACATATGGGTAGGGGGGCTGTTTTGTCCGCTTGATGTGGAGGTCAATATTACCTTAAACATAAAATATAACATATATACAGAATGAGTTTCTGAACAGTGATCCCTACTACCCAAACCGTTAGAGACAGAATCAATCGTCGCTAGAAATTCATCTAGACATTTTCAAATGCAGTAAAATAGCATTTTACTATCGCAAAAAATTGAATCTACTGCTTATAAGGAACAAAAAATTATGTGGGCAAAGCTGAAGTTGCTACAACACGATAAAAATCGATAATTTGTTTTCACATTTTTGTAATCTATTATTTTAATATTGCACACCATTGTTGTGGTAGAATGTTAGGAATTATTGAGATATTTATTTACGTGCTCAGATGAAGGTTTTTTTACAATACTTTGATAATTATATATATATAAAAATACTATGAAAAACCTAAAACTAGAGTGCCGCTGGCAGCGGGGCAGGGCCCAAATTACCGGTGATTAGGGCTGCAGAGTGAAGAACCTTCTGATTATACGTGCCGTGTCAAGGATTATTGCCTTCTGCATCTAACCTTTGATCCAACCGTCTAGCGAAAACCTTTTGAGATGAAGGAATTATGTCACTCTTTCTCACGGGTTATACAGCCGGTCCTTTGGAAGGCTTGCGCGGGGACATGAGTCCAACAGGTAGAAGCCTCTTAGAGCATTTAATTTAGATATGTAATGGGCAACACTTCTCAGGGACTGTCTCTAAGTGCATCATTAAGAAGATGCAATCTAAGACAGGAAAGAAAAAAAGGAAGGAAAGGAATTTTTTATAATCATTATTTATAATACTTGTGTACAACGTTCTGGCAATGAAAATTTGATTTGATTTGATTCATACAAATCTGCCATAAATCGATAAAATAATTTCTAACAACATTTTATTGTCTCTAGCAGTAAGTGGTTTTCAGTTCAAAAAGTGACAGATTCAAATGTTTATCTAATAACCAAGTGGCTTTGTATGCTAATGAGTGTTGATTAAGAATGCATTGTCATCGAGTAGTGAGCTACCCTGAAAGTTTCAGCCGGGTGCTCGAAATTTGAGTTGCAAGATTCCACCCGGAATGTCAGACAAACAAGAAAGTGACTTAATTAAAACGTGGTAAAATCACATTGTACACTTGAAACACATATACTCCTGAATTACTACGCAGAAACCTAAACCCTAACCTCGCCAACCGGTACAAAGCAGTTACAAAACGTGACAAACTTCTGTTGTTTCAATGACTTTAAGAACATATTGTATTGTGAACCCAGTTCGGGCAGAGAATAGATTGGTTACTACGGTTAGGGTTACAGGCTTACTGGCTCTGTAAACAATTGAGGGTTGAAACCGACCAGCCGTGAAGGGTGTAAATACACAGAAATAGCTTGCAGTTCATTTCAATTGCGAAAATACAGGTTAGGAATAGATCGGTTAGGTGTGAGATGGACCGCGTACAGTTGGTTTTGTATTTTGTAAATTTTGTATGTTGTAAAAATTTCATTTATGTAGAGTGAAGTAGCCGAGTGGTAATTTGCGTGCCTTAGATCCGGCGCACCTGAGTTCGAATCCCGACTCGGTACTGCACCTATAATGTCTTTTAAGTACAGATTTTGAGGAAAACATATCGAACAAAGCCATACCGTCAAGTGACCTCGTCGTGTATCGTGATTTGGTTCGGTGAACCATCAGAGAGATAGATCTGAGCAGTCGCTCAACTGTCGTTTTCGTAAGTATCATGGCTCTCTATTACTAAATCTTCCCAAATTGCTTGAAAAAATAGCTTTGAGCGACAATAAGTTTTTTGTTAAATAATAATTTTTCAAGACAGGCTTTTAACAAATGAATCGGAACCGCAAACAGATTAAAATGAGCCCAAACTCTAGTAGTTTACGATTATCCGTCAAGGAGTTCCATTGCCCACCTTCCGTCTCCCTCATCAGATCAGCTGGCTGTATCCATAATTAAAAATTGCATTGTCATCGGACTTAGACAAATATGCAAAATTTCAACTCCGTAAGATAAGAGGAAGTGGCTCTAATTCAACTTGCAAGATTTCACTCGAACAAACATAGTTACATAAAAACATACAAGATAAATAAAAGCTTGTAAAACACCCGTAGTATCAGAAAAAGATAGAAATACTCTTTGTATAATATACTAGATTTAATTTGAATTTCTGGTGTATTAATACCAATACATAATGTTAAAACAGTACCTACAATAATTGGTAACACTCATTAAAAATGCCTTAAAAGTTGCGGGAAAGCAACGCAACCACTGAAATTACAACAATGGACGATAGGTACTTACATTTGCTTTTAGTACCTTATTAATGTGACCCTTATGTCCAAGCCACAAGGTCTCATTCTCTACAGAATCACTTACCGTAACAAATGACATGTTATTTCCCTCTATTACCCTTACCCGTTAGTCCTGTTACCCACCTGTATTGGACATCGTTAGTTATCCAGGAAACCGGTTCTAACCGGCTAAAACTGGTTCGGACCCGGATAGAACCGGATAAGGGCGGTGTGTTTGCTGGGCGCAATTCGTTGATGTTTATCTCATTGTTTGCTGTTTGCTTAAGGGTTGGTGTTACGAAAGGTGAAGGTAGACCAAACTTTGTATTGTTCCTTTAATAAGCTTACATCTTATGCCAGAAAGGCATTATACTTGTAGGCAGCGAAATTACTGGGTATTATGAATCTTAAAAGCTATTTATTGTCTCTAGGTGACGAGTACAGGGCAGTGCCATGCAGAATTTTACAAAAGAAAGTTGTGGGTGGTGCTGCAACTGTTATGGAGCGTGTTACTTACCATCAGGCGAACGACAGGCTCGTCTCATCACTCAATATAATAAAAAAAACTACGAAAACCAAACGCCGTCGTATTGTTTCCGTAGCTATATTAGTGGTTATATTCACTCAAATGTCTTTGCTTGTACTATATAAGTATATGACAGTCACAAAAGGTTGTCTTATCGGTCAGAGCAATGATTTCCAGAGACCTTGTTTTAAATTTGGAAAGTTAATTCAAAAGATGGTGTTTCAATGTACTGGCTGCGAATGATTAGTAGAAATAATGTATTGTAGGGTTACCCCGTTACCCTTTCGGGTAAATACTGAACCATTCAAAAGATTGTGCACGTCATTGCATTTAATGTTAATAATTAAGTAGGTACAGTCAGCGACGTAAGCAGCTCAACTTTTACAATCCTTCAATTGTCAATAACACAGAAAATATACAAATAACATGCAGGTTTTTGTAATTTCACTATTCGCACAGGATATTAGCATACTTTCTAATGTACCATTCAGTGAATTTATATAAATATTGAAGGTGTAGTCAATCAAGGATTCACAAATGTTCTGCTATTTTTATCGCTGACTGTACTAATTCTGTTTACACTCAGCGTTATTCATAACAGCATTAATTTAAAACAGCTTGTAATAATTACTTGATGGTTAATTAATTTAATAAGTTTACGTTATTTACCAATTGCAAGCGTGGGATGAGTGTAATGTTATTAATTGTATCAGAGTTGTCGTTCTCGGCTTAATCTATGGCTTTTTTATGTAACTGAATGACGAGACGAGCTGGTTGTTTGCCTGATGGTAAGCAATTCGCCAGCCCATAACAATTACAGCACCACCCAGAACTTTGTATTGCAAAATCCTGCACGGCACTGCACTGCGCTCGTCACCTGAGACAATTGGATTTTGTGGTTTTTAATGAAAATTTCCAGAATAAGTTCTTGGCAGGTTTGTAAGTTCTGAGACATCGTGAGGAGACAGTCAATGAGTTAATAAATCAGCGGTATTCAACTTCCTCGAATCCTACTTAATCCGATAGTTATAAATGTGGAACTTTGTGAACATGGATGGATGTATGTTTGTTACTCAATCAAGATTTGATTAACTTGATAAGAAATAAATATTAATAAATACGCCTAACGATCACATACATTAGTCATCACTCTGGTGTGAGTCAAGGTCACTGGGGCCCACCCAGTTTCTTATTATGATAAACGATCTGCCGAAGGTCGTCAGGACAGCTGAATGTCTCATGTTTGCTGATGACCTGAAGCTGTACTTAGGTATTGGTAGCATAGATGATTGTGAGGCGCTGCAGAGGGACATCGACAGTGTGGTAAACTGGGCTGAATGTAATCACTTAGAATTCAATAGTTCTAAGTGTAAAACGATCTCTTTTACTCGGTCACGTGTGCCCATTCAGTACACTACTACCACGTTGCCGGTGTCCAGCTGGAGCGCGTCACACAGATCCGTGACTTGGGGTTGACGTTAGATACAGGACTAACTTTTAACCACCACATAACAGACATCTGTAAGGGAGCATTTAAATCTCTCGGTTTCGTAACCCGACAAACAGCTAGATTTAATGACAGAAACGCTATTATAACTCTATACTATTCATTTGTGCGTAGTAAATTAGAATACAATTCCCTTGTATGGGACCCCCATGAACATAAATATAAAATAATGTTAGAACGAGTTCAAAGGAAGTTTGCCCGTTACCTATACAAGAAGTTATACGGGTACTATCCTTATTTGTATCCGTCCCTGTTCGTCGCTGGAATGGTAGGTATCAACACATTAGAGCTAAGACGCAAATGTGCGCTAATGATGCACTACTATCTACTCCTGAACGGCCGAATTAATAATCCTTGCGCTCTGGCTCGCTGCTCATTGTTCGCGCCGGACCGGTTGCGGGTATCACGCGCGTGCTGCGCCCGCCGCCTGCTCGCGGCGCCGCCGGTGCGCACGCAAACCGCCGAATACGCGCCTACTGCACATGCTATAAATTTGCTCAACGCCCTGATTGCTCAGGACCCAGATAATATAGATATTTTTTATACCAAGTTTAATTTATTTTTTAATCTGTGTATCCATTACATTAGCACAATTACATAGACTGTTCGTTTTTAAGTTCATTCACTATGTAATGTATTGTAAATTGTGGCTTGCTGTGCGTTTTGGTAACAACTGTAAGCACAGCAAGCATCTGAATAAATAAATAAATAAATAAATAAATTAGCTCTACGATTCTAGGCCCCTGTATCTAGGGAACCAAGAACTACGAGGACCATGGTCCAACAACACCCAGATATGAAATAAATGCTGCGCTTTATTTTTCTGTGCACAAACATTTGTCCCGTCGCGGGAATCGAACACGCAACCTCAGTGGTGTATGAGATTTGAACCGATTTGATTTGATTTGATATGTGAATACTTTAGATTTTGGAAAAAGGGACAGGATACTTTTTATCCTAGGGGTAACGTAAGTATAAATATAAAAATGCAATTTCGACTAATTTGGACTCCTTCTTCTATTTTCAATCCGCAAAAAGCGTCTATCCATGTTATCGTTACCAATACGCAGCTAATTGGTTCGGTCTACATAGGAACTGTAACACGGTATGCATCGTGTTTGTTAACTCCAATGTTCGGTATCGGAAACGCATTACGTTTATTGATCCGTTCATTGTTAATTAGAAGTACGCATACTTTTTGCATACAAATTGCTTTTAAACCAAGTGTTGTGATATTTTTTTTGTTTTGAATGTGACTGGATGTCGAGACGTGCAGCTCGTTCGCCTGATGGTAAGCAATACGCCAGCCCATAACAGTTGCAGTACCACCCTGAACTTTATTTGCAAAATCTTGCGCGGCACTGCACTGCGCTCGTTACCCTGAGACGATTAGCTCTTAAGTCTCATAATGTCCAATAATTTTGCTGACTACAATGCCATTCAAACTGGAACAAAGTAATGCACTACTGTTTGGCGGCAGAATAACTGGCTAAGCGGTGCTATCTCGTAGACGGCCTCCTGCATACGAGAAACCACTAATGTACTCTCATATTCTGTGCAAAAGGATGCCTTCTTCACTAGTTTGACTGAAAGTCCATTTTGATATTAACATACCCAATAATACCACCCCCATTTAACATCCCCTCGTGTCTCAAGGTCCATCCGTCTTGTCTCGCTGTCTATAAATCAAACCCTTGTAAACGTCCGCGATCTGTCGCTGGGGTGCGGCGGCTACTGACCGAGTGTACACGCGCCTTTACATAGATTGTGCTGGTTTCTACGACATTCAGGAGAAATATTCTAAGTTAGGCTTCGCACGGGGGAGCTTCACGTTATACAGGGAATAACATTAATGTGTAGTAATACTGAAAGGTGTGTATGGGTATCTAGTCATGAATCATTGGGCAGAATATACAACCAAAAAAACACTATTATATTTTCCATACAAAGTTTAAAAATTATTTATTTGAATTATTTTGGACAATCCTAACAAGCTGTGGCCTAGTCGCGGTAGTACGGGTCATTGACCGAGCTACTTTGTGCCTAGGCACAAAACAGATTAGTACAGAAATCTACATACATACAAAGTGCGCTCGAGCAACGCACACATAGACACCGCTCACAGACACGATATCTGGGCACAGTTGGGATGCGAGTGCCATCCGCTTGAGACACGCGTCTGTGAACGTTTTTGTGCAAAAATGGAGCAACGAAAAATAGGTTATTATAACTGTTTGGTGGACGGTTGTTTAAATTCAACATTAAACGGTGAATTGTCGTTTTTTAAGCTACCAGTTGTTTCAGAGAGGTAAGTAGGTATTTGCTTGTATTTTGATGGTTTGTTTTCACGTAACACAAAATAGTTAGGTAGGTAGGTAAGCGCCCCAGCCCCCGGCCCTGCGCCGAACAAGCGAACATAAGTTTGTAGCCTTGTCATATTTTTACAATTTAAAATTAGATATTTATTGTAGTATAAGCTGTGTTAGCCTTGTGTTCAATAATCTAATGAGGAAGATGTTAATGTAAACTAATCGCATTTGTTTTGTCTTCAAAAAAACTTTATTCAGTTATGATAGTAACTGCGAAAAAATTATGTCGATATCGTGTACAGTTATATTTTTAAATCAATCAATTTTCCTCCCAAAAACTTCCTGCGCCGTCCGGTATGAAATGTATGAAAAGTACATACATGAGATTAACTTCTGTATTTATCTGTTTTGTGGCCTAGGCGCTCTGTCTTTGAAAACGCCGAACATTTTACAAGGGCTTGATTTCGAGTCTCAAATACCGGAATTTCATACTGAACGGATCTTCGGACTCGGTCGTTTCCGTTCCGGAACCCACTCGTAAAAAAGGGTATTTCCACATTTTTACACGACTGCCCAAAAAGGAGTATTTCAGGGTTTACGTATGTATGTATTTATTTATTCTACCATTACTTCTTATTGCCTGGACAGATTTGAATGCATTAAAACCTTAATAAAAACATAGGTTTAAGTTTTTTTTACCATAGTTTTTTTGCATGTTCCGGAACCGGTATACAAAAAAATCTCCGCGAACGTACCCGACTTAGCCTTGCCTTGATTAGTTTCAAATTTTTATCCAACTTGACGTCTTAGAATTCATATTCAGAAATAACCTAAAAAGAATTTCCGAAACGAAAACGGTCCTTTTCGGTGGAGTTTTATGGGGCGGCGTTAGAAGGTAACTTTGTTTGTGCCGCTCGACCAATGAGGAGCAGCGGCTATTATTTATTAGGATTACATCTTTATGATTGGTGCAATACGAAACAAGGCTAGCGAATCATGAAGCGGCGGCGAATGTTTGATAGCTTTAGTGTTTGCCGCGTTTTGTCAAAGATTAAACAGGTTTATTTCTGAAAACTGACTAAGTAAAGACGCTTTATTGATTACTGACTTACGAACACTCTTTTACTATGCAATGAAATCAAATGTTGGAAATGTCTTAATCATCATTATCAGCCTATTACATTCCTACTGTTGAAATTCATGCATGATGTTTTTTACATCCTATTCCTACGGTGGTTGGTGACCTCACGTATTTTTTAAGAACATCAGCCATGCTCGCTCTTATTAGGCGTTTACATTGATTAGATCCTTATTCCTGAATGTTAATTGGAGCGATGATGTTTAATGCTGTAATTAATAAGTAAGCATTAATAAAAATAAAAAAATACCCTGCCAAAAACATTATCACTTGGGATGATTTAAGGATTCCGAGGATACCCCATACATCCAAATCTGTTGAGGCATTTTGTAATAAAAAAACGCACATACATTAACCCCGAAAACATTATATTCCTTTTTTGGGGAGTCGCGTAAAAAGCAGTTTGCTTGAAAGTTAGTTGTAAAGTAAGGTTGGTAGGACAGCTGGCTTTGCTAACTGAAGATAAAATTTGTTTGTCAGATCTGTACACGCGGCGCACTAATATTCTTTGTCACAAGTTCATTGCTCTTTATCAGCTGATTGTTAGGGTTGAAATGAACTTGATTACCAGAAATGTTTAAATTATCATATCTTGTGATTTTAAAAAGTTTCTGGTGATTTGCACTTGGACTTGAATTATTAATAAGCTTCTATATGCGTGGTTTAATTATTACTACACATTTATGTTACACGTTGTATAAAATGATTGTTAGCAAAATTACTGGGCACTGGAGCTGTTGTAGGATGACGAGCGCAGTGCAGTGCCGCACAAGATTTTGCAAAACAAAGTTGATGGTCCTGTAACTGTTATGGGCAGGCGTGTTGAACACACACGCTTCCGTCAGGAGAAAGACCTGCTCGCCTCATCACACAGTTCCATTAAAAATGTGGATCTTCAAGTAGTATTCACTTCTTTAAAAATGTCTATCTTTAAGTATTCAACTCTTTAAAAATGTCTATCTTTAAGTATTCAGCTCCCTAAACATGTTGATTTTCAAGTATTCAGTTATTTAAAAATGTTGATTTTCAAGTATTCAGTTATTTTAAAAATGTCTATCTTCAAGTATGCAGTTCTTTAAAATGTCTATCTTCAAGTATTCAGTTCTTTAAAAATGTCTATCTTCAAGTATTCAGCTCTTTAAAAATGTCTATCTTCAAGTATTCAGTTCTTTAAAAATGAATATCTTCAAGTATTCAGCTCTTTAAAAATGTCTATCTTCAAGTATTCACTTCTTTAAAAATGTCTATCTTCAAGTATTCAGTTCTTCAAAAATGTCTATCTTCAAGTATTCAGCTCTTTAAAAATGTCTATCTTCAAGTATTCACTTCTTTAAAAATGTCTATCTTCAAGTATTCAGTTCTTCAAAAATGTCTATCTTCAAGTATTCAGCTCTTTAAAAATGTCTATCTTCAAGTATTCACTTCATTAAAAATGTCTATCTTCAAGTATTCAATTCTTTAAAAATGTCTATCTTCAAGTATTCAGCTCTTTAAAAATGTCTATCTTCAAGTATTCAGTTCTTTAAAAATGTCTATCTTCATGTATTCAGTTCTTTAAAAATGTTGATCTTCAAGTATTAAGTTCTTTAGGCAGGAAAGATATAGAAATAATGTGTTATATTGAAACCTATGCCATAATCAACTACCCTCTTTGACTTGGTGATTATATGGTGTCCATACTCTCTCTCTGAGAAAAATGTCATGCACAATAGGGGATCGGACAACTTTTCAGAAAGTGTTTTAAATTAACTATTATGAATATATATAGCCATGAAAAATAGTATTTTAATTAAATAACGCTCTAAAAGTACCTAAAACTATGTTTAAATGTTATGTTTCAAATATTGCAGCGCAAAAGGTCACCTCAAAACAGGCGACGTCATATGAAAGTAGAAAACGACAAACTCTTCAAAATAAAACTTGCAAAGAGATTTAAATACGTTTTGTGAAGTTTGGGCACTATATTATAGTAATGGAACGAAAATATTAGAAAAAATACATTTTATGAAAAGCAAAAACGTAAAATAAACACACGCATGACTCATCACTGAGCATTTGCTTTCAAATGACGTCATGCGCTGTGTTTGTTGTTTCGTTTGAGATGAAGAACAGATTAAAAATGTCAGAATTATTAGTATTTATTTCTTGATTTAAAAATATAAATCTATATTATTTCGCAAAAATATTGATTGGATGATCTTTCTGGTTCGAAGAACATTCGTTCTAACTACATTTTAGATTTTTTCTCGATTACTGTCCGATCCCCTATTGCACACCTATCAGATAAAATATTCCAAAACGTAATAGAAAAAAAAATTGGCCACTGAGCATTTAGGTCACATGATGCCGTACATTAAAGCCAGTCAAGTGTGAAGCCATCTTTTATAGAATGCGACGCAGGATCTAGGGACATGGTGATTTAGGGTTAAGGACGGATTTAAATGCCTGAGATATGGAATGTTCTTATTTGTTATAATAGATACATAATAACAAATAAATAGTGACATAAATATGATTTTATTATAGTTTATAGATAGACAGATAGATAAACACTTTATTGTAAAAAACCTTAACAACAAGTACATGAAAAACAAGTACATTCACAGTAATCAGCAAACAAGATGCGGTCTTATCGCCCAGAGCGATCTCTTCCAGACAACCTTTAAACAGAAAGGACTAACATAGTTTGGAAGGACGGTTTGTTTATATTAAATAGGCACAAAAAATGCACTTTATACGTCATATACACATATAAACAAATCTTATTAAGTAAAAGTTCTAACTCAGTATATAATGACATTGAAAAAAGGGTAAACAGCTAAACGTCTACCCATTTCTTTCCCATACTCAAATTGAAGTCCGGGCCCAGAAAAGAAATGCTAAAACTGACTCTACCAGTGCTTCGGAAATATGCTAGAGAAGATAGCACTAATTGACTCTGCGGATGTCTTTTTTTTGTGATGGATGTCTCCTTTTTTTAACCGATTTCAAAAAAATAGAAGGTTCTCTGTTCGATTGAATTCTTTTTTTTATTTTTTATGTTTGTTACCTCAGAGCTCCGTCATTTATGAACCGATTTGGAAAATTCTTTAATTTTATAGCTACGAAGTGGACCCATATAAATTTCATCGATATTTGACCTTGGACTTCGAAGATATATTGAACTCGGTTTTTGTTTTATTCTAAAAATTATGATTTGAGGTGAATGATGATAAAGAGCATTTAGTTTTATTATGCATACCTATATATAAATAGGTCCAAACGTAAATAGGTTTAGTAGGTACATAAGTAAAAGCGCACGTAGATGTTAATAAAGTAAAATTGGCCAACCATTTCCAACATTTATTTTTAAATCAATTAAGGGTAAACGAAATTTACTATTGACCGTAATGTACTCAATTACCGCTAGATGGCGCTATTTTAAATGCTTCCATTAAAACGGGCGCTTAGCGCGTAATTATGTCATACAATATCGTTTAATCCTGCCATGATCCGCGCAATGTGCTTAAGCTACAGTGGAAGTCCTAGACAGTACCTTACCTTAATAGAAAATCGTTTTTAAACTGTTGTAGAATTTAAGTTTGTACAAGGGACTGACAAAGGGTAATAGCATCTCTTTCAATGTAGAGACACACAAGAATGCAATGAATTTGGCCTTGGTAAATCTAAAAACTCAGAAGGAAATTTAATTTTACACGCTGCCAATGTTGTACCGCAATTCGCTTATAGATGAATAAGTAATCGAGGTCTATAGTCACCACAAAATGTTCAGAAACATTTATTGATTAGCTGAACAATAATAATATGTGCTAGGTCTTCATGCAATTTGAAGTCACATCAGCTTACCCTCATTGAGCATTCAATAATAAAATCAATCAAATAATAATGTTTTATGTTTAGTAAAATTCCGTACTCATTATTCAAAAACGTCTTTTAAATGTTGGAACGGCGTCTGAGATTTTCATTCAATACCTGTTTTCTCTTTTTCCAATAATTACAATTTGAGAAGCTTCAAAACTGTTTACTACTTCACTAACTGGCTCTCACGCGTCCTACCCGCCAGTTAACATAAAAATAATGTTAACCGGCCGTTCAACTAACAGGATTACTTTCTCGCGCTCCGTTATGAAAACGGGCGTTTAACTCCCGCTTAAACATTTGGGGAAACGGCTCATGGTTTAATTAAATATGAGGTTTGTTTAACCGGCCCTGAATAAGGGAACGCTCGTGATGAATAAGAATAAGGTTATTCTTGGGGTCTAATATTATATTTTGGTTGTTCTTCCGCGTTATGCCTTGCTGTTAGAGGGGTTTGAGAGGATTATGTTATAATATTAACTTAAAGCTGTATTTTCATTTTAATATAAGTTGCACACCGCGGTTCTAAATATAAATAATAAAAAGTTAAATTCAAAACCAAATTTATTTATTACAAGCTTTTATTTAACTGCAATGTATGTATGTAACTATGTTCGGGTGGAATCTTGCAAGCTACATCAGAACCACTTTCTCTTGTTCTACGGAGTTGAAATTTTGCATACTTGTCAAAGTCCGATGACAATGCAATATTATGGTGACAGCCAGCTGATCTGATGATGGACACGGAAGGTGGACAATGGAACTCCTTGACGGATTGTAAACTACTAGTGTTTGGGCTCAATTTATTCTGTTCGCGGTTCCGATTACAAATTTGTTAAAAGCTTGTTTTGAAAAAAATATTTTTCAACAAAAAATATCTCAAACAAAATAACGATAGTTTTTTAGGTACGCGTATCTTGAACACTATGGCTAGCTCAAAATTATTTTTAGCCGCGGCTTTCAGGATCCTCAAGCACCTACATACCAAATATCATCAAAATCCGTTCCGTAGTTGCGTGATTGAAGTACAGATCTAGAAGCAAGGCAGTGATCGATACATGAATCCTAATTACGGAGCAGGATCTCTTTATGTCATTGATAATGTATAACTAAAACTTTGACTAAAGACCTCAGACGCTTGATTTATATAAAGAAAGACAGAAAAAAATATATTTATTCTAGTAAAACTGTACAAAACAACTCAGGTACACGGGTTCTGCAACATATAACAATGTAAACAGTAATAATATAATAATATGTATAAAGCTACATTCTCTAGACATAATTTTTTTTTAATTATAAGGCACTTTTTATCATCGGTACATAACACAAGGACTTTGTTTGAAATCCGTCAAGAATTTAATAATGGATCTACTAGATCTACAGCGAGGCTCAGGCGGCTTCGTAACTGGATTGCTAGAGATAGCCTTCTGAAAGCTTTATAGACGAGCGTTTTTAAAACGACGTTCCCAATATAACGCTGTACATTTTGCACGCTGCACAACGCGTATCCAATAAACGAAATAGGAAAACTTACTTATGTACAAACTACATACATAATAGCACATAGTTAATATAAAGTTGTTGAAGTTTATATCTAATGTATTCTGGCAAATAAAGATTTGACTGATTGATTGATTGATTTATATATAGTTTATATATAGTATAGTTTAGGCGGTTCAAACTGTACATAATACGTGAATAGTATACAGATGAATTTAATACTTGATGGTTGAACATATATACTATATGAGAAGAGGCGAAGATCGGGCCCAGTGGCGTATACTGGGAGAGGCCTATGTCCAGTAGTGAACTCTTAGAGGCTGTTGATGATAATGATGGTAATGCGACAACATCTTAACACATATAAACGTGCTTTAACTCTAGTGCAGTTCCCAGACAGGGTTCTATGACGTGAATGTATTCCTAGCTTAAAAGTTATGTGTATGTATGTTGTGTTATTACATCGAGCGTGAAAAAGACGCTCGTCTATTGTCCTCTCTATGTATTGCACTAACAAGATTGTCTCTGGCGACCTGGCGACACTCGACGTAATAATAAGAGATATGCCCGCTTTATGTGAAACTAGAAAGCACTTGCTATTCTGTATTCTGCTAAGAAAATATAGCTATGGGAATATATTGTGCTACATAATAATGTATTGTAGTCCACGGCCTGTAGAGCTATTATTGTTAGAGATCGTCTGAAGTACAAGTCAAGTTCACAAGCTCGTGTGAATGCATTAGTAATTGCTGTTGTCTGGTTTGAAAGGCGTTGCAGCGAGAGTAACGGCCGCGCACTAACCAAGGAGCCGACTGACGTATTTGACACACCTAAAACATATTAGTTTCGCCTGCGCCTAGCCTAAGCCTATCAGACAGACGTCTGTCAGGCGTGAGTCATTGAGGTAAAAGGTGGAACGATTGGTCAATGAACTTGGAAGTTTACACTATGCAGCGCCAATTGCTTGCTCAAACAAGCTCCGGCGGGCAAATTGATCAAAGAAACCACTCGAAGACGCTTCACTCGAATTACGACAAAACTCGCCTGAGTATTTCCACTCAGTTCTCTTCAGGCTGTTAAAATAAAGTCTTAAAATTATTAGCTCTCACCAGTTAGAAAAAAATAAAGCAAATAACAGCATTGAGGCAATCAAAAAAGTTAAAGTTATGAAAAAGAAATAAAATACAGTTTATTTGAGACGAACAACGTAACGTAAGGTAATAAGAAAATAATACTAAAGGATAGTAAAATATGTATGCGAAATGGAAAATGTGTCTGTTTGTTCTACCCACTTAGCTCGAAAACGGATTTTGGTGAAATCTGGTAGATATGAGTATACCTACTTTATTATTTAGGTTTTAAAATTTCCCAATAAACTTAGTTTCTTGCCGCATCTTTTGAGTAGTGGTTCTGATACGGTGGTAGAGTTATTGTAATAATTGACGTTCATAAGTGCGTCTGTGATTCCAAAATTGAATAAGAACTTTTGAACTTTGGTCCTGGAATAGGACGAAAGATACTTTTTATTCTGGAATAACTAACAAATTCCTAAGGAACAATCCATCATTCAACAAGGACGAAGTTTCGGGTTACGGCTAGTAGACATATATATTTTACTTTTAATTGTTTCTGTATTATGGTGTTATTATAAAGAGATATTCTATATATGTATAGGTATATATGTATACTAGCTGACCCGACAAACGTTGTTTTGCCATATAAATTAAAAGAAAATGATAAGGGTGAACAACACTTATCACTTAGGGGTATGAAAAATAGATAGTAGCCGATTCTCAGACCTACTGAATATGCATATAAAATTTGGTAAAAATCAGTAAAGCCGTTTCGGAGGAGTAAGGTAACTAACATTGTGACACGAGAATTTTATATATAAGATATTTTACAACAGACTTGGGTCTGCGTTTGACCACAATCTCTCCTAATGGGAATATATGGCAGGAAGTTCGTGGTGCTCTAACCACACGCACCGCGGGCCACTTTCTGTCTCAAGCACTTTTTGAATTTCACTTTTACAAAGAAACTTCATTTGGGGTCAGAAAAAACTTACTGCCTGCTTAAGTAAAAAAATTACTAAAATATACCAGTAGAAACGTTTTTTAAGACGAGAAGCAACACCGCCAGCAATTTAAATATTATAACCCGCCGCGAGGCCGCGCGAGGCCGCACAATTAAGCGTCCTCCGGGAACTGGAGGAGAGTAATTAAAAAGGTAGATCCATAATGAACCACCGAGTACCGAGAGCTACCACAGTGTAGGAGACAAAAGTTGAACTTCTGAACTAAGCCCACGCGTGGCACGCGTTTTCAACTAAGTATACGCGTGATCATTTCAAATTCAATATCCAAGGCAAACAATCTTTGACCCATCCAAGGATGACAGGAACCATAAAATATACTATGAGTGTAAGATGAGTTATGAAGATACCAGACGAGGCTCCAGGCTCCACCCTACATGATCACATACGTATTATTCTCTATACCTATCTAGGGAACTAAATGGAACATGGTGCCTCTTACACTTTAAGTGCGTAAGTGTGTGTGAGTTAAATCGCTCTTTATCAGTTCCTACTGGAGTCTATTTAATTGAACTGTGGACTTTGTTGCTATTAAAATAGAGGTGGATTTACAACTTTAATTATCTGGGGTTAGTCTCATGTAACTTAAGGGAAACGAAAAATAATAAGTAGCAGAGGGTTAAAGTAATATCATATTCTATAAGGGATGAAAATGAAAACATTATGTGTTCAAAATTAAGAACAAGTAAAAGCTAGGTTCGTACCTAACAGGGGAATAATAAAGGCTACATTTACAATAAGAAGAAGAAGAAAATAAGGAGAATGAGCGCAAAGCTTTCAACGTTTAATGATAAATAATTGTAAATTGTTTGGCTTGGGGGATCTAAAACAAATTAGCCAGGAACTATGAAGACCATGGTCCCACAACACCAATACACGAAACAAATACTTGCGTTTTTTTTACTGTGCACAAACATTTGTCCCATCGCGGGAATCGAACCCGCAGCCTTTGGTGCCAACCTGCCCAACCACTACACCGCAGCGGCTGTGTGTTTCGCATTTATAATATTACTGTCATCTTAGGAACATGCAATACGAATATAGCATTATTAAAAACAAATCTATCGTGACAATTAGAAATGCAAACATTACCATTTGACGAAAAAAGCCTTTATATCAATCTTTTGTATAAGCTTGAAGGCATTGACTAACTTCATAAACCTTTCTTATCAATACACCGTAGTCGGGTGAAAATAATCCACTAACAAGAAACAATAACATTGTTTATAGAAATTAATCTTTTTCTCCAAGTTTCCCGCGAAATCCTACACCACGTTTCATTACGGCTTTCCACTGAAATTCAGCTGAAACAATTTCACGAAAGGAATCCTTATTCAACGCGACTGTTTGGGAGGAAAAGAAAGAGAGCTAATTGGTGAGACACGATGTCTGACTGAAGCGGTGTAACGTTTGGTTAGAACAAATTAACAATATGGATAATTTTTAGAAAAAAACTAAAACCGACTTCAATGTATCTTCGAATTTCAATGTCAAATATAGATGAAAGATATATGGGACCACTTCTAGCTATACTGAATCCAACGCAAAAATAATTTTCCAAATCGGTTCATGAATGACCTCCTTTTTTTAAAGTCGTTAAAAAATCAAAAATACTATAGTAGTTATCTAGTATGAGTGGCATATATGTGTGTGTACTATACCTATATATTTTTTTATGTATACCTAAATATATTTTTTTATTTAGACCTTTTTCACTTTTTTATTACCCCGCCGACTTGGAAAACTAATGAAGTGACGGAGCTCACTCCAATAGTTCTTTGCATCCAAAGGTTAACTGGAAGAGATCGCTTTTAGCGATAAGTTCACCTTTTGCACTATTTCTATAAGAATCTTTCCTGTACCTTGTTAACTTCTTGTTTGGTGTGCAATAAAGCATTATTGTATTGTATTGTTAGGTATTATAGTTGGCAAGCGGAGGATTTGCATAACAATGTTCTGGATTGTGCTGCAACTGTTTCGTCAGCCTTGGCCATCAGGTAAACGACCTGCATGACTTGTCTCTCAAGTGCTTAAAAGAAACCTTTTCAGTGAATTCGCACGTATGATTTGAGCCAGCGTCAGTCAGCTGGGATCAATGATACCCACATTTCTCCCAAGTTGACAGTATGTCTAGACTACACAATACATGTCTAGACATTGTGTTGTCGATCTTGATACATTAAACTCACACATACCTTGTGGGAGGGCACTCTAACTACGAGTGACAAGACTAACATGAGAATTATGCGAAATTATATCTTTCAATGTGTGTGATTACTTGTCTATTGTTCACAATATCTATCAACCATAGTCTTACTGGTCTTACCGAGTTCTTTGACAAGCCAAGCCTCACGTTATTATTTCTTACCGTTTTAAGCAGATATTAAAAGTTATTAGCGCGGGGCACGATTTGAACTCCAGTGCGTCAGATTGAAAGTTGCACGAGAAACCGCTGAGCCACGCTAGCTCTAGCCAGGTCACGCTAACATCAAATCCATCTCTAGTTTAAGTACATATACAAGGCCAAGCAAAACTGCAGGTATTCGAAAACTTGGCGGCCATCGATTTAAACTTCTCTTCCAATTACAGACTTGCCGAACCTGCAGTAAGCGACCAGTTTAGAAAGAGCTCTGTAAGCTATAATAGAGTTCGAAACAGTCTTAATAAAACTAAATAAAGCTAGGACGTACATTTGTAGAGAACAGTGCATTGCTAAAACTTTACTAAACAGCAAAGCGTCGCTTCCAAGCGGGAGAATTGCGTGGAAACCATCATCATCAATTTAATTTTATTATTATCAGCCATTAGGTTTAATTTCATTATTATTAGTTGTTTTTTTATCGTATTTAACTGTACCTCAATTTATTCCCCCTTTTCCGCCAAGTATACTGATTGTGCACCAAATATACTGGTTGTGCACCAAAATATGTTCATTAAATATTTCATAATGAGCACCTATTTTATGAATATTACATGTTCGCGGCGTTGGGGTGGCCCAAGGGCCACCCCGCCGCACCCTAACCTGCCGAGGGCTGCCTCTTATACCTTTGGGGTGGCCCCAGGGCCACATTATACGTTAGAATGCTAAAACAGACCAAATTTGGTGCAAAATCAGTATTTTTGGGGAACGATTAATTTGGTGCACAATCAGTATTTTTGGTAAACGGTTAAAAATTATCCGTTTTTTTTATGGTAAAAAGGCATGTGCTTGACGACATCTCGCCTTATGGAAAGCGAAGATGCGGCCTAAAGTGAAGCACGATTTTCCATGATACTACATGGACAAAATCGCAAGTTTCGGCTAGTATTTAATTAATCGGCATTACCCCGCGAGGGGTCTTTTTAAAATAGTTTTTGTGTTAGATTACTTCTCAGATAAAATATCCGGGATTGCTTTAATTAATTGTTAGGTGGTTACCTGAATAAGTTTTATTGAAGCATTTTCCGGTACGCTGGTGCATGGCACAACCTATTTCACGGGGGTCGGTCGGTTGCAGTGTCTATTAATGTTAAGGCAAGGATCGTTTCCATTTCGATTGTACCGGTATAAAACGTAGCGTTCGTAGCGTAGCTTGCCAGTTAGTAACGTGCGGTCACCACTTAGATGGATGAGCGTTTGTGTGGTATTTACATGTTTGCTACCGTGCTTTGGAGGTCACGTTAAGCCGTCAGCCCCAGTTGCTGTCTTAGGATAGACGTTTAGTCCATGTTGGAGGCCTTTCTGTGGCCTGTTACCCTGTGGTTAACCCTGGTGAGTGATCACTAGGGTTAACCACACACACGAGAAGGAGAAGAAGAAGGTATAAAACAACGCGATGTAGTAATCATAGTATTTTATTAATAGATAGATAGATAGAAAATTCTTTATTGCACAAACAATTGTATTTGTATTGTGTATTTGTAGGTATATAGGCGAACTTAAATCAAATCAAATCAAAAGTTCTTTATTCAATTTTGTCGTCACAGACGCACTTATGAACGTCAATTATTACAATGACTCTACCACCGTATCGGAAAAAGAACCACTACTCAGAAGATACGGCAAGAAACTGAGGGGTATATTTTTTTAGAACTTTTGTTACAATATTTTATGTTTGTTTTTGACAATATTATTTTTCTTATGTGCCAGTTGGCTACTTGGTAGAAGCGGAATGTTCCATGCATCTTTGTCTTCTATGTAATTACTAACTTTATAGTATGCTTAATGCTAGTAAGCATTATCTTACAGCATTTTTATTTATTATTGTTATTTTATTATTATAATTATTCTTTTAATGAATCTATAAATCGTTTTAAGGCGGTAAGACCAGCCATTGTGACACTCCTTTCCAATTCTCAAGAAAGATTAGCCAGTGAAGATGGTAAATTCCGTGGTGTGCCACGCTCGGACTTTCTAGGTTCAAGTAAGCTAGGAGACGCCTC
This sequence comes from Petrophora chlorosata, assembly GCA_951640565.1. Lineage (NCBI taxonomy): Eukaryota > Metazoa > Arthropoda > Insecta > Lepidoptera > Geometridae > Petrophora > Petrophora chlorosata. Next base: position 12,445,692 of record OX621210.1, read on the forward strand.
TTTTGATCTACGTCATACCGTTATTTATAGATATCTAAAAAGGGGTTACATGGTCACCTTTGGTTTTCTATATGTAATATATTCTTTTGGTTTAGATGCCACGTCTGATAATTAAAGCCGCGGTCTACTTTATCTGTTTAGAACAGAGGCTACGTTTTATAATACGAGTAGCTTGTAGTCTGGGCTTAGGTCGAAATGAGTTTTCCTGAATCGTGTCTAAAAATAAATGGCTTTTCTATTTCGGAATGAAATGGGAATGTATGTTGTAGTTCTATTTTTGTTTAGTGAATTTTATTTTCAAACTAAAATTGGTTTTTAAAACATTTCCTTTTACTACTGTCTCATCAAACATCAGCAAATTATTTACAAGATTTCAACCTTTTCTGCTAAACTTTAAATAATAATTGGTGCAAGAAGTGCATGGTGTTACATCATATTTGCAAAATCAGCAAAATTTGTATCTTCTGAGTAGTGGTTCTTCTTCCGATACGGTGGTAGAGTCTTGTGATAATTTGACGTTCATAAGTGCGTCTGTGATGCCAAACATTAATAAAGAGATTTTGATTTTGAGCGGAATCGATTGGACAACTATTATATTTTTCAAATGTCATGTTTATCTATTACTAGCTATGCACCCTGTTTTCACCCGCGGCTTAAAAAGCCCGGGATAAAAAGTAGCCTATGTCATTTTCCAGGACTTATAATACCTACTTGGTACGTATTTTATCAATATCCGTTCTGTAGTTTTTGCATGATTGAGCAACAAACATCCATCTATCTTCACAAACTTTTGCATTTATAATATTAGTTACATGGGAGAGATTACCTGGCACTTGATTAGGTTTATCTATACCAAAATGTAGGAGTACGATGCACCCACCAACAATTGTTCCATAAAAGACGTCCAACATTTAACTTAGCTCTTTAAAAACCAAATACGTAAGACCACTTGGTTGGGACATTCAATTTACCTTTCAACAACACTATTACCTCTGATAATACGAATTTCGGCCAACCATCCAATACCCAAGTAAATTGGCTCGGACGTTGAAGTCTAGTGTCCAAAAGTATGAACCCGCTTGGCCGAACGCTAACAGTTGTTGGCTGCCATCTGGCGGATGCCCAGAAAAGCTGGAGGCCAATGCATGTTATTGTACACAATAAGTCAATAACATTTTTAAAGTTTTCACATGGCTTTTTAAAAATATTGCAAGAGAATTTGTTTGGCGCAGGTTGCAGCTATTTACTTGAAATGGCAAAACAGTATATTTTCCTATATTTAAATGAAAACTCCTATTCATGTTCATTTTCATATTCAAGCATTTATTGTATCATACGTGTTGTAGGGATCTTAAATATACAGAGTCACATATGTACCCAATTTAGGGCATAGCAATATGAATAGAAGCTGACCGAAACTGAATGAAGAGACGACGAGCAAGTCGTTGAGCAGACCCAGAACTTTTAATACCATAAATAGCACTTCGTAGAACTGCATTGCGCTCATCACCCCGAGACACCAGATATTAAGTTTAGTCGTCCCAGTAATTTCGCTGATTCGTTCATTGCGAATCGGCTACCATTTTTTTAAGGTAAAATGAAATCACAATGAAAAAACATGAAATCTCTATTAAAATATTCAATTCACATTAAATTGCCTCTAGAATACAAGACATATTTCCAATTACCTACCTCAAAACAATTTGTTGTAATGTCCAACTAAATTGTCTTCAGTATCACCAAAGGTCCGGCGTGACCCAGTTGTCATCAGCTGCCTGGTGCCATCTGGCGACCGTCCAGGGCCTCAGACTAAGCTAATAACTTTCACAAATTTCGGCGCATTTCTAACGGCCGTTTTCCAAAACTCTATTCCTACTAACTTGCAAAAATACCAGTTTTTGGCGAGCTGAGCTATTATTGTCGTTTTGGCAGGCTGAAGCAATTTAAAACAAAACGGTAAAAGTGTCAGCCATCTTTGTTTTATGGGGCTAGGTAACTTTGTAAAGGCAGATTTGGAAAACGTTGGGATATTGTTGGTTTGCGTCGAATAAAGCGACTATTTTCGCAAATTCTTCGAAAACTGTTCTAACAAAATAAATTGCCATCGAAAATATCAATTTCGAGGCTTTTTATTAGATTACGGAAATAAGAGAATTTTCGCTCACCAACTTCCAATACGCTAATAATATATGTCGGCTAATAAAATAATATATGTCGGCCATCTTTTTACAAGCTTTTATTTAACTTGCCATGTTTATGCTCTTATTCCTCTTATCCTACGGAGTTGAAATTTTGCACACTTGTCAAAGTTCGATGACAATGCAATATTATGGTGACAGCCAGCTGATTTTATAATGGACACATAAGGTGGGTATTGGATCCCCTTGACGGAAAATCGTAAACGACTAGTGTGTGGGCTCATTTTAATCTGCTCGCGGTTCCCATTACGAATTTTTTGAAAGTTTGTCTTGAAAAATATATTTTTCAACAAAAATCTTGTTTAAGACCTAGCTTCTGTGAATACAAGATTGCAATAAAAATACAATAGAATTTGTAGTTTTGGCAGAGATGTTGACTTAACTGCACAAGTTAACGCATAACGTACGAGTGTATTGTGAAAATGAAAATATAATGAGAATATTATACTTTTACTTATTTAATGGTTTGTGATAACTTTTTTATTTTATTATCTGTATACTTTAAAGCGGTTGGTGAATGGCGGTTTAAATTTCCTCTTCTCGTTTAATTTCTCAATATGTGATTGAAACTCGACAAGTTAACGTAGGAATAAATTATCATACATACCTTAAAACATATATGAAGTCCAAAATAACACTTACTATTCTTTTCGAACTCTTACCTGAAACAAAAAAAGTTGATTATATAACAAAAAAAAACTCACTTCAATTTTGATGTACCTTCGAAGTCTAAGGTCGAAAGCCGATGAAATGTATATGGAACCACCTTGAAGCTATACTGAACAAAAGGAACTAGAATTTTCGAAATCAGTTTTTAAATGACGAAGTTCTTAGGTAACAATCATAACAAAAATACAATCGAATTGATAACCTATTTTTTTTTAAAGTCGGTTAGATGAAAGGTTTCTATTCTCAGTCAGAAACAGAAAGCTGAATTAACATCATAAAACAAAGAGTGAACCTCCCAATTGAATATTAACAACGTCGAAACGATGATGGTAAGTATATTTTTAAATGATTTATTACAGCGTTAATATTAATTTATTATCTGCCGAGCGAGCTTTGAATACAAATGTACGAATAATATGTACACATACCGCATTATTTATCTTTGTAAGTATATTATCTAGCTCCTTTATAATTATAACAGAAGGCAAAAATGGTTCATAATAGGTATACATAGTATATATAGTGTAATTTAAATAATATGGAACACTATGCGTGTGTTGTGGGTGAAGCGAGCCTTGAATATATATATGATGAATGGTACATACACAGTAGTACTTTGCCGCTTTGCCAGTTATTCAGCCGCCAAGCAGTAGTGCGCAACCATTTCTGTGTTCCGGCTTGAAGGGCATTGTAGCCAGCGAAATTACTGGGCGTTATGAGACTCAACAGCTAATTGTCTAAGGGTGACGAGCGCAGTGTAGCGCCGCGCAGGATTTTGCAAAACAAAGTTCTGAGTGGTGCTGTTATTGTTATGGGCTGGCGTATTGCTTACCATCAGGCAAACGACCAGCTCGTCTCGTCATTCAGTTACATAAAAAAGTGCTACAACAGATTTAACAAGAAAGTGACAGATTAAAAAAATATACAATAAAAGCCACGTTTTTATGCACCTTTTAAGGTTAGGTCGGCGTTGCATGCTAAGTAATGGATTTGGAATGCATTATCATCGAGTTGTGAGCTAACCAGAAAGTTGTAGCCGGATAGCTGAAGTGCTCAAAATTTGAGTTGCAAGATTCTACCCGGAACGATAGACAGACAGACAGACGAACAAGAAAGTGAATAAAAACGTGGTAATAAAATAAAATGTCAAATATCTTTCAAATCGAATATCTATATGTCAAATATTTCGTTCATTATAGAAATTCCTACTAGTTATAGAGCAGAGAGGTATATATATACGTTTACTCAGATAAACACTAGGAGATTATGAGTGAAATTACTGGTCATATGAGACTTAATATTTGATGTCTCGGGGTTATGAGCGCAATGCAGTCCTACGCAGTGCTTTTAATGCAATTAAAAGTTCTGGGTAGCACTGCAATTGTTATGGGCAGGCGTGGCGCTTATCATCAGGCAAACAACTTGCTCGTCTCATCAAATTCGTCTCACATTCACATTGCTCGTCTCGTCACATTGCTCGTCTCATTTCATAAAAAATGGTATGTTTGTAATAATAAGTCCGGGTGCGGGCGGTAACATCCGTGAACCGAGCCTTTAATTGTAACATTATAGTGACAAATATGTGCACTTTATCTAACCTTTCCGATCCAATAGGTAATAATTGTCTAATATAGATGGCGATACTATAATCTCGAGGATATAGTACGGGCGGTAATATCCGCGAAGCGAGCTCCGAATACTAATGTATTGTGAAAGGATAATATACTGTATGCGGTCTACTTGTTCGACAGTATGGGACGTCAGTATTTCTTTGTCTTTAAGTATCTAAGCCGATACAGTTAGAGTCAAGAATCATACATTTAATTATTTATATCGACGTACGGCAAGCCGTAATTAATTTATGGTTGACATCCGTCCTGCTCGCACCGAGCGCTTTGCTTCCACCTTCATAATGCGAACGGCCAAGGAGTGGAATTCTCTGCCGGCATCTGTGTTCCGGGTAGCTATAATCTGGGTGTCTTTAAGACAGAACAGGTTTCTTCTAGGCGAGCGTGCTACATCTTCGACCGCATCGTCACTTAACAACAGGTGAGATAGCAGTCAAACGCAAGCCTATAAATAGTAAAAAAAATAAAAAATAATAATATCAAATCACAAGTGCCACTAAAATACTTGGAATTCCAAGATGGAAGTTTTAAGTTATTGGAATATTTTGAGCTTCACGGTGAACATTTCAGCCAAGTTTCATGAAACTATACCTATTTTACTCACGTTTTATTTATCAGTCTAGATTGCGACGGTGCTCGGCGACTATGAGTGTGCGAACCTCGTTACTACGGAGCACCCGCATAGTTCATAAGGAAGGACCTCTAGACAGTCTGAAACCGGTCGAGCGCCGCCGCCGCCGGCCGTCGCGATCTCGACTGTTAAGTAAAACGTGAGTAAAATCGGTATAGTTTTAAATAACGTGTCAAACTCACGAAATATTAAATCAAATAAGTTTCATAAAGATACCAATAAATTGACATACCAGTAAACTATGGAGGTGTGTGTACCAATCAAAGCAACGTATCAATCTTCCAACGATTACAAAATAAAGTATTCAGAGGTATTGTTAACGCTCTGTGGTACATTAAAAATGACGACCTCCATCGGGACCTGAAAGTGAACCTCGTCACTAGTGTAATCAAAAAGTTCGCCGAAGCTCATGGACGGAGACTTCATCACCACGTAAACGTCGAGGCTATCCAGCTCCTTGACAGCACAGACATAGTGAGAAGACTCAAACGGACAAAACCTTTTGAGTTAGTGTAGTGAAGTGACAGTGTATTGTAGTATAATAGTGCTACCCATAAAAAACACAAGAACATAGTGTCTTCGCTTTAATAGAGACAGAAAAGTGTTAATGGACACATTCTGCACTGGTGACTCCCATTACGCAGGCCGCACAAATTTCCCTCGATCTGAAGTGGAGGAGAGCAGAAAAGGACTTGTGTCTGACATAGAGTGCTCCTTAGAACAAGTGTCGGAGTGGGGACGACTTAATCTAGTCCAATTCAACCCTACTAAGACACAAGTCTGCGCATTTACCACCAAAAACACCCCTTTTTCCATAGCTCCTCAGTTCCAAGGCGTTCCCCTTACCATCTCAGAGAGTCTCGGGATCCTTGGCGTCGATATTTCTAGTGAGGTCCAGTTTAGGGGTCATTTGGAGAGTAAAGCTGGTCTCGCTTCTAAGAAATTGGGCGTACTTAACAGAGCTAAGCGATACTTTACATCGGGCCAACGCCTAACGCTTTATAAAGCGCAGGTTCGGCCCCATGTGGAGTACTGCTCCCATCTTTGGAACGGTGCACCAAAGTACCAGCTTCAGCCACTTGACTCCTTACAAAGGCGAGCCATTAGACTTGTCGGCGATCCCGAGCTCACAAAAGATTTGGAACCACTGAGTCAACGTCGAGACATCGGTGCACTCAGTGTGTTTTATAAAATCTATAATGGGGAATGTTCTGAGGAACTATTTGATCTCATTCCTCCATCACGGTTTTATTACCGCACTGCCCGACATCGTGCGAAAGCCCATCCGCATACCATAGATCTGTGGAAATCGCATACTGTCCGATTCTCCAGATCTTTCTTGCCGCACACCTGCAAAATATGGAATGGGCTACCGCCCGAGGTTTTTCCGCAGAGCTATAACATGGGGTACTTTAAAAGAAGGGTGAAAAGGGTCCTTACAGGTAGGCAACGCACCAGTAATGCCCCGAGTGTTGCAGGTGTCCATAGGCGACGGTAACCGCTTACCATCCAGGTGGGCCGTCTGCTTGTTTGACTACCTAGTCATATAAAAAAAAAAAATTCTTAGTTATACTCTACTTAGCAGCTTAAGTTAAACTCAAATTACTTATTAGTCTTATTAGGCTAGATCATAATGTTATTGAGGTGTCTTATTAAGAAAATTCATCAAGAAAAAAAAACAGTAAATTTATTGGTGCGTAAATTTATTGGGATTGCAAGCAATACATTTTTTCGGCACATTTGGGACGCAAATGCAATTGTTGCAAAGTTTTATTTTTCCTATCGAGCGACTGTTTCTTGTAGTTGACACGCCTGTGTGCGTTGTTCGAATAGGTCGAATAATGTATAATATCCATACTGCCTGTACGCCGTATGTTAGCGCCGCACGGATCACACGAGCCTAATGTCGTGGAAGATATATGGCGCAACAGCTAATAATGTTATTTTAACGACTTCTCGCATTGTCACACCCCTAGGTGTAGGTATGTCTAATTCAATGATGAGGGTTACCTTCCAAATTCTAAGTTTCAACTGCGAGGCCAGGAGGCGACTTTGTGGCGAGTCGACGGTGCGTGGCGACACTGAGCCTACCCCAAAATTCTCCCCGGGGCTAAATGAGACCCCTGACCCCCGGCTTGCCTTAACTGGCAGTCCGAGAGTGGAGATGTCAGAGCTAAGAACTAAGCTCCAAGGGTGAAAGTGTTAAAGGGCATAAGGCCGGGAGTAGCTTTTAAGTGAAACTGCAGCACACCTCTCGACACCCTTTAGCCTCCCACACCAACGTTGCCCTTCTCGTCGCTAATGAACGGTGGCCCTTAAAGGAGGCCCGTTTAGTGGGTGGCGAGTCACCACCTGTCTATTTCCTATCTATTTTCTTATGAGGCGGAACTGGCAGGTGCCGAAGTCTCATATCATAGACCGGTTCTCATTCATTAAAAATTCACCTCAACAGCCCAATCATAAGTAATTTCCATATCTCCATTAATAGTTCTCGCACTTATCGAGGGCTGTCTTTAATTGCATCTTCTTAATGATGCACTTAGAGACAGTTCCCGATAAGTGTTGCCCATTAAAAATCAAAACTAAATGTTCTAAGTGGCCTCTACGTGTTGGACTCATATCCCCGCGCAAGCCTTCCAAAGGACCGGGTGTATAACCCGTGAGAAAGAGCTACATAATAATAAAAGCATTTATTATCTTCGCAAAAGGTACAAAGTCGACAATATTGTTAACAAGTTACTAGACTACTAGTCCATTGAATGTAGCTCTACAAGTATCAGTATACGAGTAGACTGAGCCAAAATTGCTTTTTTATGATACTGATGAAACGTGCAAGTCGTTCACCTGATGATAAGTGCCACGCCAGCCCATTACAATTGCAGTGCCACCCAAAACTTTTATTACCATAAAAAGCACTTTGAAGCACTGCATTGCGCTCATCACCCCGAGACATCAGATATTAAGTATCATATGTCCAGTATTTTCGCTGCCAAACTTATTATATTATTGGTAAACACAAGTCTCAATGTCTCAACTTATTTGGCAGGAAGTGGAAGTCTTTATGTGGAGTTCGATTTAGTTTTGTTTTTCAAAAATCTTGTTTATTAATGGTCTTGTTAATTGAATTATGTATTAGTAAACGTGCACCAAGGCAAATTAAATAGTGCCTAACATTTCTTTTGTCCTTCCAAGAAAACCAATTGCTAAATGAAGGACAGTCCAATATGCGGGTCGGACACGTGCGCAGTCGTGCCCTTGAGCGAAACCTAACTAGTGGTCTCTGGTCGGTGTTACAGCTTGGGTTCTGGTTTCGTGATAGCACTGACAGCTCATTTCACTGATTAATTTCATCGAGTTTTATTTTCTCAAATGTAAAGTGGGCTGCTCCCTCTCCGTAGTTTACTTACTGATGTAAACAGTTCTGTGATATTTTAACAACATTTTAAAAACATTTATTTATATTTTATTTTATGGTTCTGAGTGATGAGATGAGCAAGTCGTTCGCCTGATGGTAAACGCCATGCCTGCCCATAACAATTGCAGTGCCACCCAGAACTTTTAATACCATAAAAAGCACTGCGTAGCACTGCATTGCGCTCATCACCCCGAGACATCAGATATTAAGTCTCATATGCCCAGTAATTTAAATAATTTTATGAGCTGATATTGATACTATTGTAAATAGTTTATGAAAAAGTACAAGCAGGTTTTTTCGTAGTTACCTACAACTGACGCATACGAAGAAAATTGATATGAGGCGGCACAGGAGCGTGGCAGGAATTGGGGAAGGTGGCCTAGCAGTGAGGGAGTATATGTATAGGGGGAAAAATACTATGGCTGACGTATAAAAATACTATGACTGTCTAGCGGGCGTATTTCCGAAGCACTGTTAGAGTCAGTTTTCGCATTTCTTTTCAGCACTCAGACTTCAATTTGAGTATAGGAAAGAAATGGGTAAACATACTTACCTTTTTTCAAAGTCATGTTAACATAAGTTACAATTTTTAACATATTTTATTTGTATCATGTGTTTATGACCTTTAAAAGTGCACTTTTGTGGCTATTTTTTAAATGATATTTGACTTTTACTTTGACTTTGACGAAACGAGCATGTCTCTCACCTGATGACAAGCATACGACTGTTGCCCATGACAGTTGCAGTGCCGCCACCCACAACTTCGATTTGCAAAATCTTCCGCGGCTCTGCACGTTTTGCTGGGTTGTATGTATTGTTTTTGTTGTCTTTAATTTAGTATATTCAGTGTGATGTTGTGTGATGTCCTGAATAAATGTATTTTCTTTCTTTCTTTTCACATTTTATAGCAAATAATTTTAATTCCCATTTCATGAGGCACTAGGTAACAATTCATAGGCCCTTAGCCCGTCTAGTTACACATTAAATAAATAATTGATTAAAATTATTTATTAGTATTGATTATTTGATTGGTATTGTTGAAATTATTGATTATTGTTTATTTTACATTTTAATGTATATTATATGTATTAATTAAGTACTAACATTTTTATGAACTTGTATTTTTACTAATAATATGGATGTTATGTCTGAATTATTAATAAATAGATTGAAATTGAAACTGCACTGCGCTCGGCACTAAAATAGCTTTTAAGTGTCAGTGCCCATAAATTTTGTTTGAAACAGTGCCCTGCAGTTTTAGCACTTGGCTCTTCAATAAGTGGCGTCGACCACTTACGTTAGCTTCGTAACCAGACGATAGAAGCATAATAATTCTTCATTAGAGTCTGTGCAAAAACAGAAACGACCCGGAAATGGGGGCGCTGTGTATCAACGCTGTAGGAAACGAACGATTTTTTGTACAGAAATAGTTTTAATTCCGACTTTTGCCACGACGGTTCTCATATTGAACACTATACGATACTTCAGTGAAGTACAAGTACAGAACGAACGAATTACTCCATTCCCATGAGTAATATTTCTACTGTATGGCTCTCAGCATTTATAATGAAATTAGAAACAAACCTAATATTTATGTAATACCGACAGGAAAATCGATTAAAAACCACAAACAAAAATAAAGGTCCATAATTCCCGCATATTATGAGAAACAAGTGGTGCTCAAATAAGTAAAATTACGGGGAAAATTCGGGGCGAGTGGGAAATGAATTCATGTATTCAGGTCGGTAAGAGCTCGCAGCGACCAGTGTAGCTGGACCCGTGGTGGTTCGACGAACTAAAGTTGAGACATTGATATTTATTGAAGCCAGCAAACTTACTGGGCATATGAGGCTAATTCCAGATTCCAAAAATATCTATTTGCTGTGTGACTAGGATGCTAGCTCATATTTGGGTCAGAAAATCAGCACTGCCATTCAGCGTGGCAATGCGACCAGCGTTCTGGGCACTTTCCCCTCCACCATAGGCCTTTTAGAATAATTTTATTATATTTTGTGTATATATTTAAACAATTTTAGTTTAGATTTAGATATTTCTTTGTTAAAATTTAAATAGATATGTTTTAATAAATAAATAAATACCTATACTTAGATATTAAGACCTATTTGCTTAAACCATGGTACATTAAATTATATAACACAAGTCTTAAATGTTTTAGTCGTTTCACATGTTTTATTGCTTTATCAGCGTGCAAATGTTGAGGTATTATTTATAATATTGTATTTATACTCGTATCTGATATATCGGGGTGACGAGCTCAATGCAATACCTCGCAGTATTTTTCGGGGTTTAAAGTTTGTGTGGCACTGCAATTGTTATGGGTAACGGTGGCGCTTCCATCAGGCGCACGACTTGCTCGTCTCATCGCTCAGTTCCATAAAAGACTTTTATCAGTATTCGCAGGTTTACATTGTAAAACAAAAAAACACAGACTTAGAAGAGATCCATTGCTAAGTTCCAAACAAAAAGGATTTTTTTAATTTTATTAGTTTACTTTGAAAAAGGAACAGGTTTGAATCCTTTGTCAAATTAACCACCAATTAACGGACACATTTTTTTTCACTATGTCAAATCTCTTTAACTAGCGGTCGTTTAAGTACTTGCCGACATTCTAAACTTTTAACTCAATGGTTGCAGATGTAATGGCTTCAGAATTCGGCGCCTTGGCAGATTCTAAGCTTCCAATTTCTTGGCAAGACTTCTGAAACCAGTTATTAATCTGTATTTTGAATCAGTTTTTAGGCAAAAAGTTAAATTTTGAATGATTCCAGATCCTTTTATTCTATTTAACAGCCTCTGTTGTGTAGTAGTTAGGCCGGTTGGCTCAAATCTCATACACCACTAAGGTTGCGAGTTCGATTCCCGCGACGGGACAAATGATTGTGCAAAGAAAAAAAAAACACAAGCATTTGTTTCGTGTCTGGGTGTCATTGGACCATAGTCCTCAGATTTCCTTGTTCCCTAGATAAAGGGATTCCGAGTATATATAATAGTAAGGGACCAGGATCTATGTATGTGATCGTTGGGCGTATTTTTTTAACCGTGTAAACATCTGCGGAAGAATGATTCCATACATAATTCCACAAAATATAAGGCGGCGAAACAAGGGGCCAACGTATTCTGGTCGCGGCGCGTCGACATCAAGATTTGTTCATATTTGCTACTTATTGCTTTTGATGTAGAACCTTCTTGTTTTTTGCTAAACTTTCACGTTTTGGGAAAGGTTATGTGAGAAACTTGGGCTATATTTCCGAATTAGTGTTACCTGCGAAGGAAAACTTTTGCAGTCCGAATGTGCTTGATTTCGACTCTAAGACGGGAGTTTTCTTTATATTTTGGAAGTTACATACGTTGCTAACTCTCTTCCAGTGGCTTCACTTATGACTTTTGAGTTTTCTCGTGAAAATAATACTTTTTTGCACGCTGCCCCGCGATTGAGCCCGTGATTTCCCTGGATAAAGTAAAGATAAAGTAGCCTATCTGCTAATCCTGGTTATAAACTATTTATCCGTTACAGTGCCATTACAGTGTGGTGAAGTAACACACACAAACATACACAAATACTCCTACAAACTTTCACATTTGTGATATTAGTGTGACAGCGAGTCAAGAAGTCAAGAGGAACAAAATTTACTGAAAATACTTGAAGACTATTAACTAAACAACGAAACGAGCAAATCGTTCGCCTGATGGTTACACGCTTGCCCATAACAATTGCAGTGCAACACAGAATTTTTAATGCCATGAAAAGGACTGAAGTTCTGCATTGCATTTGTCACCCCGAGACATCAGATATTAAGTCTAGTCTAGTAGATAGATAGATAGATAAACACTTTATTATTCACATTAAACATAGAACATATTAAATGTTTACAATGGTGTAACAATGGGCGGTCTTATCGCTCAAAGCGATCACTTCCAGACAACCTTTGGATGGAGAGGAATGCCGAAACATAAACGCCCACAAACAACAACATAAACAACATAAAACATAACCGCTCATATTCCCAGTACTATCTTTAACTATTTTTTTAAATTTAAAATGTAAGTTTGAAGGTCATTGACGTTATAATTCCAGAGATTTCTTGATAAGTGAATCAGTCAGTCAGTCAATCAGTAAATTTGTAGTTCAATGTACTATCATTATCAGGTCAACGTTTGCGATTTCTTTGTTAATTTTGCTGTGGTATCCCATCCTTTTTGAGTCAAAAACAAAACCCAATGGACAGTGCCGATGTGGCCAAAGTTAAGTTGCCTATTCGCCCTTGTTATCGTGACAACGTTGCAAAATCAGCACTGTTTATCTAGAAGGGAATTTTCTCCGAGGACAAAGCGAGTTTGCCTAAGGTTCACTGACCCACAAACCGAGGGCAAAGATTCAGCCGATTTCATTTGTCATTTTATTACCGCTCTTGAAATTCACTTTGTAACTACTTTTGTACTTATGATGATTACCATCATCATCAACTTAAGCAGTGTAGAGTGAGGGAATCATCAGTGAGGAATAAATCGTGAAAAATCCAGGTTACGGCACTTTGAAGGCTTCGGCCGCGGATGTAATACTACCCAAAGGAACGAGCGAATATCAGTTAACTGAAATTTAAAAAAAAAAACCCCGACACAAAATACCTATAAAAAGTAAAAAACGGCTTAACCAATTTTGATGAAACATGTCTAAGAACCACCACTAGAAAACCTGCTTTCAAATTAAAAAAAACCGCATCTAAATATCTTAAGAGCTACGGTGCCATAGACAGACACACAAAGTGGTCAAACATATAACACCCCACCTTTTTGCTTCGGGCGCATGACGAAAAGCGATCTAATAGTGTTTGGGGATGATTTTCGGTAAACCATCAAGGAGACGGGTCTGAGCAGTTACTCTACTGCCGTCTTTCTCTAGATCTATGTGCTTCATCTTCAGCCACATCGTCACCTAACATCAGGCGAGATGGTGGCCAAACAGATAAAGCGATAAAACAAATGACTACGAACTTTGTGGTCCTTGCCGTTGTTACGTTGCTTTTCGCAGAGAGTATAATAGTACCTTCTCATAATAAAAAATAAGATACGCAGCAATAAAGAGAACGGGAACGTGACAGGAATGTATTTCTGAAACATACAACATCATAATGGCCACAGAGTTCATTATCCTAGCGCGTTCGTCAGCAACGATAATATATATAGGAATACATTAATATGAATAGACTTAGCTTTTATGTTTGTTTATTTAATGCCGAATGACTTTTAAGTACAAGTTAAAAATATGTTCACGAAAGATGCTTTTCTCGAAGAGTGTGGAAGTGGGAAGTCGAGCGTATTCAGATGGTACGAAAAGGTATCATCATCATCAGCCGGAAGACGTCCACTGCTGAACATAGGCGTCCTCCATAGATCGCCACAACGAGCGGTTGCTCGCTGTATGCATCCAGCGGCTCGCTGACTCGCACCAGGTCGTCGTTCCACCTTGTGGGGGGCCGTCCTACGCTCCGCCTTTCGGTGCGTGGTCGCCACTCGAGAACCTTTTTACCCAACGGTCATCGGTTCTACGAGCTATATGGCCGGCCCATTGCCACTTCAACTTGCTAATTTTGAGAGCTACGTCGGAAAAGGTATATCGCGTTCTTTTCTGCATTTGGTGCGTACGACTATAAGTGTTTGTATGCATTTATGCCACAGAGAATCTTTTTATTACGTAGGTACATATGCAGATTTCCATGTTTCCATCTGTCTTTCAAATGACTGAACCGTTTTCGATACGGATTTCGGTAGCTCCTTTGTAAATCATCTGACGTAGTTCCTAGATCACATCACATTAATATTATAGATTTGTATTAATATTATAAATTGAATATTTGTATGTAAGTGTGTTTGTTACTTCCTGAAACGGCTCAACGAATTTGAGTGGAATTTGGAATAGAGATAGCTTATTACTTTTAAAACAATAGTTACATTAGTGACTAAAGTAATTCTAAGACCATATTATATATACATCCATTGCAATCCGAATCCATTGCAATTATATATACCTTACATACTAACATACATATTATAATATTGAAAACTATATTTATTAAGCTACAACAGGGAATTGTTTTCGCCTACTTTCCCTGTACCGGCGGTAGACTATCCCTGCAGGCCAGGAGTCCGGGGCGAGGAACATCTTCGCGTGTTCCGCTGGAACCTGGAGCGCGTAGGACTTGAAGACAGTGGTCCTAGTCTGCTCTAGCCGCGACAAACTCACGTTGATGGGCTCCTCATGCGAATTCCCGTACATGCTTATTCTCTCCCGGACGTATCGAAGGACTTCTTCACCCTTCGTATCTTTGTTCAGGCGGGAGAGGTATATCTTGATGGTCGGGGTTATATACAACACGCAACGTTGAAGTCCCAACGTTGTATGTCCTGGATTAGCACATAGGCTACTTTTTATCCCAAGACCAGAAGTCGCCGGGTGCAGCTAGTACGTTATATTGTGCCAATCCACCAGTGGGCATATCGTGATAAAACCCGCTTACGCGCTTTGGAGTGGTAGGCTCTGGCCGTGGTTGTAATACCACCCACCGAACAAAGCCATGCCGTCAATCGACCTAGTCGTGTCCCGGGATGATGTTCGGTGAACCATCGGGGAGACGGGTCTGAGCAGCCGCTCAACTGCCGTCTCTCTCTAGATCTATGTGGTCCATCGTAGGCCACATCATCGCTTCACATCTGGCGAGATAGTAGCCAAACATAGATCTAATAAGTTTTAAAAAAAAGGGGGCGCTGCAAATGTTTATACGTAAACATTTGCAGCGCCCCCTTCAATATACGAATAACTAAATAAACAAAAAAAAAACGAGCTGAATATATAAAAATAGAAAAGAAATAATGTAAAGTGCAATTAATACTACAATTCACAGGCCAACAAAATTAAGCATGAAGTTTTTGACGTTTAATATTGCTACCAACACTGAGCCCTAAATTTCCAAAAAATGCCGGTCACTTCATTTCCTAAGAAAAAGCACCGCCAATAAAACGTTATCTAGAGAGCTCGTTACACTGAAGGCTATAAAATGTACAAACCAACGCACAAAATACTGCCCTTTGTAGTTAGTTTATTTCTGCCATTAAAGTGACGGCAAACGACCTTTATCACTAGCCATTAGACTAATCAAATAATTACAGTACCTACGACACATTTTTTTTTAAATCTTCATTAATTTGGAAGGGGTTTTGTCACATTTTGATTTTACATTACTGATTGAAGAGACGAGCACGTCTTTCGCCTGATGGTAAGCAATACGCCTGCTCATAACAGTTGCCGCACCACCCAGAAATTTGTTTTGCAAAATCCTGTGCGATACTGCACTGCGCTCGTAATCCTGATACTGTTAGCTGTGTCTCATAATGCCCAGTACACGCTGGCTACAATGCCCTTTAAACCGGAACACAGCTAATGCAGCTTTAATGCTTGCGCACTACTGCTTGGCGGCAGAATAACTGGCACAGCGGTGGTACCTGCCAGACGGCCTCTCGTATACGAGCAAACTTCCCCCAGTACATACATGTCGGTGACGCCGACTAGGGATCAATGATTTTCATTTCGTTTCGTTTCGTTTCGTTTTGTTACGTTTCATTTCATTTAGCCTGGAGAAGGACATAGGATAATCATATCATATTAGCACGTGGTTCCCTAGAGATCGCATTACAACAAATTCCTGCGCGCACGGTGTCGCAGCTAGCTATGTATAATTTGGAAGTAAACATACCAAACGTTCCAGGCCACATCACTGGCAGCCTAAAATAATAACACCCTAAAACAATATTGTCGTTGTATAAAAACTGTATGCAACCGTGCTCAGTTTATTTCTGTAATTTAATTTCCATAAATTGAATACCAAATATAAACCGCTGCGTGGTGAGAATACCTCCCGCCCGTTTTAGTTCTGTTTCCACGTGTACCATGCAATTTAGGTAGATGGAGCAGTCAGCATCTGTGCCTCGAAGGGGATATATTTTGGGGTTACTTTAGGTGTTTTAATTATTTTTTTACTTACAGAATTACAAAACGCACTGCGGACGCGCATTCTACATTCCTTTATATTCTATTATATCTTCTATTTTAGATTTAAAGACAAATAAACATATCCGCACACCTTGGGGTTTTGCTGAAAACTGGCGTCGGGTGTCAAATAACGACACTTGACATTTGTGCTGTGCCAATATCCCATTTGGCACCACATAGTGCCTAAGTTTTCATATAAGTTTAAACTGTTGTCTTAGTATACTGTTTTTAGGGTTCCGTACCCAAAGGGTAAAACGGGACCCAATTACTAAGACTCCGCTGTTCGTCCGTCTATCTGTCTGTCTGTCCGCCTGTCGCTGTAACTCACGAACCGTGACAGTTGAAATTTTCACAGATGTGTTTCTGTTGCCGCTATAACAATAAATAAATTAAAAAACAGAATTAAATTAATTTTTAATGGGGCTCGTATACAACACACGATATTTTTGCCGGTTTTATAGATGGTACGGAACGCTTTGTGCGCGAGTCCGACTCGCACTTGGCCGGTATTTCGTATTTATGTTTCCTTTATTTTGTGGTTCTGGGATTCTTTCTTTACACATAATGTCACATACTATAATACTAGTACCTATACATTGTCTTATGCCTTGAAAATATAAGCTCCGCTAAGGCTTATCTCTCAGCAATATGGCAGCCGGAAAAATACGATTAACATTATTTATTTACCCGCAATATATCACGACATGTCAGCTACCTGAGCTGGCGCCTCGCCAGTATTTAATCCATTACTTACCTACCTGCTTTGGCACTCTTTGTAATCTTCTTAGCTACCTTTAGTTACCTTCTTTAGCATATTATGTACTCGGAGGACGGTTACATGGGTAGCTTTTGAAACTTGGCTGCTCTAGTTGTTTGTCCGAAAAGTTTTAGACATTTCCTTCGCCAACTTGGCGGCACTTTTTAATTTAAATAGACGAAAACATTAATTTCCAAAATGAAAATGGATCATCACTTCGACTGAGATCGTGCATCAATTTGCACGGCCATTATTTTTTTGGAGAATTTATTTTATTTTTATGGAACTGCGTAATAAGAAAAACAAATCGTTCGCCTGAAGGAAAGCGAAACGCTTACCCATAACAATTCATCAAGAAAAACCTGTTTAAGGTTTAAAAGTTGTTAGTTATATAACAAAAAATGTAAAATATATATAAAAAAATTGCAGTACCATCCAGAAATTTCAATACCATAAAAGTACTGCGTAGCACTGCATTGCGCTCATCACCCCGAGACATCAGATACCCAGTAATAGTAGTCTTATACTTGCTAGCTTGCAGAATAACTATTCTACAGATATTCTTTGATAAATTATTGCAGCACTAACTATTAACTATTAAGTCAGCCTCTCTCTCATGGGATGCTCACTCAGTCCTTTGGAAGACTTGCGTGGGGACATGGTTTCAACACGTAGAGGCCCCTTAGAGCATTTAATTTGTAGTGGCCATCACATAAAATTTATCTGTATTAAATTTATTGATATCATCTCTGAGTACATAATTAAGAAGATGCAATTAAAGATAGCGAGCGAGCGACTGTGGGAGCACGTGCGACTTTCGATCCGACGCACCCGAGTTCGAACCCCGCTGGACCCGCACCACTGACTTTCTTAAGTTATGTGCGGATTTAACACGCGCTTTAAAAACAGTGAAGGAAAACATCGTGAGAAAAGCGGCATCTCACTCACACTCTGTAATCACAAAAAATCAAAGACATGTGTCATCCACCAAACCGCACTGGGCCAGCGTGGTGGATTATGGCCCATACTCTCTACGAGGAAAGGCCCAGGTCCCAGCGCTGGAAACGTAATGGGCTGATGATGAATCAAAGATAGCCTCTGATAAGTGCTAAAATAATAGGAGATATGGAAATGACTATAATACATATAATAACGCCTAGCCAACGATCACATATATAGATCCTATCTAATCCCTAATCCCTATCTATGATGGGGCTATTACGATAAATTGCTAATCTAGATGTTATAACTTTGCTTGCCATGATAAAGTTACTTATAAGCTAATATAAAATAGTAGACTATATACTTCTGTTCCAATTTCATCCAAAACTGTTTAGCCATTACAACGTGATTGCGCAATAAACATACAAACTTCTTACGAGGATAACAGCCTCATAAAGACATTATTTCATTACAGATAATGCTTTTTTATCGCACAATAGAAATGCCTCTACAAATACTACGCAATTATTAAAAGTAAATTAATTAATTGCGAGGTAAATTTGTATTGTAAATTTCTTAAAAATAAAGTAAAAGTATGATTTAAAAAAGTTAATTTGGTTACAGGAAATTTCAAACTAGGAAATCTATGAAATTTCGTAAGTTTTTCATAATTAGCAATTAACATATTAACAATTTAATGATAATATATACTATAAGTCGGGTCATAATTCATAGTTAATCACTTACAAAATTTTAAATGTTAAATTGCAAGGTAAAAAAGCGAATTTCAGTAAACTTAAATTTAAAAAACCACTGACACAAAAAACATTTTTATTCAGTAAAACGTGTCCAAGAACCACCGCTAGAAAACTTGCTTTCAAATAAAAAACCTCATCCAAATCGGTTCACACCGGTTGGCGGTTGGCACCGTAGCTCAAAAGCTACGGTGCCACAGAGAGACACATATAGTGGTCAAACTTTTAACACTTTTCGTTCGTTCACTTTTTGAGTCAGGACTTCAAAACATTGGGAGATATTTGACTAATGAACTTTTTACAAATGGAAGTCATTGAAAAATAATTGGCGTGAGAGCAAAGGGCCAATCTCCTGAAAAATAAATTCACTGCAGTATTTGGCTTATAACTAGATTATTTAAATTGCTGAATATATAACTAGTTACGGCAACTAGACATTTATGTGAACGTTCATTGAGATTCACCAAAAAATACTTGTTCATAATATGAAACCAACTAGAAAACAAGCAAAATATCAAAAAAACAAAATGGAGACTGAAATTATTGATTCAAAATACGCAAATGGTCCAT
This sequence comes from Petrophora chlorosata, assembly GCA_951640565.1. Lineage (NCBI taxonomy): Eukaryota > Metazoa > Arthropoda > Insecta > Lepidoptera > Geometridae > Petrophora > Petrophora chlorosata. Next base: position 12,465,322 of record OX621210.1, read on the forward strand.
TGAAAATGTAATAAATCGAGATTTATTACATTTTCAAAGATTTGAGATTGGTTTTCATGCTCCGCAGTATAATTCCTCTGAAACTCCGCTCCCAAGCTCCGTTCCCGGATGTTGTTCAATTTTCCGCTAAAACGGCACGATTTCATTATAGAGGGTTACACGGTTCGGAAAATCGGACAGTTCCCGGAAAATCTTAGTCACAGAGAGTTACCTGCACAGAATACTGGAAGAGATCGCTTGTAGTGATAAGGCCGCTCATTGGTAAAATTTAAAAAAAAATTGCTTTCAACATTCTAATACTTCTGAAAAATATTTCGATTTTGAAAAAAAATCTCTGGCACATATATAATGCTTCTTGAGATTTTTTTGATAATATCAAAAGAATGTACCTGTATAGAAAATACTGCTAAATATCATCATCATCATCATCATCAGCCCATCACGTTCCCACTGCTGGGGCCCGGGCCTTCTCTCATAGAGAGAGAATGGGCCATAATCCACCACGCTGGCCCAGTGCGGGTTGGTGGATGTCACATGTCCTTGACTTTTTGTGGAAAATTCTTGGATATGCCGGTTTCCTCACGATATTTTCCTTCACCGTTTTCTGCTAAATATAATTAGCTTCTTTTACTAATATAAATGCGAAAATATGTGTGTATATGTGTAGGTGGAGTCACGGGTATCCGTTGGTAAGTATTCAATTCAATTCTTTAAATGGCAGATAAATGAAAATACAGTTCAGTATGGACCCTGTTGAGCGGAGCAATTAGGAGAGGGGAAGACTATTTGTACGTTGTATTAAAACAAGTCAAAATTAATTACATATTAAAAAATACTATTAAAAATAGAAGTATTCGTCGTATGCGTGCCATTAAACGTAGCCTAGAATGTGGACTAAAGTCATTAATATTCTATTTAAAACATCACAGATGATGTCAAGATGACGATGATGTCCTGTCTTTCGGGAAAACCTAATAAATTACTAGTCAGTAGACTAGTTTTAACTAATAGTGGATAGTGGTTGTAACTAGTAAGTGTTGATAAATTGAAAACTTGCCTAACGCAAGTTAATGCTTCAACTGCCATCATTTGTTTAACTTAACTAAAGTTTCCTACTTGCAAGTGAGAATGTATGAAGATGTACTACTGTCTGAAACTCTACCTCCCACGTTCCTAAATCTTCAACCTAAGCATGTATTGTTAAATTAATTTATGGCCCCTACCTGAAGATATTTTAGCTTTGGGCTGCGGTTTTTGCGTTTCAGCTTTGAGACTAAACGCCAACTGGTACGGCCATGACCATGATCTGGCCACAATGCCTGGTTAACTAACAAACCCTTTAATTTGTAGTAAAACTGGCCAGCTAGCTGGCAGATTTGTCGCTAAGTACGAGGTGAGATGGGTCGTGATAGTGGCCGTGGCCATACTAGTGCGCGGTAAGCCTTACAGTAATTCTACATGAACTGTACAATAGTTCATGTTAAACCAAAAAAAAAAATGACCTCAATTCTGATGTAATTTCGAAGGCCAAGGTCGACTATCGATGTAATATATATGTGACCACCTTGTATCAGAATTTTCCAAGTCGGTTTAAAAATTACGGAGTTCTGAAGTAAAAAACATGAAAACAATACAATCGAATTGAGAACATCCTTCTTTGCTGAAGTCGATTAAAACTGTGCATTATACCATATCGCGCATTTGAAAAATTTATAAAATGATAAGTGATTAATAGCCCGGAGGTTGTGGGTTCGATTCTCACGAGACCAAAGTTTGTGTGGGTACCAAAAAACTGCAAGAAATAGTTTCAAACCTAGATAGTCTTCATTATTCTTGGTTCTCTAGATGCAAAGAATCGTAGTTGAAAACAGAATTTACCTGTTATATGTGAGCTATGGGCGGTATTTATTTATATAACAAAAGCTTTTTTCAGCACAGCACTAGATGGTAGGTTTCTGAGGTAAGGGGCTGTCTGTGTTCGTACCAACGCTTTGCCAGTTATTCTGCCGCCAAGTAGTAGTGTGCAAACAGTACTGTGTTCCAGTTTGAAAGAGATTGTAGCCAGCGAAATTACTGGGCATATGAGGTTTAATATGTGACGTATCATATATGCATCGTGGCGCTTACCGTCAGGCGAATGACTTGCTCGTTGAATTACTCAGTTGCATATAAAATATAATTAAATTATTAAATTAAATTCTTACTAAATTATTATTAAATTCTTCGGAACCTTGCCTAAAGTGACTCCTTTTAATAATATTCAATTCAATTCAATTTATTTAATTTTATTTATTTATTTAGGTTTTTAGTTTTAGTTTCATGCTATTAATTGGTATTATAATTTAGATATATAAACTTATAACAAACTACATATTTATTTAAGCAAAACAATGTAATACATTATAATAGTTTAAGAGCGAGTGTGGCTCAGCGGGAACTCATCCGCCAATGACTTATAGTTAAGTGCAGATTTTGCACGCTCGCTCTAAAACGGTGAAGGAAAACATCGTGATGAAACCCGCTTACGCGCTTTAGAGTGGTAGGCTCTGGCCGTGGTTGTAATACCACCCACCGAACAAAGCCATGCCGTCAAGCGAGCTAGTCGTGTTTCGGGATGATGTTCGGTGAACCATCGGGGAGACAGGTCTGAGCAGCCGCTCAACTGCCGCCTCTCTCTAGATCTATGTGCTCCATCTTAGGCCACATCATCGCTTAACATCAGGTGAGGTAGTGGCCAAATAAAATAAATATAAGATAATCACCGGCTTTCGTACTAGGATAGACCTGTGTTACGATGCTAGTTAGTATTTTCCCTATTTAGACAATATTATATATTTTAGTTATTATATTATATATTTTAAGGTTTTTAGTTTTAGTTTCATTGTTCTAGTACAGTATTATTATATTTTATTTTAATATTATTTAAGGAAATTCAAATACAATAAATTTTTGTGCATTTTCAGCGCAGCATTTTCTATGTAAGCTAACAAGATAAAAGGCTTAAGCAGTCAAAAGTGTTGACAAAAGAAACGCCTCGATAACATTGTTTAACAATTTCCAAAAACCCTCGCGGGATCGACACAAAAGCTGTGAAGTGTGCTTGAATCGGAAAAGTCTTATACAACGAAGCACCATATCATATCGTTTTATTATTATCGTTCTTTGTTGAAGAATTGGAAAATGTTAAAAATAAACATTTTTAGCTTAGCTGCCAGATGAAGAGAATTTTTGATGCTAGATGCTGATACACTTCGATAATATGCGCGATATGGAGAAGTTATCGTCTTAAAAAATCAAATCAGCCAACTAGTAGGAACTAGACCATTTGGACTATCTATAAACTTGCAAATAGACCATGAAATACCACATTGCGTAGTCACACTGAAATCTTATGTATTTTGTCAGCCTCTGTGGTGTAGTGGTTGGGCAGTTTGGCTCAAATCTCATACACCACTGAGGTTGCGGGTTTGATTCCCGCGACGGGACAAATGATTGTGCTCAGAAAAAAAGCGCTAGCATTTGTTTTGTATGTAGGATCATGGTCCTCATAGTTCTTAGTTCCCTAGATACTGGGAAACATTAGGGGCCAGGATGTAAAAAAAAATAAGCTATAATCTATTGGCCATTATAAATTTAAAATAAAAAAATATTTATACTATTAATTTAATTTTTATTGGTTTCCTAGATACAGGGAATCCTAGTTAGGGGCCAGGATCTATGTATGTGATCGTTGGGCGTTATTTATTTATTTTATTTTTATTTATTAAGTACTCAAGTGAGTTTAAGTAAATAGTGAGTAGTGACTATCTCTTTCATACTAATATTATAAATGCGAAAGTGTATATGTTAGTGCGTAAGTGTGTTTGTTCCCTCTTCACGCCGCTACGGCTGAGACAGATTTCAGTAAAATTCAGAATACAGATAGCTAGACTCTGGATTAACACATAGGCTTTGTTATCCCGGGAAACCGCGGCTGAGACCGCGGGGCGCAACTAGTTCCTAAAAAAGGTATTCATTTGTTAAAATACTTTTGAACGGACTTTAAAAAGAGGCAGTTCACATTCGACTGTTGCGTTGGGTTTAGTATAGTTTCAAGGTGGTCCCATATACATTTCAAAGATATTCGACCTGGGACTTTGAAGATACCTCAGTATTGAAGTCGGTTTTTTTGTTATACAATGTATTATTTTTGTTAGGAACGTAGTTGGTATTGAAATATCCATCCATTGTAACTTTTCACACTTTACAATATATTCAAAAGCTTTCTAACTTTTTTGCAAAGTTGCTAACTATGTTCTGTACTTCTTTGTCAACATATTAAAAAGTCTCCGAGAAGTCTCAAGAAAAGTCTCAAGTCTCAAGACGTAGGCAACAAAAGGCGCAACTTGAAAACAAGTGGTGCTTGAGCATAATGGAGCCGTGGAGCCAGTCGGTTACATTTTGTTAGGGAAATTAAAAGGCCATGAACTATAGCGCCCGATAAGAAATACTTAGGTATAATAATAAAATAATTTAGATTAATTTTATTCTAAGCTATTGAGCACCACATATATAAATGCTATAATATTATATGTGTAATTTATATTTTTATGTATAATTTACTCAAATAATTAATTTTATTTAAATTATTTTGTTATTTAATAATAGTTTTTTATCTTAATAAGGTTTCTTAATAAGACACCTCAATTACATTATGATCTAGCCTAATAAGACTAATAAGTAATTTGAGTTTAACTTAAGCTGCTAAGTAGAGTATAACTAAGAATGTGTCCATTAACACTTTTCTTACTGTCTCTATTAAGGCGAAGACTTGTTCTTGACTTGAAGGCTTGTTCTTGTGTTCTTTATGGGTAGCACTGTTATACTACAATACACTGTCACTTCACTACACTAACTCAAAAGGTTTTGTCCGTTTGCGTCTTCTCACTATGTCTGTGCTGTCAAGGAGCTGGATAGCCTCGACGTTCACGTGGTGATGAAAAATTTTAATGTTATTGTAAAATGTTAATGTTAAAGATTAATAAAGGCTTATTATAATTATATATTGAGCACCGCAGCTCTAGCAAGCTACAATATTATACATGCGAAAATTTGTATGTAAGTGTGTTTGTTCCCTCTTCACGCTGCAACGGCATTATTTCAACCAATGAGGTACTTGCCGTGGTAGTTCAGTTAGTTTAGAGCGTTTCCTGTACTAAAGGAAAAGGTCCCGAGTACAAACATCGGCTGTGGCGAAATATTTTGCATACCTAAAAAGAATGTTAAACTATAGCCAAGCATGCGTTATTGCTAAGGAAAAATAAAATTAGTGTACAGATATTCATGCAATTTGTTTTTTTTTATTGAACTGACGAGCAAGTCGTTCGCCTGATGGTAAGCGCCACGCCTGCCCATAACAATTGCAGTGCCACCCAGGACTTTTAATACCATAAATGCACTGCATAGCACTGGATTGCGCTCATCACCCCGAGATATTAAGTCTCGTTGGCTACTATGCTCTTTAAACCAGAACACAATAATGGTTGCGCACTACTGCTTGTCGGCAGAATAACTGGCATAGCTGTGGGACCTACCCAGATGGCCTCCCGCATACGAGAGACCTACCATGAGTATGTTAATCTAGATGTCTAGATCCTGGAATGACACACGGAATACTTTCATCCGCGAGAGAAACCGCGGGACACAACTAGTAGTAGTTTTATATAATCGATTGATGATTCTTCGTTATATCCTGTCGCGTGTTATCATTGTCACCATTGTACAAAAACGCGGGTGCAGGTCGAGCAAATTATTCTAAATTCAAAGTACAAAGTCCAAAAGTTCTTTATTCAATTTTGTCATCACCGACGCACTTATGAACGTTAATTATTACAATGACTCCACCGTTTCGGAAAAAGAACCACTACTCAGAAGATACTGCAAGAAACTGAGGAACATTTTTTTTGAACTTAAAAAAAACCTTAAGTTTGCGTTGTAAATTAAAAAATAAAACAGGTATAACTTGTCAGCACATTAAAAAGTCTCAACGAGTCAACAAAGAACAAGCCGAGTGCTCTCAAGTAAGCGAGTCTCAAGGCGAGCACAAAGGGACCGGTCGCAGATGTTTTGTTAGAGATATTACGACTAGATAGCCCCATACATTTCTTTGTTTTAAAAACATTATTTAGGAATATATGTACTAGATCTCCTCAACGTCTACAGCTGAATGGTCAGAATGTTTATTGTACGGCAATCAGAATTTTTAACAAACTACCTGACATGTATAAAATGTCAGGTTAAGGTTATTAAAATAAAGTGTTTAATTTCTTACTTAATAAATGCTATTATTCATTTAAGGACTTTTTCAATGAAAATAATTTAATTACTTGATTTCTAATTCGATGACAATACTAATAATTATACTCTCTAGCATGTTTTTTATTTTTTTTAATATATCATTTTAATAACATATATATATTTTCTCACTGTGACTTAATTTAATTAAAAAGTATTAACATTTAATATGAAATAAATATATACAATTATGTTTGATATTAAAACTGTTTAAATATTTGTACGCCTACAAAGGCCTTTTTTTAATGTAACTGAATGACAAGACGAGCTGCTCGTTTGCCTGATGGTAAGCAATACGCCAGGCCATAACAATAACAGCACCTCCCAGAACTTTGTTTTGCAAAATCCTGCACGGCGCTGCACTGCGCTCGTCACCCTGAGACAATTAGCTGTTGAGTCTCATAATGCCCAGTAATTTCGCTGGCTACAATGCCCTTCAAGCCGGAACACAGATTTTGTTGGAGAAAACTACTGTTATGTCACCTTGCAATATTGTCATCGAAATTCTGACAAATAAATTTATTTCATTTTATTTCATTAGACTTTAAGACGAGCAGATCGTTCACGTGATGGTAAGCAACACGCCTGCCCATAGGATATGCAGCACCACCCCGTACTTTGTTTTACCAGGCCTAGCGCACTCCGCACTGTAGGTACGAGGTAGAAGTACATAGCCGGATACCGACGGCGGGTCGCACGTCGTTACACGTGTCACGTCAGAAGAGATAAGAGCTATGCGATAGAAAGAGAGGCGCTCTGTAGGTTAATATGACTGGTAGGTATGCAGCGCTACGCGAGCTGAATTGAATTTTATTGCGTCATAGCAAGAGTCGCTATTTGTTTAAATTTCTTTGCGGAGTGATGCTTCTGTCCCTTAGTATTCTGTGGTTTTACTAAAACTTGCACACTGGTGGTTGAATGATTCAGGTTTGTTGGCTCAACACACCAGCTTAAAAGACTTTCGATTAATTCAATGAATTAATGAGTCAATGAAACAATTAATCAATAAGCAAATTATTCAAAGACTTAAGAGTCAATTAGTCGATAAAACCAATTTGATTAGTCAGAGACTTAATGAGGTAACGAATCAATAAATAGGTCAGTGAATCGAGGAGTCACCGAATCATTTGTATCTTGCTAATTCTAGTCTTTTAAATGCTTGTGACCTCTATTGGCTCATTTTGTTTAGTAAATGTAACCGACAGGACGTTTATTACTTGTTTTCGATTTATGTTTGTTTTTCACCACATTTGGGAAACTTTCGGGTGCTGTTTACACTGCCGGGACTGTTGTTCTTGATGGAATAATAATTACCTCTGGAATGTGTATAGTAACGCCACGTTAGTAATTAAAATGATGAAACCAGCTCTATATGACGTAGTAGGTAGCGGTAAGAATAGTTTTCTAAAAGATGGTATGCTAGCGACTGAGAATTTTCTACACGTTTAGAAAGAATTTCACTAAGATAACAACTAATGAGTTAATTTTAGTAAGAAATGTGTAATATTTTTAACCAACTTTAAAAAAAGAGAAGGTTCTTGTTCGATTGTATTTTTTTAATGTTTGTTACCTCAGAACTTTTTTTTGCATCGGGTTAAGTCAGCTACGAAGTGGTCCCATATAAATTTCATCGATATTTGACCTTGGACTTTGATACATTGAAGTCGGTTTTTGCTTTTTTCTAAAAAATAATTATTAATAATGAAGACGTTTATAATCATATACATTATTAACTTCGAATTACAAAGTAATAAAATAAACCTACTTCTATTTTTATTATAAGCCTGAGGCATTCAAAGTATGGGCCGAGGGACAGCATATCTGTTAACACTTCCTGGCTGGTACTCTTTTTTTTATGTAACTGAATGACGAGACGAGCTGGTTGTTTGCCTGATGTTAAGCAATACGCCAGCTCATAACAATAACAGCACTACCCAGAACTTTGTTTTGCAAAATCCTGCGCGGCGCTGCACTGCGCTCGCCACCTTGAGACAATAAGCTGTTGAGTCTCATAATGCCCAGTAGTTTCACTAGCTACAATGCCCTTTAAATCTACACACAGTAATGCTTGCGCTCTACTGCTTGGCGGCTGAATACCTGGCAAAGCGGTGGTTCCCACTCAGACGGCCTCTTGCATACGAGAAACTTACCACCAGTAAAACTACTCAGTTTTCTCCGATAGATCGACGAAGAAGGTGGGTGCCAAATTTAATTAAAACATGTAACGCTTCGTTACATATGTCCAGCTTGCAGATACAATACAATACATGATAAAGACTGACAATCAGTCAAATGAGTCGGCTGTGTCACAGCAATTTGCATGCAATCGTCAACGTTTTCACTGTGCGAGATTATAAAGCGGTATTCATTGATTGCTGTAGGTCCAGCCTTAGGGCTTTGAGTCCATTAGCATTTAAGCAAGTTAGTGTTAAATGTATTTCTTTCTTTTTTAATCTTTGCCCTGAACTAGATGCTGGTAAACGATTTTTTTTTATGGAACTGAGTTATGAATCCAGACAGTCTTTTGCCTGATGGTAAGCGCCATGCCTGCTCATAATAATTGCAGTGCTATCCAGAACATTTAATACGATAAAAAACACTGCATAGCACTGAATTGCGCTCGTCACCCTAAGACATCAGATATTAACTCCCATAGTTTTAAATTCAATCCAATCCAGTGTTACGAAGTGCTTTTTATGTATTAAAAGTTCTGGGTGGCACTGCAATTGTTGTGCGCAGGCGTGGCGTTTACCATCAGGCGAACGACTTGCTCGTCTCATCACTCCATCATCCATCATCAGTTCCATAAAAAAAAATTTGCTTGCTACAATGCCCTTGAAACCGGAACAAAGTAATGCTTGCGCACTACTACTGATATATAGTAAGATATATTGCTTACATTGATGAAGATGATGAGGCCCGTGGGTTTGCGTACAATTCAGCCCCAATGACAATTACGTAGGTACATAGTTGCCATCGAAACTATCATTAGTTAAACTTGCTAATTAATGCCTAGTATTTACTTTCATCAAACATATGCTAATTCCGGACACACATGCAACCATGTCACGTCAATTTACATACAATCAACCCTTCCCGGCTCCGAATATAAGGCCACCCACTGCGGCCGATCCGAGCCACCAGTGATATCTTTGAACACGATATCAGAACGGAACGCTGAATCAGATCTTACTATATGTATACTAGTTACGTTCTTGCAAGCGATCGGTTCTGAATTCGCAACACAACACTGCGCCGCGATATCAGTGTTTGGGATCAGGAGGCAGAGCACTGTCTAAATGGGTGGACGGCCTATGGCACGCGTGCAATCAAACGCACACAGTGGGAAGGACAGGCGGGCCAACTAAATTTTTCTTTTAGAATCGGCGATCAGCATTTTCGCGGTCATCGTGATAAAATCGCGCATTTTTGCGATTCTTTTTCCGTATTAAAATGACTGCCATTGGCGTTTGAATGGCTCTATAGCCACGTGGTACTACCGCACAGATGACAAATTGGACGATCTATTGGACGAATACATACGGAGTAAATCTAGCTTCCGGAAAGCGATGAAATCGCTAATTACCGACGGCAAATATAGCAAAAAATTAAATAAATTTAAAAGCTATTTATTCAGTTTAGAGACATCACAGACGCACTTTTGAACGTTAATTTATCTCAATGACGCTACCACCGTATCGGAAAAAGAACCACTACTCAGAAGATATGGAAAGAAACTAAGAGGCATTTTTTTTGTAACATAAAAGTTTCAGTTTTGAGAGCGAGTGTGGCTCAGCGGGAACTCGTGCGCCTTTCGATCTGACGCACCTGGGTTGGAATCCCGACTCGGCCCTGCACCAATGACTTATAGTTAAGTGCAGATTTTGCACGCTCGCTCTAAAACGGTGAAGGAAAACATCGTGATGAAACCCGCTTACGCGCTTTAGAGTGATAGGCTCTGACCGTGGTTGTAATACCACCCACCGAACAAAGCCATGCCGTCAAGCGACCTAGTCGTGTTTCGGGATGATGTTCGGTGAACCATCGGGGAGACGGGTCTGAGCAGCCGCTCAACTGCCGCCTCTCTCTAGATCTATGTGCTCCATCTTAGGCCACATCATCGCTTCACATCAGGCGAGATAGTGGCCAAACATGGGTCTATAAAGCGTATAAAAAAAAAATAATAATTGAACATAGATTTGGGTGATACCGGGCGAGATTCGGTAACAGAGATCGCAAGCGTTCTTTGATCGCCGGCGGCACGTATCGGTCGCAGTGGGTAAAGCCTTTATAGAGGCATAGTGCGATCCATTGATTTTAAGCTTCATGTAATCGTGCATTAACGAGACTGTTGATTAACTGTTAATGACTTATTAATGGGAGCCGGTGGGGGTTATAATGGTTTTTCTGCTGTGGCGCAGCTAGCCACACTGCAGTGCCACGCACGATTTTGCAAAACAAAGTTCTGGGTGGTGCTGTCATTGTTATGGACTGGCGTATTGCTTACCATTAGGCGAACGACCAGCTCGTCTCGTCATTCAGTTACATTAAAAATATATGTCACAAAACTAAGTTTACTACGAATACTACAAATTGTTGAATAATTTATTATTTTCTCTCGAGTTTTCTAACATTCTATTTTTCATGAGTCTATTAGGCTTCTCGTAAATTTACCCAGAGTATGCAATAAAAAACAGACAAGACATCAGACGGATCTTGCCTACAGCATGGCAGCCTCTATGAATAACCCAGTATGAAGACAAGATTACCTGTAGAGGTCAACGCGTATCAAATTACTGACACGTGGTCTGAATAAAACATTTGACCGCTACACGCGGAGATAAAATATTTATTTATAAGACCCTTCGTTAGAGGCTCCAGTTTTTGTGAAGATGCTGCATTTTCTTTGATAAGAGTAACCTGTATTCGACGTGGAATTTAGTTTATCTATTTAAGGACGCGTATGCTTGATACGAATTTTGTAGCTCTTACAATTTTTAAGCAGATCCAGGGCCCTAATTCACAATGACAACTTGGCGATTCCTTGCTTGGAGGAAACGTCGATTGAAGGAATCGACGTTTCCTTTAATAAACGACATCTGCGAAATTTATATTCTCTATGACACGTCATATACTTGTATATGAATACATGAATGCGTCATAGAAATGTCGTTTATTAATAAAGGAATCGACGTGATTTCGAAGCAAGGAATCGCCAAGTTGTACTGATTTATATAAGTGTTCAGAAAACAGTGACTCAGTTGTGTGATAGAGATGGTCAGTTGTGAGAGCGCGGTCGGCAGACGCACCGTGCTCTATATCTAGCCTTTAGTTTCAAGCACCTTTATTAAATTAATTTAACAAAAATGAGTTACGAATACCATTAGAATCTCCCCTTCAAGATCTACATACTAATGTTAAAATGTTAAGAAGCGCATTTAGTTGATTTTTGCATTAAGGGGACGATTTTATAGATGTTTTTTGTGATTAGTTTTTTTGTCAATAGTTAACGGCTGTAGAGTAATTTTTACAAAGCTACAAAGCAATCATATAGGACTTGGATACTTAAAACAAATGTGGCGTACTTACATTTTTACATAAGACATTACAACCATTAGTGTAAACTACGCAAGAGCACACAAGAAAGAAAGAAAGAAAGAAAATACATTTATTCAGGACATCACACAACATTACACTGAACATACTAAAATAAAGATTAAACATAAACAACACAGTGGAATGTTGCGCGACGTCATGAAAAGGTCCGCCTCAGCATACGCTAAGGTATTTTTAAGTACCTTAGCACTGATTTTCAGTCGGAACCCTGTCCGTGACATCATGAATAATCAGACTCGTTCGCGTTATATGCTAACTAACAACACAAACAGAAAGTTTATTATAAACCTTAAGCATAAAGTTTATTATAGCCACCAGAGCCGTGGACACGGATTTGTAAATAGCGCCGTGTTGTAGCATTTTCAGTTTCCGAATGGTTCACTTAAAACTGGATGCTTATACTTCGGCCACGTGTAAGCGACTAGCGCGACTGTGATGTGGATTCTTCACAACATTATGCAGAGCACACTTTTGGTTTTGCACTGTACAGCGTACACGGTAGCGGTTTCCAATATCCAAATGCTGTGTTTTTTTTTGCCTCGTTCTTTTTGATATTGTTTATTTCTCCTACACTTGTGTATGTGCTTTGTTTTTTGTGCGCAGTTTTGTCCAAATAAATTGTTTTCTTCTAGTTTTCGTTACAACAAAAAACTAAATATTAAAACTTCGAAAAATCGCATACTTAATAATATACATACTAAGAATGTTATTTAGGTTAATAGAGTGTATATCATTTCCAAAGCTGTGATGATTGATCGATATGCAGTTATAGAAATAGCTCATTTTTGAACAAAAAAACACCGACTTCAATTCTGATGTATCTTCGAAGTCCAAGGTCCTACATCGATGAAATTTATATGGGACCACATTGAAGCTATACTAACCCCAACGCAGAATTTTCCAAATCAGTTTATAAATGACTCATCAGTTTATTTTTTTTGTATGTTTGTTGCACGATTACCCCAATCGCGTAACAAACATACATAAAAACAACGCAAAGTCGTCAAACCTTCTTCTCCTTTCTTCTTTCTTTTGAAGTCGGTAAAAAATTAAAAATATAAATTTGCTTAAGATAAGAATTCTTTAAAAGTAATATTATATAATGTATATTGTTCAACGACCCAAAACAATTAGCAAGAAACCAAGGTCAGCATCAGCCTTGCCTTGTGTAAACTTTTTTGCCATTGTCCTTATCGCGTAGTTATGTCCCTTTATTACGATGTTATGTCACTGCTGTGCTGTTTTTGCGGGCTCAGCGCGGCTCGTGCCGTCGATATTAAATTGCGGAAGTTTGGCGGCGGCTTGTCCAAGTATTTACGCTCGTGGAAATAATTATATTAAAACGCAATTTGTTCCTTATAATAAAGTCTATTTTGGTTAAAAAATATATTTGTTTTCTATGTGTATTAATATATTTATGGTCCACCTGTAAAATCACCAAGGTACAGTCAGCTGCGCTGATATGTATACTCTCCCAAGTTTTGATGGGGTCGAGGTCGGGACATTATACATAATTTTAATAAATTGTATACCGCATTCTGATAAATAAGATTACTACATATATTTGAAAAATGTTTGCGTGCACTTGTCTTTGAAAATGATGAGTATATATAAATTTGAAAACTTGGGAGTATACATACGAGTATCAGCGCAGCTGACTGTACATACTCTAGAAAATATTCAAGTATTACTGGCTCTGCTGTCTTTGTATCTGCTGTCTCTGTTTTTTTTATGAATTTCAGTTTTGTGACGAGCACACGTTCGCCTGATGGTAAACACCACTCCTTAAACAATTGCAGTACCACCTTTTTAATACCGTTAAAGTACTGCGTAAAGTGTTGTGTTTTGCTACAAAATGTTGATAGCTGATGTTCATGCAGATTGTACCTTCTGTACGTTTTGTACTGAACCGGATTGTTTAAAAATATTTTAAACTACATGTCGTGACACGAAATTTTAAATAAAATTGTATTTCTCTTGATTCTAACGTCTGGCTACTTCAAGCTACGGATGCGCTACGGACACGCTACGGAAATGCTACGGACATGCTACGAAATGCTACGAGACACTAGCCTTGCCTCAGTTACAATATTTTCAAGTTTCATAGTTATAATATTACGGTGTGTAGAAAATATTTCAGTAGACAAGTTCTACAGAAAAACTGTTCTGTTTTGATTAATGTTCTATTCTGTTTCCGTTTCAAAACGTTTGCTGTATTTTAGGTATGATACAATTTTTTACAAGCCTTTAACTAGCAATGTTTGTTTGTTTGGGTGAAATCTTGCAAATTGAATAAGGAACCACTTTTTCTTATCCTACGGAGTTGAAACTTTACATACTTGTCAAATTCCGATGAAAATGCAATATTATGGTGACAGTCAGCTCGTCTGATGATGATGACGGAAGGTGGGCAATGGAACTCCTTAACGGATAATCGTAAACTACTAGTGTTTGGGCTCATTTTAATCTCCTTGCGGTTCCAATTACGAATTTGTTAAAAGCTTGTCTTGAAAAATATATTTTTCAACAAAAATCTTGTTTATACTGTCAGTTGATATTTATATAGGTTGCTTTGACTTTTTTGGCAACTGCTTGCGAAACTAAAGCTGCATGCTGGCCGGATGAATTATGACCACATTTTTTTGTTCTCTTACTTGTAAACGCTGGAAATCACGTCTTGTCGCGGCGCGTGGTGAAGTTAAGGTTTGTTACAACTAGGAATGAAAAAATAATTGTAAGTCTTGGCATATTTAGGTCCTTTAAGCACTTGTAGTAGTGCTTATTTCCACGTAGTTGGAACATATTTATTTGCACGTAGTAGTGCCAAATGCATTACTGTTCCGGTTTGAAGGTCATTGTAGCCAGCGAAATCACTAGATATATGTGACTTAATACCTGATGTCTCGTGACGATGAGCGCAATGCAGTGCTGCGCAGTTCTTTTTACGGTATAAGAAGTTCTGGGTGGCACTGCAATTGTTATAAGCAGGCGTGGTACTTACCATCGGACGAACGAATTGCTCGTCACATTGCTCAGTTCCTTAAAATTTTGTGATTATCACTGTTTACCACAAGTCACGCGAACGTCCCTTCGTCGCACGATCGATTGGATAAAGTAAATGGACCGTAGCCCCGAGACTATAATTTGACTTTGAACCCAAGTCTCCAAGCCAGTAATCCTTCATAACCCCGTGCTTTTTAATTTCCGTACAATCTCTTGAAAAGAAAGCCTTCAAAAGAGCTCAATTCGTCCCACATTCACGAAATCTGTTTGCGTCGGACATCACAGAAAGTAATTTGGGACGAACCACAAAGGTTTCTCATTGGACCACAGAATATTTAATAGTACCAAGTAGCAAGATCAAGTATCTGTATACTCACGATTTAATGCACGATTTATATATGTATAAGAAAAATAAATAGTAAAAAAGGTATTATTTGAAAATGAAAATGAAAATGAAATAACTCTTTATTGAAACACACACATAAAATTATAAATAATAAAAACAACGTAACAAAAGTGTAACAATTGGCGGTCTTATCGCTTAAAGCGATCTCTTCCAGACAACCGTGCAGGGAGAGGAATTACGCAAAAATAATAATATTTGGTTTTGTACAAAGATTTTGCAGGATGAGAAACACTGCTCTACCGTCATACAGGTGATTGGTGGCAAGAGTATGAACAACTTCGGGCATGTTTATACGGTGTCTTGCCTGATTGTAACAAATAATTAAACTCACTTATTTCAATTGATAACCATCATTTATACCATAATGTTTAAGAATTTTAATTTTCTAGAGTGTTTTATATATCGCACCTTCGGTGCAACAAAGTCACAAATAGCCAAAACTGCAAAATTGAGTTAAGTATGCCAAATTGTCTTAGAGCCATGCCTATATCGGGGCAAAAACACTCGCGAAAGTATCGCAAAAATCTACTAAATGGCGCGAGTGCCTTTGTGGTTATTGGTGCATTTTTCCATTCGTTTTGGGCCAACAAAGTTTGATTAGACAGTTGTGCCCCCGCGCCTGCGAGATTATGACTTGCGTTGGAGCTAAAGCGACACAAATGATGTAGACGAGTGCAAAGAGCCTGTCTGAAATACCTAAATAATAAGGCATAACTCATTTAACTAAATAATTCCTGGTGCAACAAAGTCACAATTCAGGACACTTTTTTTGTTTTGCGATTTATTAGAATAATTTTAGTAATTTGAATTAAACTTTTGACATGAAACTATAGAAAACACCATAAAGCATTAATTTTAAACCTACTACAATTAGACATTCAGTAATAAGGCAATAAATGCGAAAAAAATCTTCAAAGTCCTCTCCTGTAAAATTCAAAACTGAGCTGTTGTGACTTAGTAGCACCGAAGGTGCGATATATAGATCTTTATTCCTACAACTTCCCACTTCTTCAGATTTAATTTTGTCTTCTCCCGATACGATGGTAAAGTGATAAATTTACGTTCAGAAAGACGTAAATTTATCACTAATGACTTAATGCACGATTTATATATAACTCACTTATGTGCGTCTGTGATGGCTAGACTGAATAAAAAGATTTTAAAATAATATTGAATGTTTAAACATTTTTGTCCGGTCACCTTGAAATACAGCCACTACAGAATTTTATAATTCTGTTCTATATATTACAAAATCTCGGCGAGATAGAATCAGAATTTGTTTACGTCGTAGCTCAAAGAATGTAATTTGCGAACGAATCACAAAGGTCTTTGTGCGACCAACTTCGGATAGCCTATTTTCTGTTTGCATGCGCTATGTAGTACTAATATGTATTCTGTGACTGTAGAGGTTTACAGTACAAGCAGACGTCTGTCTACACAGGGCTGGGATAATATAATAAACTTTTTGAGCATGCAACATATTTCGCTGCAGCCAAGGTTCGAATTCGGGACTTCTTTCTTCAATACAGGAAGCGCTCTAATCAACTGAGCTACCACGGCGGGTGGCCGAAGTGTTTGCACGAGTAATATATTTTTCATCACTATATAACATACCTAATATAAAATAATATTTTTTTTCGTCACACTCGCTCGTGATAGAGACTTTATAACATGGGTTTGAGGCTCGTAATCCGAGATATTACGCACACTTGCTTTTGGTTCACATAACCGCTCTAGTGAGGTAATGATTTTTTTAATAATTCAACAAAGTTTTTATCCGGCTTAAAATAGTACCTAAGTACCTAGGTATACATGTTCTTAAATTCTTGATTAAATAAATAGTAGCTCCCCTAATTACATTAAAATAACGTTTAATTTTATCTAATTATTCACAACAATGAATCTTGGAAATCTTGGCGCCATTTTCCTCACGAATTATTGTTATATTTTTCCTTGTGCAGTTGATTATTTTGAAAAAATGTCAAGTTCATATGGAGAAGATGTATTTGACCCCGCCAGAAATACTTATCGAGGCACGAAACGCTAGAGATAGTTTGCTGGCACCGAAATCTAAGGAAAATATACTAACTAGTACAAGTCTATTGTATGTTTCCTCGAAAGTGTGATAAAACGTGTGTGCGTTGATAATTAAACTCTCGGCTCCCTTATTGCGCTCGCCTACAGCTCGCGCCATAATACCGCCTCGAGTGTATTGATCAACTTAGCGCACTTGTATCATAATGTAAGTAATAATGTAGTATTTCGGTTACCGAGGTATTTCACGAGATACCTGTCGTGGTGGCTCTGTTAGTTAGATCGCTTCCTGTACTGAAGAAAGAGATCCGAGTTTAAATCATACATTAGTTTTTGCACAATACCATGCATTTCAAATATGCCACTAGGGTGGTAAAGTTACTAATAAGCAAAGAGCTCTCCCGCCCGACATCACAAACATTCAGACGTGAAATGACGTACTGAGTGTACGTAACTTAGGTGTTGCCGACGCACTGGCCATATTATTTTTAAATTTAGAACTTTTTTAGTTTTTAATGTTTTTTGATATTGGAATTGTATTTATTGTTTTGGTTGATTACACATGTCAAAAAATGTGGTGGATTTTTACTTGAATTTTTCCAAATATTATTATTTTAATGTACTCTAGCCGCGTGGCCAACATTACGTTTTATCCTTCTCGTCAAAAGGGAATTAACTTTAAAGAAAAATTCAATTTTGCCGGCTTTTTACATGTGCTTAAGAGGAAAATGAAACGCTACTGGGTCTGTGTAGCTAACTGGGTCAAATGTAATAAGGAAATTCCTCCTTTTAAAGCAACTTTTGAAGGCTTCCGTACTTTGTATTCTCCAATGGCTGGCTAAGCGCTTTTGAAGAGGCTAGTTCCAGAACCACGGTGTAATCGCAATTTTGTTATTTAATAGCCTACGTAGCAACATATACTCGAGAGCCTCTGTGGTGTAGTAGTTGGGCCGGTTGGCTCAATGAGGTTGCGGGCTCGATTCCCGCGACGGGACAAATGTTTGTGCATAGGAAAAAAAAACGCAAGCATTTGTTTCATGACTGGGTATTTTGGGGCCATGGTCCTCGTAGTTATAATGCTAATCATATTTTTGCTTTTTAGCGCTCGTAGCGTAGCTTGCTTAGCCTTTCGTAGCAGATATGGTACGTTAATCAAAGCACGCTGCCGTCACTACTTGGATAGCTGATCGTTTCCGTGGTATTTACATATGTGCGTTACTGTGCTTCGGAGGGCAAGGTCTTTGTCTTAGTTAAGATAACAGTCGTTAGCCCATGTTGGTAGCCTTCAAGCGGACTAAAAACTCCAACACCAGCGTTAGCTTCACTCTACACGAGTAACAAAAGGAAGCAGTCACTCCGAAAGCTTTTACACCGTAATTTGTTGTATTTGTTTAGTATTTTTAGATAGATAGATAAACGTTTATTTGTCAACACAACACACATGTACATTAAATAGCAAATTGTAAGTCAAAAATATTTTTTTAGAATAGAATAGAAAGAATCATTTATTGACCATAATAGGTTTGCTATTCTAGACAAGTCTTAATTATAATATGTTTATATGTTATTATTAATATACACATGGAAAAAAAAACATTAAATTTGAATCTCATAATTGTAAAATTGATAAGAATCATTCGTATTAAAATAACGATATTTACATTGCAATAATTAAAGTTGTTGAATTATTGCATGTGTTTAAATATTTTTATTTATATTTTTATTCACATCACATTAAAATTAGTCACATAACATTAAAATATAGATAAAGTTAAGCTTCAAGCAAATATTAATTGAACAACATTAGATATACCTACCCTCTTTCTTCATACAAAAATGAGGATTCGCCAAGACGTCTTTCCATGAACTCATTGAAACTATATAGTGGATTAGTACAATTTGGTAATATTGTGTCGCAACAGTTGTATTTTTTTAAGACTCTCAGGCTGGCAGTAGGTATAGGTAATTGTTTTCTTACAGCATGCATATTTTTTCTCTATTTGGTTACGATCGCAATGCTCACGTACGATATTAAATTCTTACCCGCCAAGGGGTGAGAAGGGATGAATTGGAATAGGAAAACTAACAAAAACGCTAAAATATTTGTTGAGGTTCCACGCAAAGTAAGTTGTGGTCGCATAAACAGCGAGAAGCGAAGGAAAGTTGCTGTTGACTTGCGATTTTGTTTCCTGCATAATGTAGAAGGGTTTTGCTTCTTTCTTTGGAATGTGAAGCATTAACATTTTTTTTAAATAATCTTTAGAATAGCGTCATGTGAACTTTTCCAAAGTTAATTTAATTAATTAGTTCGTAACATTTTTACAACAAACACACACATACTCTTACTATACAACACACATGTACACTTATGTAATTTCATCACTCAGGCAAGTCTTTATCATATATTTAATTTCGGATATTTGTTCGTTCGGTTCGTTCTAGAAAAAATGGATAAAGAAACTGGTTGTTTCCTACTCGCGCACACTGGGATCACGCTCGCAATATTTTCGGTTAACATTACCCATCTGCGTCGTAATCTTGATTTACAGTAAAGATACAACACAATGCCTAAAAAGGTTGAAGACACATCTGTGGATTGAGGATTTGCATTGACTTACGCTGGAGCAAAAAATAAATGGATTCACATTTGTTTATCGCTGATCGCTATGACTAGGGACATACCCGCGTTTTTCGATAGAAAAACATGACCCAAATGTGCAATAAACCCGATGTATTGAGAATGTAGATAGATAATACGTAACAAAAGATTAGGGTTGTATTTTAGGTGATGATCGCTTATCGCTCCCGCTGGGGACACGCCTTTATGATTTTGGCGGGAAAACATCGAAACTTAATCTTGATTTATGATAGCCTTACCAATGTCGATGTTCTTTACAAATACACATTCATCAATAGGTATTGTCTGTTGTTTGGATTGTTGTGAAAAATGTGTAGGTAATGAAACGGGGAATACTTTTGATTGATTGCTCATCGCTTACACAGGGGACTTATTTTTGGGGGCCAGAATGGAAAAATGAACACTGATGTTATGATTTTAAATTATTTTAAACTAATTTAATAATTATTTTTAGACATGGCATATCCGGTAGCACGTTGTCTGCCCTATGGCAATCCCGACTCTAAAGAGTGGGGGGATGTAGGAAAGTAGGGCGTAGGTAGGTGGATCGAGGGATTTTCATTCTTGCAGCAGCGCTCGGTTGAATAACAAGTTAGGGCTACCTCTGCCCGTCGTAGTTTCAATAATTATAAGTAAGATTTACTGTAATAAGGTTAAAATATATATATTCAGAGCAAGTGTGGCTCAGTGGGAGCACGTGCGACTTTCGATCCGACGCACCCGAGTTCGAACCTCGCTGGCCCCGCACCACTGACTTTCTTAACCCGCACTGGGCCAGCGTGGTGGATTATGGCCCAAACTCTCTCTACGAGGGAAGGTCCGAGTCCCAGCAGTGGGAACGTAATGGGCTGATGATGATGATGATGATATATATTCCATCGACGAGGTGTTTTTATTACACTACAGATAGATTTCACTGATTCCAATTATATTTACCCTTACTATTCCCTATCACATTCCACAAGCATCAATGTATAATATAACCGTTAACAATTAAACACACAATTGTCCCTTCAAGTAAACAGCCTAAATTTTACCTGACGCCCGTTCCGATCAAAAGCTGGAGCACGACCGCCCGCGCACTAGTGGTCGCCATATTGAGATTTTAACCGTAAACGCATCTAGATGGCGCCACTAATACTAACGAAGGTCAAGGCTATTACAATTTGTTAAAATAAAACCGTTAAAAGATAATTTTAATTACAATAAAATAGGTAATAGCCTATAGAATATTAATATTACCTAACATTATAAACATTCTTCTTAGCATAAACTCATCCAATACAACATTAACAATTGTAATTCTTCTCAACAACCTACAGGAATTGAGAAGCTAAAGCTACAAAGACCATGGTCCCACGAGATAAATGCCACATAAAAACACTGTACAGAGATAGTACAGAGTGTGGATCCGTGGGAACTCTTACAACTTTTGATCCGACGCAACAATGACTTTCATAAAATATAAAAATATTCAAAATTTTAATCGTTCTAAAACGGTGAAACCAACGTGAAGCAACCGACATGTCCAAGAATCACAAAACTCAAGGCATCTACCAACCCGCTGTTTGAATCTGAAATCATAATAATATGTGAAATTTAAAGCTAATGTCAAAGTCTACTTGACGTTGTCACTTTTGGAACTGTCATTGACAGCTGCCACTACATCATTTTTCTCCATGTAGACGAGACAGGTCAATAACCTTTTAAGCACAAAATAAGCTCTTTAGCTACAGGTATGGAGATAATATTAATAGATGTGCAAGAAGTCATTAAACAATTAACAATCGTTTCATGTGCGTCTTATTTAAGAACCAGCATCGAAGGATATTGCAAACCCGCAATGGGCCAGCGTGCTCGCCTCGAATGTTACGTTACAGCTGTTGGCCAGTCATCACAATACATAACCTACATTATTTTCTGTAGTTACCTTTCCCACTGGGGTCGTGGTCTTGACTTATGGTGTACATAGCCGAGTATACATACAGAGTGTATGTATTTGCATGGGCTGCTGATGTTAGAACAGGGAATAGGCGACAGGGGTTTGCTTTTGTCTTATTTGTTTAGGGTAGGATTTGAAAACTAGGCTAGGTAGTCAGTTTTGTCTATCATAACCTTTTTGACTATGCTATGCGATGCTATATAGATGCTATGCTAGAGCTATGCGATAGAAAGAGAGGTGCTCTGTAGGTTAATATGACTGGTAGGTATGCAGCGCTACGCGAGCTGAATTAAATTTTATTGCGTCATAGTAAGAGTCGCTATTTGTTTAAATTTATTTGCGGAGTGATGGTTCTGTCCCTTAGTATTCTGTGCTACTAGGTACATCTTATGCGGTAATAGTAACTAACTAACAACAAGCAGCTAACTTTTTTTTATGGAACTGAGTGGTGAGACGAGCAGGTCGTTTGCCTGATGGTAAGCGCTGCCCATAACAATTGCAGTGCCACCCAGAATTTTTAATACAATAAAAAGTATTGCGTAGCGCTGCATTGCGCCCATCACCCCGGTCTCATATGCCCAGTAATTTCACTGGCTACAATGTCCTTCAAACCAACTCACAAACACAACTAACAATCATACAATTGTAGAAATCCAAGAAACTGCAGGGGGACATTAGAACAGATGTCCCAAAAATGCTGCCCCTCTTATGTCTTGCCGTATCTTCTGGTTATCTTCTTTTTTCCGATACATGGGTATGCATTACAACTTGCATGTGTATGCATTACAACATACTGTGTATATTTTTTATCAAAGAGAAGAATTGTGATCACGTGTTCGCCAATATTTTCCTTTCTGATTTTAATTATGATCAATTTATGGTAAAATCCGATATTCAGGAGAGGTTTTTGATACTCACCGACATTAATAATTATGAAGGCTTTATTAAAAAACAATATTATTAATGGAAACAAGCACGTGCGCCCAAAGTTTCGATTTCATATTGTACTAGCTTTTGCAATGTGGTTTTCTTGTCCTGCGAGCGTTTTGTAAAGTACCTTTGGATAGAGTACCTACTTTTTTATGTAATTGAATAACGAGACGAACATGTCGTTCGCCTGCTGTACAAGACGCTTGCCGATAACAGTTGCAACACTACTCAAAGTATTGTCATGGAAAATCCTCCGCGGAACTGCGCTCGCCACCCTTAGATAATAGCTCTTATGTTTCATAATGCCTTAGTCATTTCACTGGCTTCAATGTCTTTCAAACCGGAATACAGTAATGCTTGAGTACTACTGTTTGATAACAGAATAACTGGCAAAGCAGTGGTACCCAGACGGCCTCTCGCTTTCGAGACTCCTAGGTACCACCTAATAAAACCTAACTTATTTTAATAATAATAATCGCTATAATTCTCATTCAAACTCCAGTGCGTCGAATCGAAAGTCGCACGAGTTCCCCCTGAGTCACAATTGCTTCTGTTCAACTTAAACCAAATCCAGGCTTAATATTATTTCACTGCGGAACGCCTCAAGTCAAAACTAACTTAACTTTAACGCTTCAAGGATAAATAGGTCAAACTTAAGACATGCTTTTAATTTACCAGATAAATTCTCATCCTTTTAAGTGAGAAAGTCTTTTAAAGTACTTACTCCAAGAGATTACTTATCCCCGTTCTTTCCCTAAAACAAATATTTCACAAGGATTGAGAACTCTAATCCTGGCTGAGGCTAGCTTTAAGCCTTTACTTAAGCTCGAACTTACGGACCAAGCTGTTGCTTGACTTAGGTCGCGAACTCAGTTTTAATTCGGTAATGCTTGTTAATCCAGAAACTTATCTTACTCTACGAGTCCAAAGCAGTGTTCTCACCAATTGTTCAAAATAGTAATGTGCAAGCATGTGCTCGTTCGCACTTGTATCTTCAACAGGCGATAGAACGAACAAACATGGTCGGAACATTGACATTGATTGAAAACAAAGTTTGCGAATTGAATGTTTGAATAATTGCGCTTTTCGATACGACAGACGCACCAAATTCCAATCTACTCCACCAGCATAAAATATATAAGAAAGTAGACTTTTCGGTGGGAAGTGAAAAGTGATACAGTTCGATTTTGTTTTATTTTCCAAACAAGTGTTTTTTTGGAGTGATCATGTGTGATATCGGTGAAATATTAACCATTGTGTGTTCGTAAACGTGCACGAGTGTAGGCAAATGGAATAAAATAGATAAAAACATTGCTTATTATGTTCTCCTAAAAAGTCCGTAGAAAGCTTGAATAAAGTTCCACCACTTTATTGAAGCACTAGAATGACATTGATTTTGACTACAATACGAAAGTCATCATTTTAATGTTTTCAAACAATCAAATAAAAACTTCATAAGACAAGGCGGTATGGTCCTAGAGACTTAAGACTGCACTAACGGGCAAAAAAAAAATTAAGAAAGAATATCATTTATTACCATATCATAATAACTAGTTAGACATTTGCTTCTCCCAAATTCCTTGACATTTAAATTATTGTTGCGACATGGTGCGAATCTGTATAAATATTGTTGAAGCTGAATCCTGTGAAAACAAAAGCCCCTTTAATCCGCAAACACTCCTGTTTGCTAACGGATCAACGAAAACAGGTCCCCGAACTTTGTTGGTTGAATATCTAACATTACACATACCTACTATATATATAGATGTATGAAGCAATATGTCACAGGTACGTACAGAGGGGTAGGTATAGCATGTTTGCTTGCTTTCATCGCGATGGAAAAAACATGTTTTGTATGTATAGATGGTGTGTGCGTTCGATTTTGGGAACAAACAATGTTTATTGAAGTCCAAATGTACCATTTGTTTGTTATTCTGCATTTATCTAAAAAAAGGTGATTGTTTAGGACTGTCTTGAAAATATAGCCAAAAACTGCGCTGCGATCCAACTGTATCCCAAAAGGTCACTAAGTCAGCGGGTTATTGCGACGTCAAGGGCCTGTTAATCTATCTTATTCTGATTTATTTCTTGAGACATAATGGTTTACTCAATGATCTATGAAGGCTCTCTCTTGAAACATTATGGCGTTAAACTGGATAAAAAATATCGTCTATCGTATTTTTCTACTCCTAAAACATATAGGTAGATATATTTTTAAGTTAGAAGTGGAATATAATTTTAAAAAAACACATCATAATCAACGGCCGTCTGGATAGGTACCACTGCTTTGCCAGTTATTTTGCCGTCAAGCAGTTGTGCGCAAGCATTACTGCGTTCCGGTTTCAAGGGCATTGTAGCCAGCGAAAGTCAGTATCCGCCGCGCCGCGCCGCCGGCGCCGCCGCACTCTCTGTCTACATCGCCCAATCCAGTTCCATACATTACAAGACAACTAAAAACAAAACGCCAACGCCACACAGTGATGACGTCATGCTCGCTGTGTGCAGAGACCTTAAATCACGAGTCACCTGTAACTTTTACCGACAATTTAACTTGTACTTCTCTGCATAACCCATCACAAAGAACAAGTCGCTATTGTGTCAAGTTTAAATGTTCCTGAAAATCGTCCAAACAAAGTCCCGACTTCGCAAAACATGAGGGTTGTCAGGAGCGTCTCTCTTGATTAAGTCTTTAGTCTCGGAGACGGGTCGCTGTGATGAAGCAAGACGTGTTTTAATGGGGCTGGTAAGGGCCTATGTAAATGGCTGTGGCTCGAATGGTGTTGCGCACATTACGTGTTAAGATTTTAGTATTGGGTGACTAGCTGCGCCTCGCGGTTTCACCCGCGTAGACAATTTTCCGGAATAAAATGTATTCTATTTATTTATTTTATTTATTAATTTATTCAATATCATTACAATTCCATTACAGAATTATGTGCAAAGCGAAATTGTTGACCTATGTCTTTTTCCACGATTTATAATATCTATATACCAAATTTCATCATAATGATTAGTCTTTTTTACGTGGTTGAGTAACAAACATCCATCCAACCATCCACACAAACAATATAATATTACTAGGATTAGAAGGACTAACTGCACCTCGCAGTTAGGTCCGCGTAGACAATTTTCTGTGATAAAAATTATGTATTTTTCCAAGATCTAAAGTACCTGCACTCCAAACTGTATCAAAATACTTTTAATATTTGTTGCGTGATTGAATCCATCCTTACAATAAGCATCCATCCTTCAACGTCAGTGCTTCAAGACGAAAGTCTTTACAAATACAAATGCTTTATTGCACATCAAACAAAATAAGCAGTAGGTACATGAAAACACAATGGGTACAACAGGCAGTCCGCCTATTGCTAAGTGAACTCTTGCAGTCAACCGTTAATCAGTACATTCTACCTGTCATGACATACATCCAACAAACTTTATTTTATATTTACTTTATATTCGTTTGTGTACTATCTATTGTAGGTTTGATTAGTTTCAGACCCGGGATGCGAGTCTTAGACAAAACTATGTGCGTTTATCAATTACTTTTGCACATTTTGATTTATATGTATAGGGTGTTTCAAGTGGTTCGAACTCCAGTGCGTCGGATCTACTCGCAGAGTTCCCGCTGAGCCACATTACTTCTCCTGTTCCCTGTTAGGTCATATGCGTCCATTTTAGCCCTTTTTAGGGCAGCCCTTACCATCCTTTACAGGTTATACTTGAGTACAACATGGCGTCAGTGTGCGTTTCTAGTGGGCCGGCGCGGCGGGCATCGTAAATATAATATTATTAATGGACTCTCTGTCCCTGGGCAGAGTCAGCATGAGTACTAAGTATATACTTCAGTCTTCATTCTTCTATAGGATACATTTCGAGGAATGTGCACAGGAACTTCACGACGATTCCACCCTCCCCCTTCCATCACAAGACGAGCAGAAAATCGGCCAAATATCATTTTACTTGTTATAGGCTTACGTTTGACCACTATCTCACCTGATGGTAAGCGATGAAGTGGTCTAAGATCTAGCACACTCCCCTAAAAGCTACCTGTTCACTCTCGATTTGAAGACTTCCAGGTTGTAGTTGTCAGGAAACACAAACATTGGCAATACGTTTCACTCCTTGGCTGTTCATCCTTATATAGTAGAGACATTACGCAAATTCGTACAAATCGTTTTAGTTCGAGGTTTATAGTGCGTACTGCTAAGGAATGAACTCTTTGCCGTCGCTGTTTCCTGGTAATTATAATTCGGGCGTCTTCAAGGTTAGAGTGAATAGGTATCTTCTAATACTACGTGCTCTATCTTCGGTTACAACTTCGCTTAACATCAGGCGAGATGGTGGTCGAAATAAAAAAACCATTTACGACCATATCTTAATCACTAGTTTGACATTTATTTTGCAGTTTTCTAACAAATTGTTATCGGAATCATTATTGTGACATGGAACTAAAACATAAACTTTTTATAAACGCTGACTGTGCGTGATTTATTAGGCCCGAGCGACATTTGGAAAGTTTCGTCTGATCTTTCGACTTTCGTTCTGACGATGGCGTGAACATTAGGTGAGGTCACTAACCTGAAAATTGAAGTAAAAACAAGATATTTACCGAGTTTCTGACTTGTTTATATTCTGCTAGATGGCGTTAATCAAAGAAGTTACCTGTCAAATCAATGTTATAATAGCGAAATACGTTAGAAAAATATAACTAAGTTTTTTATCTGACTTCAAAGAGGAGGATGTTCTCAATTCGAATGTATGATTTATTTTTTTGTATGTTTGTTACGCGATTAATCCACCAACTATGAATTGGTTTTGATTATTATTTTTTTTTGCTTGTTAGGTCATACTTCAGAGTTCGTCCCATACAAATTGTATCAAAAACGATTCTTTGCTTTTTGAAAAAATCAACAGAACAAATATAGATAAATAGTCTTGAAGTCGCTTTTTGTTTTTTTTTTTTCAGAAAAATGATTATTATTCCGATCGTAACCCTTGTTCTACTATGATTGCAGTACAGGAACGTACCTGACAGCCAAGTCCCATTAAAAGGCTTGTAGTGCTCATGCAGCAGGTGATGCAGCGTAGGCCTCCGCCCCTTCACCCTGCCTCCGTCTCCAGCCGGCGTCAGCAGCGCGATGCTGAACACGATGAGGCCCAGCACTGCTGCGATAACCAGCAACGCGATGAGGATGCCGCGCCAGTTGCGCTGCGTGGGCGTCGCTGCTGCTAATTCCTGGAATTAAAAGGTTTTAATTAAAACCCCCAGTTTTGAATTAATCAGTTTTTGGTGTCGCACGCTTTTGCATTACTTTGGACCATCGCATCGACCGGTGTAAAGTGAAATCAATTGTTTGCTATCATTCAGAGTGGCGCTTGGTTCTATGTGTTGGCATTGCGAGATCGAATTCGCAACTGAAACATCAGATAGGAAGTCCCTAAAAAAAAGAACTTCACATTGGATTACTTCCAAATATGTAACTAACATCAGGTCTAGCGCACTCCGCACTGTAGGTACGAAGCTACAAGTACATAGCCGGACACCGACGGCGGGTCGCGCGTCGTTACACGTGGCACGTCAGAAGAAATAAGAGCTATGCGAAAAAAAGAGGAGCTCTGTAGGTTAATATGACTGGTAGGTATGCATCGCTACGCGAGCTGAACTGAATTTTATTGCGTCATAGCAAGAGTCGTTATTTGTTTAAATTTCATTGTTTTAATTTTCTCGGAGTGATGTATCTGTCCATGTTGTGTCTATTCTGTGCTAACATAACAAAATTGGACTAACCAAAACCTTGAGCGTGGAGACCGAATCCAGAAATTCCATAACGAAAATAACCTAACACCCCCCACTCCGACCGGCACAGCGGTGATACTTTTTAGTTTTGCCATCTATCGATGAATAGCAGAACTTTTAATGACTTTTTGAAATATCACGCTTGTCTCTTTAGTTCAGCAACTCGCCTCTAGGTGGCATTGGTTGTATCGGCGTTACTGCGTAAGTATAATTGCATAAGATAAAAAATGCTATGCAATAGCTTTACCGCGGCAGTCTCTGAGTGCCACACGTCTTTTTATTTTCTGTTTCTGTTCTTGTGTTAAATTATGTTTTGAAACAGCAGCTGTTGAATGAGTCGTTTTGTACATCTGTAATGCATTAATATACTTATAAAAATTAAAAACAATCCTGAAAAAAAAACTAAAAACAAGTAATAACAGAAGCAACCATTCCGATCGATTTATACACATGTGTTGTTTCGCATAGTTTCCTTCGTAAGTGCATGCCTAAGCTATTTGATGGTATAAATAATTGAATTCAGTATTTCCTAAGAATTATGAACATACCATTATGATTCATATACACTTATTATTATTATATTCATTTATTTTATATATTTTACTGCCATATGTGGTAAGTAACAGACTTAAATTATGTTACTAATAATTTTATATTAAATCTCATTACAAATAATTATATTAAAATTCAAAATCTAATCAAAATTATTAAAATCAACATTGGTTAAATTAATTTCATCAAAATCACAATTTAATAAATGAAAATATAACTGGCAGTCCAATCAAATCGGATATATTATTTGCAAGATTTGTCAATTAAAATTGTATTAGTAGGTAGACTAGATAAAACTAAAAACAAAGCAATGAAAAGAGTTAGATGTATCGTTTTTGATAAAGTCACGCAATATCCTTGCCACTTTGAATACGCTACCAGTCCTCTATAACCCCGTTGCCAAAAATCTCAGCCGGCCAGCTGGCTGTTAAATTATTAACAGTCAAAAAGCCCAGCGAATTGCCGAGCCTTCATGAAGGCTTTCATAAAGGCGCAGTCATTTGATATTCCATTGGACTGAATGGCTATAAAGGTGGTTCCAATATTCATGAGGTCCCGTTATAGAGTACGCGGAGAGCCAGTCTGCCTATTCCCCCTGAAACACGATCTAACACGGGCCGGGGAGAAATAATAGCCGTTTCTAAATATTCTTCATTTTGAGCAACTTGTCTTGGAAAATTCTTAAAACCATAGTCGTTTAAATTCATCATCATCCCATCACGTTACCACTGCCTCCCTCTTAGAGAGAGTATGGGCCATAATCCACCACGCTGACTCAGTGCGGGTTGGTAGTTGTCACATGTCCTTGAATTTTTGTGATTAATTCTTAATTCTTAGACATGCCGGTTTCCGCACGATGTTTTCCTAGACCGTTTTTAAAGCAAGTGTTATATCCGCACACAACTTAAGAAAGTCAGTGGTGCGGGGCTAGCGCCATTTTTTGCTTATTTGCAATTGATAAATGAAGCACTATTTTATAACAATTATGTAAATTAATTAAAACGATCGCGGAACGAAACGAATTATTATTTATAACTGCTATTTCGGTTATAAAGCTGTGCTGATTTACTAACGACAATTGCGGGGATATATTAGCCAAACACCACTAATGTTCCGTGAGTGAGATGGCCCGGTATGAGTTACCTATTTATAGATTCTGGGCCCCACGGACCAAATTTTGGGAGCGTCTGCCTTTGTTTTCTTGTTGTGACACTGCGTGAATTTTGTATGAACGACTTCTTAAATGGGGATGCCGTGGTTGACTTGTGGACCTAATGAAGACACAACTATACATATTATAAAAAAAAAGTCTTTAATGTATCTTCGAAGTCCAAGGTCAAATATCGATGTAATTTATATGGGACCACTTCGTAGCTATACTGAAAGCAACCCAAGAATTTTCTAAATCAGTTTATAAATAACGGAGTTCTGAGTAAACAAAAAAAAATGATGTACCTCCTCCTTTTTGAAGTCGGTTAATTACTATGGCAATAAAATGTTTTTGTAATACGGTAAATGTGGTCGGTTCGCGTTCATCTTGTTATGGGCTGGCGTATTGCTTACCATCAGGCAAACGATCAGCTCGTGTCGTCATTCAGTTACTTAAAAAAAACAAGTGGTGACTGCAGCAAATATTTTTTAACCCAGCAGATCTGTACGAATGGCTAGGCAAGTTGCTACTACGCTAAAATATATATTTTTTAAATATTTTATCACTCCTATCCCACCTCTAAAAACAGCTAAATTCAATCAATAAACACAAGTAAAAATGATATGGCCGACGTTTAGAACTGCGTCTTTCGAATATCATTCCGACGTCTTGACCAATTCGGCCATCGAACCCACAGCTCGAACAACCAAATGCCTTATCTCGAGTCTACAAGAATCATCTGTTATGACCATGTACAGTGACAACAATTATCTAATAAAAATTGGAAAAAACACAGAAGAGAAGAGAAGAGAGGCGGTAGGAAAGCTATTAGGTACCACAGCTTTGCCAGTTATTCTGCCACACAAGCAGTGATGCGCAAGCATTACTGTGTTCCGGTTTGAAGGGCATTATAGCCAGCGATATTACTGGGCATATGAGACTTAATATCTGATGTCTCGGGGTGATGAGCGCAATCCAGTGCTACGCAGTGGATTGCGCTGAGTAAAAGTTCTGGGTTGCACTGCAATTATTATGGGCAGGCGTGGTGCTTACCATCAGGCAAACGAATTGCTCGTCTCATCACTCAGTATTATAATAAAAAAATGAAAATTGTAATTTATATTTGAAGTAGGGCGTGTAGGCGTAAGCGACAAACCGTGAAATGTGCGGGTACAACCTAAATGCCAATTATGTGAACTATGGTTCGCACGGAGAATGTCAAAAAGAATTCTGTTTCTATTTAGCTGCGAGCTATGTTAATTTTAATGACGTCACTCTTGTTTCTTTATAAAAAAGGATATAATAGATGGTAATATACATAATTCACTCGTGGGTAGGTACCCACCCAGACGGCCTCTCGCATACGAGAAACCTACCACCAGTAAACCATTATCATCAGCATCATCAGCATCAGAGTTGGAATGGCTTAGGTAGATGCTGGCGGGGACAATACACCCCATACGGGACGTCAGTGCAGGACTTCTCGCCCTCATACAGAATAAGAATAACACGTTTTAAAGAAATTATCGACTTACCAAAAATTTTGACTTTGAGACAGTCCTTCTGTTATAAAATGTTTTCATTTTGAACCGACTTTAAAAAAGGAGAAGGTTCTCTATTCTATTGTTTTTTTTTAATTTTTCTTATCTCAGAACTCCGTCATTTTAGTTTTTAATTATTTCTGTATTTTGGTGTTACAATAAAGAGTTATTCTATTCTATTCTATTCATTTATGAACCGATTTAGAAGAGAAATTCTTTTTTCGTTGTGTTCAGTAAAGCTACGAAATGGTCCCATATAAATTTCATCGAAATTTTTAAATTTAATCCTTGGACTTCGGTTCTTGTTGGGTCCGCTTTTGTTTTTTTGTAAAATATAATTATTATGTTAAAGCATTCTCTATGCTTTATTCTAGAAATGAAACTACTATTGTCTGTTTCCACTAGCCACTTTGTCAACAACAACGTGTCTCTAATCAACGTGTTTGCAACAAGGAACTATGTTAGCGAACAGAGCTACTGAATTGGTAAAAGAGAACCATAACGCGATGCACATTGTATGCAACAAAATTTACCGTTTGCTTGTATGTATTGTTATCTAAAACAATGGACTGTCGTTATTTAGCAGAGAATTGGTTTTCTGCCACAGAATAAGTAACAGTTTGACAGTATCTCGCGTAGCTTAGATAAAGAGATAAAAATGTAAGTATGTTTGAATGTTTGTAGGAGGTTTCTGCCAATTCGTACCAAGCGTTTTGGTTTCACGTTTATAGTGTGTTTCCTGATAACTATAATTTGGGTATCTTATATAATTATAAATATATATTATCATTTGGGTGTACTATGTTCCGGTTTGAAGGACATTATGAGACACAAGAGCTAATTGTCTTAGGGTTACGAGCACAGTGCAGTGCCGCACAGGATTTTGCAAAACAAAGTTCTGGGTGGTGCTGTTATTGTTATGGGCTGGCGTATTGCTTACCATCAGGCAAACGACCAGCTCGTCTCGTCATTCAGTAACATAAAAAAAAATTAAAAAATTAAAATCTTCAAGGCTAGAGTGAATAGGTATCTTCTAAATCTACTTGTTTCAACTTCAGCCACATCGTCACTTAACATCAGGCGAGATAGTGGTTGAACGTAGATTTATCATAAATTAATAAAAGATTTATAATAAATTAATGGTATAAAGTCTAAGACTACTGATCCTATTTTTTAATTTTTTGGCTTATAGAAAACTGCACTATCCTTGAGTGCTATAGATTTTATTTTATTATCTCGATGCGAAAAAGGTCACATGCAGTTGCTAGTACTCTAAACACAACTCCTAAGCGCAACAGCAGCAAATTTTTTTTTTGACTTATCTAGTATTTTAATTGGGGGACCGACGGAGGCGTGCAAACTAAATTGTGCCTTGTTGATGAGTTGCATGAGTAGCTTTTTATTTGGTAGTCTTGGCGGAGTAAACCTTCTGTACATAGTAACCACTATTATTTATTCTGTGACAACAGCTAAACTTGTTTATTCAAACGAATATGATCGTAGCGCTTCGTAGCTTTTCGTAGCACCCTGTAGCAAAACGCTACGCCTAAGCTACGTGGTAAGTTGAATTATAGCGCAGCTTTGTCATTGTCTTCGCTTTACCTCCGCTAGTGGAACATAGGTTTAATTTATGGTCATGACCTATGATGGGTAGACATAGTATTTTATTGGTTCAGTAGCTGGGCTTGCATGGGGTTGACGTTCGATTCCCACAGCGGATAAATATTTGCGCATAGACAAATTTAGAAGAATTCGTTTACTTTTACGATTTAGGTCGATTATAGAGTCCACCATGATGACTCAAATTTAGGCATAACGTCAAGAAGTCTTTAGCCGATGCTAGCGTAAAAACCCGCACTTTTATTGCGCAATGAATAGGACTCGTCATGATGAATTTAATGAGCCGAAGCTCGGTGGGCTTAAAGCTATTAAAGACTTCTGTAACTCACCTTCCAGCTCCATCATCAGCTCGATTATACCATTTTTCAAAATTCGAAATTACATTTGAACTACTAGAAATGGGTGAAATATAGATTCTTAGACTTTCTTACAAACAAACAAACATCCCTACAAACATCTTTCAAGATATATTAAAATTAAATTAAATACTCCCAATAATCACATGCATAGATCCCAGCCCCTAACTAGGATTTTCTGTATCTAAGGAACCTGGATTTTTAAGGACCATAGTCCCACAACACCCAGACACAAAACAAATGCTTGTGTTTTTTTTCTTCGCACAAATATTTGTCTCGTCGCGGGTATCGAACCCGCAACCTAAGTGGTGTATGAGATTTGAACCAACCTGCCCTACCATTACACCACAGAGGCTGTCAGTGACTTAATAAATGAGCGTTAGTAAAAAAAATACGAAGATGGGAATAATAATAAAAAAAACATGTCACTAATAAAAAACATTACGTTTATTAAAATTAAAAAAAACATTTATACATCCCCGTTCAACGAAGAATACTTCGTTTGTAATATTTCACAACAATTTCTCATTTTCATATCTTAACAAAAAGTAGGAAAACGAAATACCTCTTAATTACAGGATTACGTGGTCCATTCGCCGTGGAGTTATAGCCTAGCTTTGTCTGTGACATACAGCATAGCTTTATCATTGTCCCCGACAGTGGGACACCAGGCTAATCTATGACGTCATAACGAGCTATTAGGGTTAAGCTAAAGGCGGGGACGGCACGGATATTATGTTGAGCTAGATTAATATGCCCATATTTATTGTAAATGTAATAATTGTACCATATTTGTTAATGTGTCTTCATGTATTTATATTTGATTATTTTTTATTTATTCCATTAATAGCCCATCTTCGTAATAAACTAGTCGATACATGAGGTATGTAAAGTCAAGCCAAAAGACATTTATTAAATAGGCAGAAAAATGCACCTTTAAACGTCATATACAAATAAGAATTTAATTAGAAATCAATTACAAAATCAATACGTTAAATAAAGTAACTTAAAATACTTATAACTACTTATAAGACTTTGAAAAAGTCCGGGCCCATAAAAGAAATGCGTAAACTGACTCTACCATATTGCTACGGAAATACGCCTGCTAGAGAAGATAGCACCAAGAAACTCTTCAAGGATGATTCAAGGATCTCTTTTTAACCGACTTAAAAAAAAAGATGAGGTTATCTATTCGATTGTATTTTTATGTATGTTACCTTAGAACTCTGTCATTTATAAACCGATTCGGAAATTTCATTTTGCGTTCAGTTCAGTATAGCTACGAAGTGGTTCCACATAAATTTCATCGATATTTGCCTTGGACTTTGAAGATAAAGCGTGCTAGATCGATCGTCGATCTTACGATCAGGTGACATAGTGGTCAAACGCAAGCCAATTAAGAAGTAAAAAAATAAATAAAAAAAAGCTTGGTCCGGGATCCTAAAAAGTATTATGTGTTATTCCAGCTAGAGTATCACTATACCATCGGTACGAGAGTACCATCTTCTTACTTATTCACCCCTCTCATAACCTACAAGTTTCCCCATCTCCCCATTATTGTCACGTTTTCCGTTACAAAGCTGATCGTGACATCCGGCGAGGTAATAATGTCAATGTCAACTGCAGACTGAGTGTTGTCAAGGGGTTGTTTACGCTACTACTATGGATAATTGTAGATTTAGAATTCGTTTAAAAATTACGTAATATGTTTACCTTGACTTCTTTTTTGAAACGGTATATTTACCCATGTATATGTGTTGCTTTTAACCCCCAAAGCAAAAAGGAGGGGTGTATAAGCTTGAGCACTATGTGTGTCTGTCTGTGGCACCGTAGAGTAGCTCTTAAACGGGTGAACTGATTTGGATGCGGTTTTTTTATTTGAAAGCAGGTTTTCTAGCGGTGGTTGTTAGATATGTTTCATTATGTAAGAGGTTTTTTATTTTTTATTTATAGTTATAAATACTCGTAATTTATGTACTCCATAAAATGCAAATAAAAAACTCTTTACTGTATACCATTTTACAGAAATAGACAGTAACACAGTCCTTAACTATGGTAGTACAATGGGCGGCCTAATTGCTTGAAGCGATCTCTTCCAGACAACCTTAAATATTGCAAGCTTTCAATGGGCAAGCTCTTGAAACATGCTGTTGCCTATATTTAAGATCTTTATAGTTGGAATCCCAACATTAATATCGACTAAAATGTATATTGTAATTTAACATCACTAGCATATAAATATAGTATCAGCATTAGCATGTACATACTGAAATTGTTTCTCTTTGCCTCACCGACACTCGAGGAATAGAGACGTTCGTCAGCCCAAACCTGCATTTTCATTCGACTCCACCTGTCTCAAGCCTTGACTCACAACTAAGCATACCACTACTCGGATAAGTATTCTTTCAATTATTGAACTTTGAACAAGTGCAATTCCTTATTTCCTATGCGTTACGTTTCTTTCTGCAAATCTTACTCTATGTATTCAATAAACGTAACGCAAATGGAATTGTAAAAAAATCCAATTTTTGTTGATACACATAGGAAAGCAAACTCTTAAAAATATTTTCCTCGACAATAACGAATCATCATCAGCCATCGTAATATTAAGCCCAACCTTTATCTTTAGGCATTATCATAAGAAAAACTAATAAAAACATCACAGAAGCAATAACAATTGCACTCAGATATTCGCATTTGACGATGAGTACCGAATTCCGGGAAACCCGGGGTTTTTTCAACCCTAATCGAATTTGCCGGGACCCTGCGCCCTATTCACATAAGTGCCCGTTTCGGCTCTATTTTCTAAACGCATTGAATATTGGTAAAGTTGATTTGAATAGGACAATTGTACGAAAATAAAAATCTCGTTGGGATATTTCAAAAGAAAATAAGAAAGCTAACCCTTGGAAGTTTGTGATAACAGTTCCTAGAAACGAAACGTGGACGAAGCTCGATTGACTACTATAATAAATTGACTTGTTTTTCGCAATTAATCGCTTTAAAATAATAAATTGTAGCAAAATACGACTGGATGGACGGTGATTAAACCCTTGACTCTCTTGACTCCCACTTATAAATGGCGGGTGCGATAACCCACTGCACCAAACAAACTTTGCATGAGTCCCCATGTCTGATAATGCAACCCCTCAGGATCTATTTAAACTTGACATGCATACGCGTGCTATCAAACTTTGTCAATATAGAGGCTAGCTGCTGTCATGTCCCGAGTACGTGACAATCGTGTAATAGCCAACATAACGTGTGACGTGACAACGCGACGGTCAGTAGCAGGACACGTGCCACATTCTCCGACCTACCTGCTGCGTGACCAAATTACTATACCTGACTTGCATACTAGCCCTTTACCGGTCTATGCCAATATGGGGGCGCGCTGCTGTCATGTAGTATGTAATAATCGTATGATGCCCATTATAACGTGCAGCGTGACGACGGCTATTTATATATAATGGACCAACCATGCAATGACAAAATATCGAGGCGTCAAAGTAAGAGGTTTACTGTGTTAATGGGCTGTCAAGACTGTTTTTTTTCAATTGATTGTTTTTCTCCAAGAAAAAGACATTTTGTGATTTCATCGTCTATATGCCTCATTACGTTCCCACTGCTTGGACACGGGCATTTCTCATAGAGAGACTATGGGCCATAATCCACCACAGATTGAGGTTGGATATCACATGTTCTTGAATTTTTGATTCTTAGACATGTCGATTTTAGTGTTGAATCCGCACATAACTAATGAAATGTATTTATGTTTGTATGTATAGCTTACTTAATTATTTTTTTCGGCCGTTCCACAAGCTATATGAGGACTGGAAAGTTGACCTTTAGAAATATGAAACTGTGGAAATAGATTTACCTCCCTGTTTTTTGAAGGAAAAGAAATCGTTAAAAAGCAATAAAAAAATTTGGGTGAATAAAATGTCTAAGAGACATTTGTAGGTACCTCCGTGACACTTTTATAACATTTTGAATATATCGCATACTTGGTAACACCTGCCGCTCCCGACTGCTTCCGTAATTCTAAGTCCTGTCACTGTTTGCTGTCCCGCTTCTTTTTCTGGTGCTTATTTTCACACTTTATATTAAGGTAGCCTCTGTGAGGTAGTAGGTAGGTCAGCTCATATATATAGCTGCGCCCCGCGATTACAATCACGTGGTAATTTTTTAGAAAAAAGCATCCTGTACGATATTTCCACATTCAAACCGATCAGTAGTTGCATCGTGAAGAGGTGATATACACTCACACATACTCACAGACTTTTTTTTTACACTTTTTAGGTCTAAATTCGGCTACTATCTCGCCTGATGTGAAGCGATGATGTGGCCTAAGATGGAGCACATAGATCTAGAGAGAGGCGGCAGTTGAGCGGCTGCTCAGACCCGTCTCCCCAATGGTTCACCGAACATCATCCCGAAACACGACTAGGTCGCTTGACGGCATGGCTTCCGAATATATATTAGGGTGATAGTGCGGTGACTTCTGCTACGATTTTTTTTATTGAACTGATTGATGTGACGAGCAGGACATTCGCCTGATAGTAAGCGCCACGCCTGCCCATAACAATTGCAGTGTCACCCAGAACTTTTAATACCCTAAAAATACTGAGTAGCGCTGCATTGCGCTCATCACCCCGAGACATCAGATATTAAGTCTCATATGCCCAGTTATTTTGCTAGCTACAATGCCCTTCAAACCGGAACACAGTAATGCTTGCACACTAGTGCTTGGTGGTTGAATAACTAGCAAATCTATGGTACCTACACAGACGGCCTCTCGCATACGAGACTTTCTTTCTTTCTTTCTTTCAAAAGCCGCGCCACGTGACACGGACTTCTACCGACAGACTGTGACACGCCTCCCATTATAAGATTTATGTCTCCACACGTCTCGGTTGAACTTCTCGAAGTTTCTAAAGCTACCCGAGAGTTGAGTTTGAGCATTAAGAATGTTCGAAAGATTTTGCTGGAAACTTGATGCTAACAAGTTTCAAGAAGTCATTCAATTGTTGCTTAACTGAGCAAGCTTGACAGCCATTGTTTTCTCTTCTCTAAATAGTAATAATAATTATGGTATAATAATAATAATTAATTTACTTTCTCTCACAATAGATGTTACAATATTGAGAATCTATGGCTACTTTACGTGCTAAAACCTATTCTTGTGAGAGACTGGTGCCTGTGGTAGGTTCATAAGAACCTGTATTACAGGTCACCAGTGCCCTCCCGTCGTTCGGTATTGTGGCTTTATACAATACATAGTTTGTTAGGTAGCGAGAAAATATAAAAAAAAGCAAAAAAGTAAAAGAGCAGAGCAGACTTAATAAAACAATGTCACTTTTATAAATACTTGATGGTACCTTGAGACTCTCGAGGGCTAGTTTTAGGCAATTATTGCAGTAATTGTGCATTGTGTTTAAGTAGCCGGCTATATCCAACAAGTCAGCGCAACCAGTCGAAAACTGCATTCCAACACACTTATATATAAAACACAATCACGACCTAAACGAACTCCGATGTTGCTCTACAATGACAATAGATTAAACTTGAGTTCAGTTAGTGAGCCAAAATGAACCATTATTTCCTCTACCTAAAGTAAAAATTCAAAAGTGACAATTCGTACCTAACTTACAGAATTCCAAACATTAAACTCTTGTTAGTATCAGGACATGCGGATGCCTTGACCTACTTGCTCAGCCCTTGTTGCTACATCTACTGTCGTGGAGGCTGTGGAACGTGGACCAATTGTATAATAGGTAGAAAGCTTTTATGTTAAAGAAGATTAGATTAGATAACGGTTTATTGTTACACAAAAACAATAAATAAATACAATAAAGTGGAACCAGTACTTAAAGCTAATGTGTTACAATGGGCGGTCTTATTGCTTATAGCGATCTCTTCCAGACGACCTTTAGATGGAGAGGACTGAAAGAAACTGTAAAGGACGGTGGTACAAATACAAATACACAATGCTTTATTGTACACCAAACAAAAACAGTCAGTAGGTACATGAAAACAACCTAGAAACTAAAGTACAATGGGCGGACTTCTCGCTAAAAGCGATCTCTTCCAGTCATAATTAAAAAAATAATTAATATATATTAAAAATTATTTATTAAATTACAATTTGTTGCGACTCTAGCCCCTAAACTAGGTGTTGACACACCTGCATCTTGGCAATTAGCTTCTTCCCAGCTTTGTTTTGGCTCTTGTACATGTACATAGGTAAATTAAATTTAGTTAATTTTTTTTTTTAATAATAATTTGTTTATTCATTTAGAAATGTTGGTACAAAAAAACTTAATATTAGTATACTCGGAAACTTATTCTAAGGTTTACAAATAGGTAACAATAACTATATCAGTATTAATTAATTATAAAAAATTTACAGAGTAAAAATTACTAAAATTAAGTTAAATTAGTAGAGCGAATGTATTTAGGTATATGTTACAGTCAGGTATTTTATTTTAGTTAGCATATTATATAAAAGTCGTACATTATGACTTAGCAACAGGAATATTTCCAGTAGTAGTAATAGGTAGTTCGTCCTCTGGTATAGCGTATAATTTACTATACCAAAGGACTAATATACTAAATAAGTATAAAATAATACAAATGTAATGTACTAAGTAAATATAATTATAATGTAGGTATCTAAGTACAAAAAATAAATTATAATGTCATGATAGTATGTAGTTCATAAGTGCGTCTGTGACGACAAAATTGAATAAAAAACTTTTGATTGATTGATTGATTGATAAAGTTGTGACGACATTGAGTGTGACTGCCGTCGAGATAGAATGATATGTGATGTTGATGACAATTTTTCCTAAATCCAAGCCAAGCAAGGCGCTTCCGTACAGTGCAAGTCTATTTTGACGGCGCAATTTCTTGCCGATTCACACTATAATTCAAGTCAAAATAATGTATATGTTTACGTACGTACAGACTTTGTACAGACCCTTGGTAAATAAGGAAATTTTCATTACACCCTTTGAACCCTTCTAATAAAAATCTCATAACATTTCACGACCTCCTTTTTGCATCTATAAAGTTAAAGTAACACAATACTGAAGTTAAATTCTTTACAGGATAATTATTCGTTTCTTTGAAAATTATTGAACCATCTCTATATATTAAAAACAAAGTTATGTTATCTGTATATTCGCATGTTATTTTTATCATACTTCTAAAAGTATTTACAATCAGCTGTCACAACTATCAAAAAAATTTGAAAACTGACAAAAATCTAAGAATTGAAATATACATACATAGGAAGACATAGATGTATTTACAATATATGTATTCTACATAGAAGACAAATATGCATGAAACATCCCGCTTCTGCCAAGTAGCCAACTAGCACATAAGAAACATAATATTGTAAAAAAAAGACATAAAATATTGTAACAAAAGTTCTAAAAGAAGCCGTATCTTCTGAGTAGTGGTTCCTTTTCCGATACGGTGGTAGAGTCATTGTAATAATTGACGTTCATAAGTGCGATTGTAATGCGAAAAACAGAATTAAAAAAAAACCCTATGTCTTAGGGGTTTTCTTTCCTTATTATATTGTCTTAGGACCTAAGATGATATAATAAGGAAAGAAATTTCCTCGAACGGTTTGGTTGCCTAGTTGATTAAGACGTCGGTATTCCGAAGACGCAGGTCCTGCCCGAGTAATCTTTTTCTGGATATGTCATTGATCTGCATTGATCTGGATATGTTGTTGTATTGTGATGTTATTTATAACTTTTTAAATTGAGGAAACTAAGTATATAAATCATTTCTATATAAAACACAACTGCGGGTGACTACCCGCGGTTGTGTTTTATCAGGTCAGGTTTTGTCAAGGTGAATTGCTAGTTATCAATATACGCAAGCACTTATTTTATACCCATCGATCGCCCTCAAGGCTAGGGGACGCCCACAGCCATGGCGCGAGAGAGTCTATTAATATACTCGTCCTCTGTATTACATCCCTGATGAGTCTTTAGAGGAAAATGTGACCCCGTCAGATTTAATCTGTTGGTAAGTAGCTGTGAGTTGATCGCTTAGGACGATTAATAGGATAGATATGATGAGTCGATATCAC
Source organism: Petrophora chlorosata (assembly GCA_951640565.1). Lineage (NCBI taxonomy): Eukaryota > Metazoa > Arthropoda > Insecta > Lepidoptera > Geometridae > Petrophora > Petrophora chlorosata. The sequence goes on from OX621210.1 coordinate 12,507,356, forward strand.
TGATTCTTATCTATGTAATACGTATTAATCAAAAGGCTTTATTTTTTTTCGCGGGAAGTTATAGCTATTATTTTGGGAAGATAAGATTTATCCTTGATCCTTACCTAGAACATTATAATCAGATATCAATGTCTTTTGTTACCCGCGACTCTCCTGTTAAAAGTTGTTCCATAAGGAACTGTTCGTTTTGCCGAGATAAAAGTATCAAATATCCAGGAGGTTTTGGAGAAGTTGCTGGAATAGGAATTCCAGAACCTTAAGTACCTACATATTAAATTTAATTAAGTGTGAAACTATTCTAACGAAAATATCTTAATACATTGTTAGTGATTATTTAGAAGACTTTATATTGCCAACAGGTACAACAACTAAAATTTAGTTATAAAAATGGCCGTCATTTTTTGCCGTTAACTTCCGACTTCTTTTTCCGATACGGTGATAAAGTCATTGTGATAAATTGACGTTCATAAGAGCGTCTGTGATGGCTTAACTGAATAAAGACCGTTTGAATTTTGAAAGCCTGATGTCTCAGGGTGACGAGTACCAAGCACGATTTAGCAATTCAAACTTTTGAACGATGGAAATAAAGGCGCTGACCATCAGACTGTCCTCCGTCTCGTTACTTACATTCAATTATTCATCCAAACTTGTAAATATCTCGACCCCGCTAGATATCGAGATTATTGTATCCTTTTGTACCTAAATCGATATCCTATTTTAAGCCCCACTCAGCGAGCTTAGAATGGAATAGCCGAAATTATATTATACAAGGGTTTGACAGGAATATTTATATTTAAAGGATAAATGGAAAAATATGTAAATCAATGGAAAATTTGTGTTTCTTGAATACTGAATCAGTTTAATCAATAAAATAAGATGTTTGCTTAAATATATTTTTTCAAGACAAGCTTTTAACAAATTCGTAATCAGCAGATTGAAATGAGCCCAAACATTAGTAGTTTACGATTATCCGTCAAGGAGTTTCATTGCCCACCTTCCATCTCCGATCAGCTGGCTTGCACCATAATATTGCATTGTCATTGGCCTTTGACTTAAACGTGTCGGAATCTTTTATTAAGAAGCTAAATGCATCTTTACTAGTTTTAAAAAGGTAATTCAATTTAAGCCCTAGAGAGTACCGCCACTTTAGTCCATTTGTATGCAGCATACGTAAATGACGCTCTTTAGAAGCATTAGAAGTGAAAAAGACTAGTTTTTTGTTTATTTATTTGATTTTTATTTCAGGCAATATTAAAATAATTTACAGATGTTATTTACTTATTCTACGGCCCATATAAATATATACTTTAGAACTAACATACATATAATTGATATTAAAATATTTATGTTTATGTGACACGTTTTGTCGCGACGTGTGACGCAACTGCGCGGTGTCAGCGGTGACGCTTGCAGCCGTCCTCTGAATCGTCGAAACACGACACCCTTTGGCCAGAATTCCTCACACATGTAGGTCGATAGATGTTCAGTGGGTACTCGCACCACAAAATAATTAAAATTCACGTTGTGGCGCGACTCCAACCGCACGACCCTCAGAAGAGCATTGGTCTTCTTTTCAACGTACTCAGTAACATCTTCAGCCTTGATGGAGAAATGTAGGCGGGACACGTAGAGTAGCGTCGTGGGAATCGCCGGGCGCAGCAGGTGGCTCGGTCCGGTCGGTGCGGTGCCGCACTTGTTCTGGTTCTGACGAGTGAGCTTCTTCTTCCTCTCCACCTTGATGAATCCCTCCTAGTCACACTGTTTCGTTGTAACTGGAGCCACAGATGCACCCTTAGGAACAGGTGCGCCGCGACTCTGCTTTCCCCCATTGGGCCGCTCTGGTTTCCGTAGTGAGGCGGCGGCGGCGGCGTCGCACGTTCAGGGGTGGACGTGCACACGCGGTTCGGTATCTGCACAGGTTCAGAGGGACGGGCGGCGGGGCGCGGGTCGTCGGGCGGGGTGACAGCAGTCGGTGACGCATCCAACTTCGCCGACTCAAAACTGCACGAATAACGATAAGGTACCTTTAGGAAGTAAGATCTCTCTCTCAGATCGATCATTCATGACTGAAGATCGTGATCACCATATTTCATTCAGTTATGTGTTGCACGTCTCCATCGGACTCTAGTCCATAGCCAATCAAACTACAGTCTCAAACTTGGACTTCTTGCTCTCATTTAGCTGGTCTGACCATAGCGTTGGGGAACTGCCACGTACGCGCTTTCCCTTTACATTTGCGCAGATGATCAGTTTCTCTAGATTTTTGCGTTGGCATCTGACAATATCCCGAAATATCTCAGTATGCGGCGATGACGGATCGTAGATAAATGGTCAGTAATCTTGAGTTCCGCGAGAATAGAAACATTTGTGCGAAACGCTCTCCATGGGATTCGGATCATGCGCCTCCAGTATTAAATCTCGAATGCGTCTATTCTCTTTCTCTCATTCGCTCGGTTAGTCCACATTTCAACTCCGTACATGAATAAGGGAAAGACGAGTGCTTAGACTAGTCGACTTTTTGTGTTCTTAGATACCTTAATTGGTGATGAGGCTCTTGGTGGGAAGAAGGTACAAAGCCTTGAACACAGAAGACATGTGGCTAGCCTATCAATTTTTTACAGGCTACATTTTGGGGAGTGTGCACAATACCTGCATCAGCTGATTCCTTCATCCCCATTCCATCTTAGAACCACCAGGTGAGGAGAGTCACTCCACCCTTACGTTGTGCACAAACCACCAGTCTTCACAAGGCGCTTCGCTGATTCTTTCATTATACGAACTGCTAAGGAGTGACATTCTCTACCGGAATCCTTATTTTCTTCCAATTACAACCTGGGTTTCTTTAAGACAAGAGTGAATAGGCACCTCATGGGCAAACGTGTAGCCCCTTAGACCGCAACTACGCTAACCATCAGCTCAGTTGTTGTCAAACGTAAGACCATTCCATCATGAAAATAAAACTCCTGTCTTTCCAGTTGTTTTCCTACCTAGTCATGGCGTTTTTGGCCATGGCAATTTTGGCCATGGAAGAAAGATAAAACAGTTTTATCTTGACAAGTTTTCCAAGACTTTTCACCTGATTTATATTTCAAGAAACAAACTTTCCCTGCAACTTGATAGCCGAACTTCGAATCAGATCTTTTGACAATAATTAATCAAAAGTTCGTTTCAAATTTCACTGAATTTCAAACTTTATTCCCTCTGAATAAGAATGAATATCGATCGATGACTTGCTAAGTTAGTTACTTCGCGAGCCGCGCTCGAGCAGTGTGAAATTGATGGTAGGTAATTACAAAATTTACGGACTTTTTATATTGTATTGGATTGTGATAAAGTGCTTCTTTTCAAGGCATTATAGTATAGGAAAAAATAATACTTATTTAAGCCCTTGGGTGTATATTTGAAGCTCCTTGCTTAGAGAGCGTTGAGAGTGTTTCCTATTAAGTTCTGCATAGTAAGCTCCACTTCCACCTCGAGCTTAACTAAGCTATAAAAAAGAGTTTCTAACGGAAACATACGTGGTTTAGGATACTTTATTTCTCAAAAGAATAAATTTACTTAAATGAGAAAACATAATGTTAAACAATTTTGGGCTTAGCGTACTTTAAAATATGAAAAAGACCTAAAAAAATATCTAAAAAGTAATTTTAGAAACTAAAATGTCGATTGCTTTATATTAAAAGTAAAACGAAGACAAAGCCACACACATTAGTACGTTGCGATTGTACAAAATGGTTAGTTGTTACCGAGAAAGCGCAACTGAAAGTGGCTTAGGATACAAATGTGTCAAGTGTGAAGACTTTTTTAATTTTTTTATATATGTAGGTGTATGTTACTGTAAAAGTCAGAACTACGGTAAATCTTAAGATTAACCAGTAAAACCTAAGATTTACAAACCTTCAATGGTAAAAGTCAAAACTGGTCTGTGATCATCGTTCATTTCGAACTTTTACCATCATACACTCGGTAAATCTTAGGTTTTACCTCAGAGACACGGTAAATGTTAAAAAAATTGTCAAGTCTTGCGTGTCGGCACATCGCCATCTACTAATCTACATCAAAGTCATATATAGGTGCGACGACGAGCGAAGCGAAGAAAAGCGTTAGCTTTCTTGTGACCATCATAACGCGCGAGCCGAGCGAGCGAAACGAGCGTGCAGCGGCATCGGCCGGCGAAGCACCAGAAGAAGAATTTTCATTTTGTTAAAACGCGTTTTATCTACATAGTTTGACTTCTACTAGTTTTAACTGATATTCATCTTAGATCATTAGGAAATTCTAGTTGTAACAAAAAATACGGGCTTTTACAGTAACATATGTACTGATACACACTGATTGTAAAACAATACTACAAGATGGAAAGGTGCGCAGCACAGTTGGGATAGGCAGAGGCAAGCATTTTCAGATACACACATGCTCTCAATGGAAGTGAATGTATTAAAATGTCACGTAACTATATAAGCTTTACCGCATAATTTGTCATGGATTAGGCGCTTACCTATGAAGTTTACAGAGTGATTTAAACCTGAAACGCAATGAAAATATCAAGTGTGATTCCGCTGAATATTATATAGGTTGTTGTTAGAATTTGCATTATATTGGCAAAAATACGTAGTAAATGATCATCAAAAAATCAGCCAATTAAAAATATAACCGAGGCTTTCGCTCCGCCGTGAAAGTCACCGGCTCGCTTTGGTCGCCACCTTCCCTCTTCGCTCCACTAGGTTTAGGGTCGCTTCATTCAGGACCTCCTTCGCGAGCTTCTGGCTCCGCGCTTTTTATATACACTCTAGGGGTAACAGCGAGTCAACCACGGAAGAGTGAGGTACGGCAATTCGAAGTCATTTACTAAATTTGGTGGTCATTTACTAACTTTGATCTACCGAAACCATTTTGGATAGAAATGTATGGGATCTCAAAGATTATTTTGATGATTATTAGTATATTTTTTCCCAATAAAATTCCCTCCGCTATATAATTTTTGAGATGAATTTTCCCAACGTCACGCCTGCTTCCATTGATTTAAATATTTTATTCAAACAAAAGATCTTTTAGACATATTTATTTTTCACCTTTTTACCTTCTTTGCACGTTGCTATTTCATCATACTTTGAATTTCTTATAATAAATTAAATGTGTTATCAGACTGTAACAAAGTTTCAACTTTACCTACCTCTAATAGGAATGCAAATCGATTGGCCCTTGACTTTTGTAAGTAAGTCGTTTACGAGTCGAGCAGTGTTAAATTGATGGGAGGTAATTACTGAATTTTTACGGGAGTTTTATATTCTATTTGGAGATTGGAGAGATTTCATTGTTATGAAGTGTTTTTTTATGGCATTTTTTGCGAGAAGTGCTCGTTATTTGAGTATTTTTGCAAAATTTGTAGGGCTTTTAGGGTACTGGTCCATTTAAACTGTGCGGACCGAAACTAATTAACCAAAAGAGAGTCGTAGATTATTATTTTTTTAATTATAGGAGTATAAGGCGCTGCGCTATCGTGGTCACTTTTGTGTCTTGTGTCGGATACATAAGCCACCAATGAATATTTGTTTTTTTTTTATATAACGAGTATAAAATCAGCTACGCCCTACACCGAATTAGACACTTTTTGTGTCCAGTTGCTTCCACTTGACACATACTCATCGTCGATCAAAACGTGTTCGGTGTAGGTACCTGGACACGAAAAGTGGTTAGTTGAAGACACAATCAACATAACGAATTTACTTACAATTGTACTGCGCTGGGCAAACGGACGATTTGCAATCGGTGGCCTACTGGACGCAGCAGTTACGGTTTCCTGTGAGAAGTGTACCGTTCGGTAACAAAGTATCCGATTGCCGCAACCTGACACAGTAACTACGGTTTCCTGTGATGGTGTGCCGTTTCGGAAACAAAAAGTGTCCACGTTTGCGCAGCACCTAAGTTCGTAATTTTATTTGGTTTAATTTTTATAGCTTGTCCGCCTTTCACCGTTACTAAACAACACAAGAAAGAAAGAAAGAAAGAAACGTTTATTTGCAACAACTAATTAACTACAAACATATGACATAAAAAAAAACAAACAGAAAACAAAAAAAAATAATTAAAAGTGTGACAGAGTAAATAAATAAAATAGGTAATTGTTCCAAACCGGCCTCAACTCAGCGTTGTGCTGGTCGTGCGACCAGCGCTGGTCTTCACAACGTTACTAAAACTTTGAACTTACCCGTGATGCATGAAAATTAATTTCGATCAATAATTTGTATAACAAAAACCTATTTGCAGATCTCTAAATAATATAAAACTAATTCAAAATACAAAATACGGTAGCCAATCAAATTCAAATACTCGTTGTGCTAGTCGCAATACTCACTCAATAAAACCTGTCATGAAATGCAAACGAAGCAGTATATGTCTGCTTTCACACCACCCCATACCACTGAGACCCCTTTGCTCGTTACAGCGGTCAGCGTACTAATCCAAAGCTATAAACCCAATAGTAAAAAGGCAATTCAGATCTTAATGTCTGAAGGATGATGTACAGGGTCCTTTATGTTTGCGAATTATACGTTTGATTTGAAAGGCTCTTTATAGGGCAATGATTTTTTATCTTACAGGTGAACGACCTTGGAATAGATGGGCTGGGCTTTGCCTGCGGGTTTGTTGTATTATATTTTATTTTGGATTTTCTATATTTACTTATATAATTATGTACACTGGTGATAGGTTTCTCGTATGCGAGAGTTCATCTGAGAGGGTACTACCACTTTGCCAGTTTTTCTGCTGCCAAGCAGTAGTGAGTAAGCATTACTATGTTCCGGTTCGAAGGGCATTGTAGCTGCCAGTTTTTTTGCCGCTAAGCAGTAGTGCGCAAACATTACTGTGTTCTGGTTTGAAGGGTATTGAAGCCAGCGAAATTACTGGGTATTATGAGACTTAACAGCTAATTGTCTCAGGGTGACGAGCGCAGTGCAGCGCCGTGCAGGATTTTGCAAAACAAAGTTCTGGGTGGTGTTGTAACTGTTATGAGCAGGCGTATTGCTTACCATCAGGTGACCGACCAGCTCGTCGCTCGTCCACTCAGTAAAAAATTAGCTATCAACTGCGCCGTGCTATTGCACCCGCTTGTAAAATCCTAATCCCATTCATCCTCACAAACTTTTGCATTTATATATTAGTAGGATTGTCTCATAGTGACGAGCGCAGTGCAGTGTCATGCAGGATTCTTCAAAGTTCTGGGTAGTGCTGCAATTGCTATGGGCAAGCGTGGCGCTTTAGTTCAGGTGAACGACTTGCTCGTCTCGTTGTTCGGTACCATAAAAAAATAAAGCGCTTTTGATCAGGGATGGGGGGACAAACTGTACAAAATTTGATTCCCTCACTTTCCCCCCGGACAAATTAAATAAGTAGGTACAGAAGCTTTATGATTTTCTAATTCTGTCTTTCATCATTTTATTACGCTACTCGCTTCCATTAAATATAATTGAACTGTCCAAGGAAAAGGCCGAAATGCCCTTTTTAATAAATTGTATTTGTAATTTATGCTGCGACAGGAATAATTCCGCTTTCCTTTCAAAAATACTGTTATTAAGCAAGTTATTAAGCCATTTGCTTATTTAGATCTTTTTGATTGCTTTTGTAGCTTGAGGATAGCATTAGCCACTTTAGCCGAAGAAGCTATGGTCAAAATAGATGTCGGCAGTCTCTGTGCTACGGTGTATTAGTTAGGCGGGTCTGTAAGATGTAAGTTGCTCGTTCGGTTTCCACTATCTATGCGGCAAATGACAACATTAAAAAACGGACTTGAATTCTAATGTATCTTCGAAGTCCAAGATCGAATATCGATGAAATTCATTGTAATTTTATTTTTGAAATTATAATGTAGTTTATTAATTATTTACTAACATTTTTTTAACTTGTATATTTACTAACAAATGTGAATAATATGTCTGAATCATGAATAAATGATAATATATATATGGGACTATCTTAAAGCGATACTGAACCCAACGCCAGAATTTTCTAAATCAGTTTATAAATGACGGAGTTCTGAGGTAACAAAAGTAACTATAAATTAAAAAAACCCGCGGCACAATAAAACATGAACCACCGCTAGAAAATCTGCTTTCAAATAAAAAATACCGCTTCCAAATCGGTTCACCCTTTTAAGAGCTACTGTGCCACAGACAGACACACTTATACATAGTGGTCACACATATAACAAACCTCCTTTTTGCGTCGGGGGATAAGTTAAATTGAATTGAGAACCTCTTCCTTCTATTGAAGTCGGTTAAAAACAGAAAAACTAGAGCTAACATTTGTTTCAAGTCTGAGTGTTGCGTGACTTTGTAACCCCTGTTTCGTCCTAGTTGATGAATACCGGGAATCCTAGTTAAGGTAAGAATCTATGTTTGTCATCGTTGAAAGCAAAACTATCAATTTTAATAGCTAGCTATCAGCCAGCCATCAAGCGAGGTCATATAAAGGCACGGCCTTAACATCTATCTACATTACGAGGTTTATCGGAAAGCCATAGGGCGAGGTTGACCCCGCGGCGTTTTCTCCACGGTGCAGGTTATCAACTATGCTATAGTTTTATTGTAAACTTCGTTTCGATAAGCTTGTTCATGGGATATTCATTAATTAAAAATTATAGAGAACCTCTGAGAAATAGCTACATCCCATATTAAATAAATACACCCTTTGACCACATAGATCCTGGCCACTAACTAGAGTCCCTTGTATCTAGGGAACCAGGGACTATGAGGACCATGGTCCCAAAACACCCATGAAAAACATGCTTGTTTTTTTCTGTGCAATAACATTTGTCCCTTCGCGGGAATCGAACCCTCACCCTCACCCTCGAAACCTCAGTGGTCTATGAGATTTGTACCAACCTGCTCAACCACTAGACCACCGAGGCTGTCATATTATGTGTGTCTTATGTGGCTTCGTAGTTCCGAAAAGGATGGACTGATTTCAATGCAGTTTTTTTTATCGAAAGCTACCTAGTTTGTTCGGGATGGGTATAACTCCCGACAAATCAAAATCTCTTCATTGATTTTTGGCATCACAGAATTTGTACTTATACTTCTATTATAAAGAGATAAAATTGTATGTTAGTAAGTATGTATGTAGGAGACAATCCCTAGATCTACTGATCCCATTCTGAAAATTTTGTTCACTGATAGAAAGTTACACTATCTCCGAATGACAGGCGATATTTTATGGCGTCGACGCGATCGTAGTTGCGGGCAGTTGCTACTTTATAATACGTTTTTTTTTATAACGTTATTATTAAGTCACTTTCTTGTTTGTCTGTCTGTCTGTCGTTCCGGGTGGAATCTTCCAACTCAAATTTCGATATCCGGCTGAAACTTTCAGGCTAGCTCACAACTCGATGACAATGCATTCTAAATCCATTTTTGAGCATGCAATGACCATTCCTCAAAAGGCGCATAAACACGTGGTTTTTAGATAACTTAATTAATCTGTTTCATGTAATTTGAGTCCTAATTTCATCCTAATATATTTGTAATATGTTCCTAATACATTTTTTGTAATATTGCATGATTATATACATTAGTATTTATGTTGAAAATATTATTAAGTTAACCTAATTTAGTTTATTTCTTTCTTTATATTTTATTTGATGTAAAATCGTTTTTAATGCAGTAATAAACATATTTTCATTTTCATCACAACAATGGTAAAAACAGGTTGCCAAAGAGTTTACTTCATAACAACGAGAAAGGGTTCCCATAACTAACGGGGACTAACTGCTCACTTCCCTTCACCCGGGGCGTTAGTTTCCTAAGTTTGGCAACTTATATCTCTACAGTTGCACAACTTTAAATTAATTTGGACAACTTGAGACCATATCTGTCTTAGATCAATATATTGATGGCCTAAGGACAGCTTTGGAGATAAATAGATCTATAAGGTACGTGTCCTTTGGATTAACAACTGCTCTTACTATTTCACCCGTAAATTTTCGGGATAAAATGTAGCCTGTGTCATTTTCCAGGGCTTAAAGAATCGTCATACCAAGTTTATCAAAATCCGTTTTACGTCGTAGCAAACGTATCCATTTGTTAGAAATTTTATGAATATGTCAAATATTTTATGGAAATGATACATTATGATAAGAAATATAAAAAGGAATTTGTTGATTATTTTAAGGAAATTGTATTGAAAAGCATTATTCGTTTTTATATTCTTTTTTCCGTGTGGCAACACTGACTTCCCGCGGAAAGTTCCCGCGCATACCCCTCCACGAATCAGTGGGAGGTAGAAAGGAGGCATAATGTTGGCAAAAGGATTTCGAGAAGTCAGTCTTGCCACGACAGTTGAGTTGTGTGAGACAATAAATAGTGAAGTTAAGTGAGTATTAACTAAAGTAGGTATTGAAAATGCATATGGGTTGTTCTGCTTAAATAAGGTGCGTACAGTGTTAAAATAAATTATAGATGACCGATATTATCACTATGTAAAGCTTTAATAAAATAGTGCTACCTGAGAATCATTTTGGATTTCTTTTCATAATTATGGAGTTCCTTTCACATTCATCCATCATACTCTTACATCTATCCACCCGTCCATCCTCCCAAACTTTCGCATTTATAAAGCTTATGATAATAAAACGGGACTTAATCCTCAATTAATCGACAAGTCCTGTTTTATTATCATCAACTATGTGTTCAAATCGCGAAAGTTACAACATTAATTTCGCATTTATAATATAAGTTTATTCAATTAATTATCTTATTCAAAACATGGGTCTTGTTGTAAATTTTAGTTAGGTTTATTTGATTGTAAAATACAAAATACGCCAATATTTTACTAGCTTTTATTTAACTTGCAATGTATCTATGTATGTTTGTCGGGTGGAATCTTGCAAGCTGAATTAGAACCACTTCCTCTTAACCTGCTTAGTTGAAATTTTGCATACTTGTCAAAGTCCGATTACAATGCAATATTATGCAATGTTATAACAACCAGCAGATCTGATGATGGAGACGGAAGGTGGGCAATGGAACTCCTTGACGGATAATCGTAAACTATTATTGTTTTTTACTCATTTTAATCTGCTTGCGGTTTCGATTACGAATTTGTCAAAAGCTTGTCTTAAAAAAAATATTTTGTAAGAAAAAACTTATTTAATAAACGTGTTATCAAGCTATCTTCCAACTATACCTACTACTCTATGATAAGGGTTAATCTTGACCCCTATGTGTTACCGTAAGACTCCCACCACTACAGCACTTCGTATTAGTTTTACTACTAGAAGTTGGTCTTCACAGTAATATAGTTGTGTTCATAGTTATAATACTGTTATGAACTATACACACTCGAAGTTATTGAGTTAAGCAACTTTATATTAGTTTATGTGGAGAAGATGAGAGCATTATTAGGTCGGTTGGTACAATCAGCAACAAAAGTCTATAAGCATACTTTGTATACTATTATAAAAATGGAACTGAGCCAATTCTGTACATTGAAGATGGAGTTGAAAAACCAACTGGGATCGATATTTAAAAGGTACTGAACACAAATTTACAGATTTTAGGATTTCTGTTTTTTTGTTTGTTATCTATAGACTCGAAAACTGCTGATATTTTATAAAAAAGCATGTAATATTGACTTTACAAGTAAATATAGGGTTCATGAAAAATTGTTCAATGTATTTTGTCGGTGAATGTACGTAAGGATGATTTTTGTGGCAAAATGTATTACTTATATCGCCTGGGGACTGATCTTTCAGCGATGTGTCTTTGCCCAAAGAATTCCAGCTTCCCGTGGGAGATTTATTATATCCATTTTCGCGCGTAAATAAAAACCGAAAGACGTAGGTATGTAATACATTTCAAGATTATGCTTTATAGATTTTTTACTTTTTCCTAGCCCCTAACTATGATTATTTAGTATTTAACGAACGACTGTACTGTAGAGGGCACACGTCGATGTACATAAGCACACCAACATCATAAAATTTTATTATATTACCCTCTATTACCTTCTGTGGTGCATTGGTTGAGCAGGTTGGCTCATATCACATACACCATTGAAGTTCGATTCCCGCGGCGGGATAAATGTTTGTGCACAGAAAAATAAAATAAGCGTAAGCATTTGTTTCGTATCTGAGTGGTGTGGGTTAGGTCCTCATTCGCCCTGGTTCCCTAGATATATGAAGTCCTAGTTAGGGGCCAGAATATATGTTTAATCATAATCATTTTATTTCAAATAATAATACAAATGCATTACTTTATTCTAAGTTTGGGTACTGTTAGAAATCATAACCCTAAATCCATTTTAAATTAAACTTATGAAATATTTTGTTCGTTTTTCCAATGTGAAAAGCTACTATTATAGAAACATAAGAACATGGCAACTCAAAAAATGATGTTTTATCTGTTTTATATATTCTACTGTAAAAATTTAGGGGAAAGCTGTAGAAATAATTATTCAGTTAAAATGTAGTGTTTAAGATTTATATTATCGTATTATTGTATAAAATGTATTTTTAACATAAATGTATAACGGGCTCTTGCGATTCATTCCTTTTTGATCGGTCGTTGTGTGGAGACGGGGAATAAAGTAATACTGCTAATAATTGGAGGTTGGATCATTAATAGTACATTAACACATAAACAAAATAGTGTGCAATATATCGCACCTTCGGTGCTACAAAGTCACAACAGTTCAGTTTTGAATTTTACAGGAGAGGACTTTGAAGATTTTTTTCGCATTTATTGCCTTATTACTGGATGTCTAATTGTAGTAGGTTTAAAATCTTTATAAAATTGATGCTTTATTGTGTTTTCTATAGTTTCATGTCAAAAGTTTAATTCAAATTACTAAAATTATTCCAATAAAACGCAAAACAAAAAAAGTGTCCTGAATTGTGACTTTGTTGCACCAGGAATTTAAATTGTTTAAATTTATTTTTTTAAATTTTACTCTTAGAAGTGTCCTTAGTAGCCGTACAAGGATACCCTGTGTTACGGCTACTACGATTCCTTCCTCTGGATTACAAGAAACATATTATTTGATTAAAATTAGGGAATTAGGTATGTTGCAGCTATACACTATCAATAATAACAATTTTAATAAGTATCAAGTAATAATACGTTCAGCAATTTTTAACAAAAGTTCCGTTTATAGTATCAATAATAGTAATATACTGTCATACAACCAAATTAGTTAATTAACATTGTGATTCAATTCGCAGTAATTTATATAATAGGCATTTATTGTATTTCCAAGCGACAGTGGTTCATTCTGTCAGTGCGTCTCACGCGTCAGGTGTGAGGTTGGACTTTGGATCTTCATGTTTGTAATCGTTGGGCGTATTTATTTATTGATTTATCACAAGTTTGCCACATAAGTAACGCTGCGTGCTGGAGACCCTATTCCGATAGTAAGAGTCTGAGTTCTGAGTTCCGAGGTCACTTCAATCTAAGCAACGCTAGTTAGTTCTGCCTATTATCTAACAGCTGCGCCTAGCTACTTATGTCGATGACTACATATTCTACAAAAAAGTATCTACATCAGCGTTAAACTGCATTCACGCGAACGAAGTCGCGGGCAATAGCTATGATACCATAAATAATACTAATATAAACACATATTTTAATTTTTTATTTAAAATTCCAAATTATTGTTTTTATATTTGTTGTGATTTATATAAAAAATTATATAAATAAATACAAAATTAAGTTCTAATTTATGTTCAGATTATTTTATTTGATTTTTTTTTTACGTTTTTAATTATATATACAATGTTTGTTTTTATTTATTATTTCAAAGTGTATTTAGTTTTTTTTATATAATAATAATAATAATAATTTGTTTATTCATTTAGAAATGTTGGTACAAAAAAACTTAATATTAGAGCACTCAGAAACTTATTCTAAGGTTTACAAATAGGGTTGGAATAATAATTAAGTTATTTAAAGTCCACTAGTTCCCACACTAGTATTCCCTGTGTCGTGGGACACTAGTCTCCTCCGTAAAATGCTTTAATTAGAGTTAGTATATAGGGATCCATATTTACAGATAGGAACATAACTAAATAAACGTGAGCTAAACAATAGGTAGGATCAGATATGTTTTTCAACTTAGAAGTAGCCATTTAAGCTTTTTGGTTGTCCTGGTCCCTAGAACTATTTATTCTAGGTGCGTTCGAGTATCATAACTAATATAAACAATTAAAACTACACGATTTTATCAGCATCAAAAGAATAGTCGATTTCCTTAGAGAAACGCCATCTGTCGCATGTAGAGTAGAGTAATTACCCGCGACCATAGACATGTCACGTCTGACGCATGCCAGAAGAGCTATGGGCCAAAAGTCACGACCACGTAGCGCCCCGACACAGCGAGACGGCGTTGCGATAGACCGCGCAGGAGATGGCGGGACGAGCTCGACGCCGACAGCGACTGTTGGTCTACAATAGCGCAAGATCGCGAAGCCTGGAAGTAATGGGGGGAGGCCTTGCCCAAAACTGGGACGACACAGGCTAACAGTAACACTAATAGACAAGTCACGGAAGAATTAGTTGCTGTTGTTGCTTCCTATTCTACCTACATATATTTCTTACTATAGCATAGTAGGCATATATGTGTGAGGCATAAGTATAAGCATAATAGCCTAATAGGTATGAGCCTATGCCTCAACATAAGTAACGCCCATCCACAATTTTGCCGAATCACAGTAATATCATTGTTAGTAACGATATGTGGATTGTGTTCCACAATAAAAAGAAACAGAATAAAGAAAACGAGACCTTGAAACTTCCCCTTTGCGAAGTAAATGAGGCAAACCTATTGTGGGGACGCTTGGGTCTTAGTGGGAATTTACTTCCGGCAGGCCTAGCGCACTCCGCACTGTAGGTACGGAGCTACAAGTACATAGCCGGACACCGACGGCGGGTCGCGCGTCGTTACACGTGCCGCGTCAGAAGAGATAAGAGCTATGCGATAGAAAGCTTATGCGATAGAAATTTCTTTGCGGAGTGATGTTTCTGTCCCTTAGTATTCTGTGCTACCGGTTGGTTTAGGGCTCCTTTTACAAGAACTGTATATAAATTTCAAAGGTTTTGTAGGTATGTATGTATCCCACTGTATATAAATGTGAACACACTTGCGCATTACTGCTTGGCGGTAAAATAACAGACAAAGTGGTGGTATCAACCCAAACGGCTTCTCACATACGAGAAACCATGGTAGGTTTCTAATAAACATTTCCGTGTCTTTTTAACCAACTTCTAAAAAGGAGGAGGTATTCAAATTTATTTATTTAACATAAAAAAACATATTTTTTTTTATTGACATAGTAAGTGTTATAATTTCATATTGAACTCTCTAGCCCTCGACGTAGCTCGACGCTGTGTTTCAAGGACTAGCTCCTTCTCCCAATTTGGATACATAAAAAAGCAAAGAAAAAATAAAAAAAAATATTTATATTCTTTAATTAATACGGACAAACATTTGATCTTCGACTTCGTAGATATATCAGAATGAAGTGCGTTTTTTTTTAGAGAGACAATATGAAGGTGTAAAAGCCTTCCTTTACTGCATTTTAAAACTGTTCTTAACTCCTTAAAGATCTAATCGAAAACAATCTCAGCCTACTCATGTTAACACGAAGCGTACCTCCTTTATAACCACTTCGTACAAGAAGGTACAAGGAGTTACGCCGACAGAAACGTATAACTTGATAGAATGTTCCCGATAACATCTGAACACGGTTGTGTTTATAGGATGTACGGAGACCGTAAGTAGTATTGGTAGGGCTGTCAACTCTGTTGAAGGTAATTCCGGGATGAAAAAAATTGATGGAAAACTAAAAGAAAGAAAGAAAAAGAAATTACATTTATTCAGGACATCACACAACATTACACTGAACATACTAGAAAAAAGAGAAAACAAAAACAATACATACAACACAGTGAAATGTTGCGCGATGTCAGGAAAAGGTTCCGACTCAGCATACGCTAAGGTATTTTTAAGTACCTTAGCACTGATTTTCAGTCGGAACCCTCGATATGAAAAAAGCAGAAATAATACTATAATATGGCAACTCCACAAACAAAAAATACAAGAAGTGAAGTGAACAAATATCCTACATTATCTGTGCTGTAAGACAATCACGTGTGTCATGTGCGTGGCGCATGCGTGCCACGTACCATTTTTAACCCATAAGTCATGTTATGGAATGAAAAAAATAAACTAATATCTAGTTATTCATTTTCAATTGAATTACACTGTATATGGCTAGTTCTACTAATAAGAGAATTAATTTGGCTGATTTTAATGCCTAATTAGAAACCAAGATTTTAACCATTATTACAACTTGTCAGGACATAAATTGAAAATTATGAATTTATAATCTGAGGCCACCAAAATTTATCGGTTTGTAGAACTAGCCATATGTATATTTTCATTGCGATTCAGATGAGAGATAACTTTATTATTTCCAATACGCCAACTTTATTAATATCTCATTTCCGCTGAATATGAATAACTTGATATTTTCATTGTATTAATTTCCGCAACGTCACGCCTTTTTTAATTCGGTTCATTTTAACTTTATTATCGAATTTAAATGTAGCAACAAAGAAAGACATCACAAACAAAGTAGACGCTGTTCAGCGAACCACATGTCCTACGCAATATATGACTGTTCGTGCGTCACGCAACATTTCATGACGTCACGTGGTTCGTCTGTCAGCGGCGATACTCTACAACAAAGGCTAAAAAATGCTCAAAAATGATTTGATTTATGTGCTTAAAATACCAGTTGCCTTTACAAAAAGAAATAGTCTTTGTCTGCGGCAGATTCCAGTCTCGGAATTCCGCGAAGACAGACAACCCTATGCTACCCTATACACGTGCACAAAGTTGCTGGGAGGACATTTGCTGGGTTCCGGAGATAGCATTGCCAGGAAATGTTTTGTTTTGAACTTGTCACATCAACATGAAGTAGAGCACGAGACACAAAGTCACAGCGAATTGTTTTAAATTATTTTTCTTGCAATTCAGCAAGTTAATATTGCCAGCATCTTGGGTTCGCTGCCAGCTGGTAGTGGGCATTTGAACTATCTATAGGCCTTCAAAGCCAATAGATTGTCCCTTAGTTTCACCTTATAATTCGTTATTTTAGTTTTATAAGTAGGATGCAGTATTTATACGAGCTTCCTCTTATCCTACGAAGTTGAAATTTTGCATAATTGTCAAAGTCTGATGACAATGCAATATTATGGTGACAGCCAGCTGATCTGATGATGGAGATGGAAGGTGGGCAATGGAACTTCTTGATAGATAATCGGAAACTACTAGCGCTTGGGCCCCTTTTAATGTACTCGCGGTTCCAATTAAGAATTTGTTAAAATCTTGTCATGAAAAATATATTTTTAAATAAAAATCTTGTTCTATATCATCATCATCATCATCATCAGCCCATCACGTTCCCACTGCTGGGACACGGGTTTTCTCTCATAGAGAGAGTGTTCTATATATTTTCCAGCAAAAAAAGAAAGTGCGAAAATTGCTGTTGTGTAGAGTGCTATCCGAAAGGTTTACGCTCATCATTGTCCCGTAGAATTCTAATGCTGATTTAATCCTCCAGCTTTGTAATCTCACGGTACATTATTTGTAGGTATGTGTAGAAGTGAACAAGCTGGCTCTGTTCCGGAGATCACATTCGTAGCAAACGTTTAGGTTTGTTGTTGTATTGTACCTTTGTTACACCGATAGTCTTCTCATTTTTTCTGTATATTTTTGCGGTTATGGCGTTTGTCCTGACCTAGGTTGTGACAAACATTTCTAGTAGCGATTACACTATATTTTTTTTAGACTTTCAGTTTCGAAGGTTTTATATATTTTAAGCTATTTTTGTATTACTATATTTCCACCCAAGCGAGGCCCGACGCAATTTGTGGCAGCAAGCGCACGCACCGCCATATAATGCCGGCTGAGCAACTCCCCGCGGGTTGCGACCTCCCGTGGCCTACATAGAAGTCGCTTAATCGACTCCGGACCCAAGTGGGCCGCTGCAGGAGCAACCTAGTCAAATGGGGCTACATTGACCCCGGTGGGTCACGATGTGACTGCGGTGCTCCAGCGCAAACAATGCAGCACTTGCTGTCTTGCCCTCAGTGCCCCAACACCTGCACTTTACAAGACCTGTATGAAGCGACTCCTCCTAGGGTAGCAATAGCCGAGCATTGGGCTCAAATTATTTAAAAATTAAAACATAAGGACCATCGACACGAAGAAGAAGATTATTATATTGGTGGTATATAGTAGTATAATTACTACTTACCTATGGCTGCGTATATATATATATATATATATACATATGTATATCCAAGTAGCTACAAAACCCGTTTGAAGTATTTGCATATGAAAATATGGACGTTTTTTTTTACATCTGACTAGGCGAACGTTTGACCACGGTATATGGGAAGCGACGATGTGGGCGAAGATGAAGCACGCTTGTTTAGTATTGTGGTAGGCGTTTGCACTTTATATCACGTAGGTGTATATTGTGCTGATCAGCTAGCTTTGTATGTCATGTAGTGGAGAGTAAGGAATAAGCATGTGCAAGTGTTTACTAGATAATCACGTACTACATTAAGACATAGTATAAGTAGTTATAGCTTTAAGTGACTATGGTATTCTGAATATAGGAGTTCACCAGTAAAGATGGATCAACTAAACACGTAGTTTCAATGGACCAGAAACCACCACATTACATGGCGATCCCGCCAGACCAACGCACCACATTACATGGCGACCCTGCCGAAGGACCACATTACATGGCGACCCTGCCGACGGACCACTTTACATCGCAGTTCCCGACCCTGCCAGTCCGAGGCCAACGCATCGCAGTTCCTGACCTGCTAGACCGAAGGACTACATTACATCGCAGTTCCTGACCCTGCCAGTCTAAGGCCAACGCATCGCAGTTCTTGTGACCTGCCAATTCGAGTTTTGGAAAATATATGGAAGCAATAATGAAGAAAAATAAATAAGAAGAATTTACGAAAAATGAAGATTGAAGAGTTTTTAAGAAGAAATTAAATGGTATTAATGAAATCCACTATGAAAAATGAAGATTCATGTTACGAAGCATAAACCAATGAAGACAGAAGAGTAATATTAAGATATTAATTGAAGATAGAAAATTGTGCGGTGAAGATTAAGTTTGAAGATAGAAGATACATTATATGATGAAGAATAGAATGAACAAGAAGATACATCCTCACTATGAAGCGAAATATTATGAAGATGAAGAAAAGAGAATAAAGAAGAAAAATACTATGAAGGATGAATAATGATGCTGTTAAGAAGATATATTAAGAAGAGCGAAGAGAGAAAAGGATAGCATCGAGCACCGTCTCCAAGGACTAGTATGCTGTCATGCTGACCTCATCAGAGCATCCCAGCCGCAGACGGTTCGGACGACAATTTTTTTTTTAGGAGCGTGATTTTGCTGCGTGTTGTAACGAAAGATGTGAGTACTACTATTTTTGTAGGTATATTTTTTTATGAATGAAAGTTGATTGATGGGAAGAAGTTTAGATGATGTTCATATATTATCATATTGATAGATTTTTGTAATAGTATTTTGTATAACGGGAGTAATTAATAAAAATGGAAGATTTTGACCTAGAAACGGCCATCGCCTTGTTACCTGTAATGACGGGACAAGAGCAAGACACAAAATCGCTCATCGACAGCATAGAATTTTATAGTGAAATGATTTTTGAAGACTCAAAACAATTTTTAATTAATTTTGTACTAAAAACGAGGTTGACAAGAAGTGCAAAATTTTGTTTAAACAGGCATTATGCTGATGTCGATAGTTTATTACGTGATATGAGAGAATTTTTACTTACGAAGGAATGTCCAGTCGCATTAAAAAATAAGTTATTAAATTGTAAACAACGCAACAGATTAATAAATGCTTTTGGATCAGAGATTGCAGGCATATTAACAGAATTAACACTAGCACAATCTGACGGAAATCAAGAGAAGGTAAAAATATTGCACCCAGTCAATGAAAAACTGGCTGTAAATGTTTTTGCAAAAGGTTTGAATAGCTCGCGTATCGGTTCTATTATTTCATGTAGACAGGTAAAATCATTGTCAGAGGCCATTCAGTTAGCATTAGATGAAGAGGCCATTATGTCATCTTTTGAAAATTCATATCAAGTTAACAGTTTTCATAAGTCTTATAGCAATCGTTTAGGTCAAAAGTATTATAATATCTCACGTAAAAATTATATCAATACAAACGAGAGAAATTATAAAGATCAGCAATTATTATGTAACGTGCCCTTGTCTACGCAGCAAATTCCGAGCAGCGCTTATGTTTTGCGCGATCAGCAAACGCAGCGAATAGTTCCGCGCACTTTAAATAACAGTCATAATAG
The DNA here is from genome assembly GCA_951640565.1 of Petrophora chlorosata. NCBI lineage: Eukaryota > Metazoa > Arthropoda > Insecta > Lepidoptera > Geometridae > Petrophora > Petrophora chlorosata. The sequence goes on from OX621210.1 coordinate 12,527,782, forward strand.
TGAAGTAGTGAAGTTTGACATGGTTTTCTTTCCTAATAATATTAGTCAATTAAATTGTACGAGTAATAAACAGAATAGTAGCTCAATAGATTTGAATGTTAGTAAGGAAGAAGGTAATTTTGTGTTGCAGCGCGATAGAGGAAATGTAGGTTCGGTTTTCACAGAAGATAAAAAATCGAAGTGTGTGACGTCAAGTATGACGATGTTGTGTTTCAATACACCCAGGCTTGGTCAACCTGAGACAGTTAGAAAGGTAGAAAAATCAAAAGAAATAAAGGATTTAATAATTAAAGAAGAATGTAAGAAGTGTGATAAGTTTATGGATTTTAAGAAAAAAATAAGTAGTAAGACAAAGAAATGCGTAGATGTTTCGAAAGAACAAAATGTAAGGAAATATATTCGTTTGATGAAAGATAAAAATGATGTTAAAGTGATGAAAGGTGATGACATAAAGATAAAAAGAGGTGATGATGTTAAACAAATATGCGATCGGAAAAAGTTAAAGAAATGTGTGATGAAAATTGATAATGAAATTAATGAGATGAAAAGGGATGTTGATGTCAAAGAAAAATGTAATTATATTAATAAAGAAAGTTGCGACAAACGTAGAAGAGAATTACGGGAAATGTTGAAGGATTTTTTGTTGAAGAGGAATGATGAAAACATTAAAGTACAAGAGAATTATATAATATATAAGACGAAAGGTTTAAGTTGTATGACGCCGACTATAGATAGTCAGGATAAAGATATTGTTTGTAAAACGAGATGTATTTTAAAAATATGTAAAGATAATGATTTAAGTAATTTTAAAAGAATCCATTGTATTTCCCCGAAGAAAGATTATTATAAGATATTATATGAAAAGCGATCTGTAGGTATAACTTAGTAGTTAAAAATTATGAATATTGTAATGATGTGGTAGGCGTTTATAGTTGAAAATGTTATTCTAAGTTTAGTAATAATTTTATAATATTTTGTATTATTAAATTATTTTAAAAAAAGGGGAAGATGTGGTAGGCGTTTGCACTTTATATCACGTAGGTGTATATTGTGCTGATCAGCTAGCTTTGTATGTCATGTAGTGGAGAGTAAGGAATAAGCATGTGCAAGTGTTTACTAGATAATCACGTACTACATTAAGACATAGTATAAGTAGTTATAGCTTTAAGTGACTATGGTATTCTGAATATAGGAGTTCACCAGTAAAGATGGATCAACTAAACACGTAGTTTCAATGGACCAGAAACCACCACATTACATGGCGATCCCGCCAGACCAACGCACCACATTACAGTATCTATTCACTCTTGATTTGAACACACTCAGATTGTGTTTAACAGGAAACACAGACTATGCTAGGGCGTGCCACGCATTTTTAACCGACTTCAAAAAGGAGGAGGTTTACAATTCGATGGTATGTTTTTTTTTTTTTTTTTTTTTTTTTGTTTGTTTGTTACGCGATTTCTCCGCCAATTATGGATTGATTTCGATGATTCTTTTTTTGATTGGTAGGTAATACTTCAAAGGTGGTCCCATATAAATTTTATCGAAATTCATTCAGTAGTTTTTGAAAAAAATAGCAAAAACAAAAAATATAAGTTTAATCTTCAAGTCGATTCTTGTTTTTTTCGTAACCAACTTTCTAAAGGTGGAGGTTTGTATTCGACTGCTTCACCTGCTTCACCCAGGGTTGACTTCCGGTGAGGGAACTCCTCAACGGTGAATAGTACAGACACAACATTTCGTAAATGGATTTAACCATAATAGCCTGTTCTAAATTCCATCATGACATGGCAGATACACCCAGGATTGACTTCCGGCGAGGGAACTCTTCAACAGAGATATAGGACAGACATGAAATTTTTTTGCACATGCATTTAATTGTGATAGCCCGTTTTAAACTTCGTCATGATGTGGCTTCTAGATCATAAAAGCTTGTCTTTAAAAACTTTTTGAATTAATTTAATTAAAACTTGTTTTTCACTAAAAAGGGTAAAATAAATTATTTTTCAAAAAAAACTAAACCGACTTCAAAACTACAAATGGCACTCAAAAGTAAAAAATAAATTAATATAATTATCATAAGCGCTACCCACTCATATATTTGAAGTCGGTGCCAGCCAAGTCTAAACAGCCAACTCTAGATATATGTAGGTATATAGAAATATATATAATGTAATGATTAGGTTTTTTAGCTACTTTTATTTTGATTTATTTGCACCGCCGACCTCTCTCAATCCGTTAGTTCTTTCCATCTGATGTTGATTAGCGATAAGTCCACCCGTTGTACTGTAATTTATAAGCCAATTCCTTTACCTTGTTATTTTTTGCAATAGTGTACAATAAAGCATTTTTGAATAGTATTGTATTGTATTGTAGGTATAGTAGGTACTAGTAACCGATCTAATAAGTCAAGCTGGTCTTAGATTAGCGCAAACAAAAGTTTCAATAATCGGAATGCAGCAACTGCAAAGTTACTCGACGTCACAAGTGTATCACTTCGGTGTGACAAGCGGACTCATTTTATGTGAAATATAAAGCTGAAACTCACTGAGGAGAATCGGTTTTACGTCTCGCGTGTACCCAGTCTGTACCGTCACATGTTTAGATGGAGGCATTTACTGGAATGGCTTAAGTACACCAATCGTGGATTATATTTTAAAGTATTTTGTGTAGCTAAGTAGCAAGACGAATAGGTTCAACTGTAGGTATATACCAAACACGCCTGCCTGTTACAGTTGCAGTGCCACCCAGAACTTTGTTTTGCAAGATCTTACTCATAATGACCACTAATTTTGTCTTAAACTGTACCTTTCAAACCAGTGATGTTTACACACTACTGCGTGGCGGTTGAATATCTGGCAAAGGTACTTCCCAAGGCAGACTCTTGCAGAAGAGGTTTTCCTACCACATTTTCCTAGGGCCGAGCTTAAAATTATATAAGTACATGAAAAGTATAACACAGAAAGTAGATTCAAATTGCGTATGACAAATATTTTATTGAAAAAAGCATGCTATATAGTTAATTAATGCATAAAAGACAAAGATGCATTGATCATTTCACTTCTACCAAGTGATCAACTGGCACATAAGAAACATAATATTGTCAAAAACAAACATAAATTATTGTTACAAAAGTTTTACAAAACAAATGCCCCTTATTGTATAGTTTCTTGCCATATGTGCGAGTTCTTTTTCCGATACGGTGGTAAAACCACAGTAATAATTAACGTTTATAATTGCATCTGTGATGCCAACACTGAATAAAGAACTTTTGAATTTTGATTAAATCATAGTACTATTATGGAGTTTCTACATTATGTTTTGCTAACAAAAGTTATAAGTATTTTACTTTAGCTCATAATCAAGTTTGAGCTAATTATTGTCAAACAAACTTGAAGCTCACAACTAACTTAAGCTATTCACGTTTAGTACTCTCCCAGGAAGTCTCACCTGTTTGGATGTAGTATGAGCCTATTAACAAGTTTTGAAGTCAATTTACTAAGCCGCTTAGATGTTAACCTCCTTCGACAGGTGGTTTTGAGTAATCTATTTAGATGAACTGAGCGTGGAGAAATATATACAATATATAGTCATTTTAGTTATTCATTTATTTTATTTTTATTATACTGGCGCTAGGTCGCTTGACGACACAACTTTGTGCAGATTTCTCTTTTTTTTATGGAACGGAATGAAATTTTTTATTCTAATAAAAACGGTACAAACCGATAACAATTATTACACAAGTTACATTAACAAACTATTCGCGGCGTGCGTGAGCTGCTAAAGCAGCTTGTGTGGGGGGGTGGTTGCTTTTTTTATAGAAGCTCCCTACCGATTACGGTTCTAAAGTTTTGTTTGCCTTGTTTGTTCTGAAAACAAAGTTTTCTATGGCGACCATCTTGAAAAATGGCGCAATCCAAGTGATTTTGTGGCGTGCGTGGGGGGTGTTGCTTTATTTAAAGGAGCTCCCTATCGATGACGGTTCTAAAGTTATTCTTTTAGTTCCAATAAATTTTAAATATACAAAAAATAACACTGGTCAACAAAAAAACAATTTTTGCATGTAACATGAAAACTTTTGTCGAGTCAAGTTTAGGACAAGGATAAGGATACTAGAAATAAAATTAAAATTCTTCAAATACGAATAGATTTTTTGTAATACCATTTTTAACATTTCAGAAATTTTGAATTTTTATGAACAAAAAGAAGTTATTTGGATTTATTGCTACATTAATATGAATTTACTCTCATGATTTTCGTTTGTATTTTGCTTCAGGAACATCTCGTTTTAATGTCCAACAGTAATCTGCTAACATACGTGGGCTCCACTTGCCCTGATATCGTTTTTCTATGGTAGAAATGTCTTGATGGAATCTTTCACCGTGTTCATCGCTGACGGCGCCCAAATTTTCAGGAAAGAAGTCCAAATGTGAATGGAGAAAATGTATTTTCAATGACATATTACAGCCCAAAGCCTTATAAGTGGATAAAAGCTCCACGATAATACATTTATAGTCACTTGATCGGTAATTTCCTAGAAAATTGGTAGTTACTTTCATGAAAGATTCCCAAGCTAACTTTTCTAAATTACTAAGCTTTCCTTTGAATATATCATCTTTCATCAATTGCCTGATTTGGGGGCCAACAAATATGCCTTCTTTAATTTTTGCTTCACTCAGCTTAGGAAATTTTTCTTTTAAATATAAAAAGCCGTCACCACTCCTGTCCATAGCTTTTACGAAGTTCTTCATAAGCCCAAGCTTGATGTGTAAAGGTGGTAAAAATACATTCTCAGGCTGCACCAATGGAAGGTTTTTGATATTTTTTTGTCCTGGAGTAAGAGATTGTCTTTTGGGCCAGTCTTGCCTAACATAATGATTTTTTCGGTCTCTACTATCCCACTCACAAATAAAACAACAGTATTTTGTATACCCAAGTTGTAATCCTAAAATTAGGGCAATCACCTTCAAATCTCCACAAATTTTCCAGTTGTGTTCATTATACTGAATTTTTTCCAAGATAAATTTAATCGTTTCATAAGACTCTTTCATGTTAGAAGCCTCACCTAATGGGATAGAGGGAAGTTTATTGCCGATATGTAAAAGAACAGCCTTTAGACTTACTTTTGAGCCATCAATAAATAAACGCCACTCTTCTGCTTTATATTCTATACCCAAGACAGTCATTACACCATAGACATTATTACAAAATACAAGCTGATCATCTTGTGAAAAGAAACCTTTTAGCTCTCCATCTCGATTGCGAAAGTAACATACTTTTGTTCTAGGTTGTAATAAATTCCATCCCTTTAATCGAGAGCCCAAAAGTTCTGCCTGTTGTTTGGACAAATTTAAGTCACGTACCAAGTCATTGAGATCTCCTTGTGATAGAAGATGTGGCTCATTAGATGTGAATGAGGAAGCTTCTTGGAAGTCAGGATCCAATGTCTCTTTTTCGACTTCTGGCGTAAGGGACAGATCGCTAGTTTGAGGTGGTTCTGGTACCGGTAGATCTTCACTATGAGAAATCGGTCTTTTAGCTGATGGCAGGTCAGGATACTTGATTTTACTTTTTGTTTTAATTGTAATACCTTTTGTATCAGTAAGACAAAAATAACAATCAGATGAGTGGTTCGTTGGTTCTGTCCAAATCATAGGGATTGCAAAAGGCATAGATCGAGATCTTTTCGCCCATCCAGTGAGAAGACCCACACATGTAACACAACAGATGTGTGGAACCCACGCTTTGTCTTGTTGGCCGATGGCAAAACCAAAATACTGTTCATATAACTTAGTTACTAATGGTGTCAAATTCCTTCGCTGAGTTTTGAAAGTAATGTCACCACAAATGTAACAGAACTTGTTAGAATCATTTTTACACTTTCTTGACATTGTTTAAGAATCACTTCACTCTAAAAACAGAACAAACCACTGCGCTCTTCAAATAAACAAATTCTCTAAATGCGAAAGTCGAACAAAAACGGTTAATTTTTAATTTTGTGGGTAGTAGCTGTAACACGAAAACTAGATCTGATGGAATCGAAATAAATACGATTATAAAATGAGGGTATGTGGGAAATTTAGAATTAGCCAGCACCTTTCTTGTTACAAAACTTTGTTGACCAGTGTAATCAATAAGAATAACTTCAAATTATGAATCAAGTATGTCAAAAATTATAAAAAAATCATATTATAGTCTTTAAAATGTCAAAAATAAAGATTCATTAGTACAATTCGTTAACAGTCCAAGATATTGCTATAAGTAGTCAGAGAATAAATAAAATTATACATTATCATAATACGTTATACATATGGATATAATAGTTTTCCATTTACCAGTCAAGTTCACCTCATAGTAAACGACACGCCTGCCCTATAATAGTTGCAGCACCACCCAGAACTCAATGTCTCCAGTTACTCGCACAAGTTACCGGGTAACCCTCGCTTAGTACTTGACATAATTACTGGACGAATGTAAACGCCTGTACTTATTGTGCTATATTTAGGTACAGTCACGTACAGTGATCTTATAGTATGTCTGACTTGGATGGGTGAGTATGTATGAGTGCAAAGCCAACTCATTGTTACAGGTTTTGTGTATGTGTGCGTTTGACAATGGCAATGAAGTAAATTTTTGAGTGTGGGGCGTTTTATATACGTGTATAGAATGTTGATATGGCTTCTCGTCGTTTTGCAGCAATCTGAAATATTATGTTCTACAACATTATAGGGTATATTTGACAGCCTCTATGGTGTAGTTGTTGGGCAGGTCAGTTAAAATATCATATACTACACAGGTAGCGGGTTTGATTTTAGAATCTGAATAATCTTTATTGTATAATTTCTGCTTCGGGATAAATGTTTGAAGCGCTAAATTGTGTTTCAGATCTGGTTGTCGTGGGACCATGGTCATCATAGTTCCCGGTTCCTAGGTGCAAGGATTCCTTATTAAGGGCCATGATCTATGTTTTTGATCATTGGGAGTTATCCTTCTAATAATAATAATCAGAGTCGTGTTCGTTATCGTGAATAATTCGATCTAAATCGTACAAAAACTACTTAACAAGTTTTGATGAAATATAGTAGATACTTTTAGATCCTGAAAGATCATCATCATCATCATCATCATAACCAGCCCATTACGTTCCCATTGCTGGGACATGGGCCCTCTCTCATAGAGAGAGCCATAATCCACCACCCTGGCCCAGTGCGGGTTGGTGGATGTCACATGTCCTTGAATTTTTGTGATAAATTCTTGGACATGCCGGTTTCCTCACGATGTTTTCCTTCACCGTTTTAGAGCGAGTGTTAAATCCGCACATAACTTAAGAAAGCGAGTGGTTAAGTAGGAGTACGAAAGTACGAAAGATCATAGATACTTGTATTCCTGAAAACTTATACCGATCCAACTGCGGGCCACAACTTGTTTATTTATCAAATTATTAGCTGTTTTTCAAGCTGCAACATAAATTTTAAATTTCAATTGTCAATACACTTTACAAAAGTGTCTTTCTACCGCTCAATAACTATTCACAACTTTAAAAGGAAATACACTGTAAACACTATAGTACACTCAAACTTATAGAACACGGGATCTTGGCGGAGTTTCCTTTATTTCCAGCGATTCTCAAAGTTGTTAAAGTCAGCGACAACAAAAGGAAGCCTTGCTGTCCGCAGCGACCCGGAACTGGGTTAATAGTTCTGTCGCTGACTGTACCCTGTAATATAATCGCTTGTTTTATGCTAAGTTAACACTTCAGTCGATTGACGGAAAATTACAAAAATTAAATAACGGCCTTATTAAAGAAAAAGGCGGCTTTATTAAAATAACTTCGATTCCAGGAAACCTTTGTAATGATTTGTTTTAAACGGTTATTAATTTAATGATTTTTGCAAAAGTTTAAAAAAAACTTGAGGTCTACTTCTGATTTTTTCCCAAGAGCGACATCAAGTTTTAGTATTTTATTTAGTAATTAACTTAATTCATGTCTTTGGCTATGCACTGCATTTTTTGGCCATTATAAAAAAATCTTTGAGACTACGGTACAAAACCCAATGTTATACGCTATAATCGGGTCTAAGCCTACCCGTAAAGCACCTGGCGTACTGCGAATAGTTAGTACTTTCAACCTGTCATCCTCATCATCAGCGAATTACGTTTCACAGCTGGGACCTTGTCTCACAGAGAAAGTGTGTGCTTTCACCACGCTGGCCCAGTGCGGTATGGTGGATGTCACATGTCCCTAACTTTGTGATTCTTGAGCGTGTCAGTTTCCTCACGCTGTTTTCTTTTATCGTTTTAAGAGCAAGTGCAATCAACACACTCGTAATACTGAAGAAAGGTGTTCAGCGAGATTTGAACTTCAGTGCATCGTGTTGAAATTAGTACGATTTTACGCTGAGCCTCTCGCTCTCCAGTCATCCTGAATGATCCATTTCAGGACCAGACGAATAGAAAAAGAAAAAGAAAAAGTTCAAATGTTGACATGACATTGACAACAAAAACAAAACTTATAAATTAAATTTAAACGTCTATTTGAACAACAAAGGTAAAACAAAAACATCAAACTTTGGCTACGGTTCAGCGAGTTCAGTGTTTTTCAAAGTTGTTAAAGACAGCGAGCGACGACAAAGGAAGCCCTTCTGCAGCGTCGGAACTGGGTTAATAGTTACTAGCGTTGACTGTACCGGCTGTCCTAATCTTTTGCTTTAAACGTGTTTCGGTAGAAATAATTAGGTTTCAAAAAGTATTAGGTTTATCTTTTAATTTTCTATACTATTATAAAAATGGAACTAAGTCAATTCTGTACATTGAAGATATTTATGCAAAACCGATTGGGATCGACTATTTAGAATTTAGAGGGTACTGGAATAGGAATCCACGATTTTTAGCATTTTTGTTTGTTTGTTTGTGTGTTTGTTATCGGCTCGGAAACTGTCTAACGGATATTAATGTGGTTTTCAGGGTTTGGTAGCATTATTTCCAACTTAGATTATAAGGAGCAGTGGCGTAGCTACCGGAGGGCTAGACGGGGCAGTGCCCTGGGGCCCCCAAGCCTAGGGGGCCCCTCGGACTCTGACTATAAACTAGGGAAAATTTCTACCACATTCGGAATATAAATAAACCAGAGTTCGGAACCCGACGAATACGGAACAAACGATTTTAAATATTTTTAAATAGTTTAGTAGTTTAGTTCAGGCCCTAGTTTATTTTTTGCCCCAGGGCCTTCGGTTACCTAGCTAGGCCACTGATAGGAAGATACAATTATTACCTACATCAAAATCGGTTGAGTGACTACGAAAATACAGCTTGACTTCTTTGTAGCACGCGCTCCCATACACTAGGGAGGTCTTGCTAAGATGGTCTTTGAAAAAATACAAATATGGGCTTCCTCTGTCGTTCACGCGGACGAAATCGCGGGAAAAAGCTAGTACATACATATTTTTCAAGTTTTATTTAAGAAAGTTCATGAGGATCAATGTTTTTTTATCTTATCACGCAAAAACTACTACTCTACCATCGTATCGGAAAAAGAACCACTACTCAGAAGATACGGCAAGAAACTGAGGGGCATATTTTTTAGAACTTTTGTTACAATATTTAATGTTTGTTTTTGACAATATTATGTTTCTTATGTGCTAGTTGGCTACTTGGTAGAAGCGGAATGTTCCATGCATCTTTGTCTATATATAGATAGATGCTTTAGATCCTGGAATAGGAAATAAAATATTTTATCCCGGAAAATTGTCCACCTGGATCAAACCGCGGGGCGCAGTTAGTATTTTTTTTAACAGTAATCAACAGACTCACACCTTAAAGATTGGTCTACCGTGGCAACAGATAGAGATAAGTGGAGGGAGGGTAGGGAGGCATTTGCCCTGCAGTGGGACAATACAGGCTCCTAATAAATATAATAATAATATATACATACACGGTTTCACAAACAAAACGGCAGCCCAGTTTTGATATACAAAACAACGACCGCTCCTCATAAATATTCATTCGCCTGGTGGTCCGATGGCATTGACGTATTGAAGCTGTGAAATCCACAAATGCTCGAAAACGTTTTCACCACAAAGGAGAAACCACAATAAACTCCGATTCTCGGATTGCTAAGTGGAATTCGCAATTAACCGATTTATTTCGAGAAATCTCTTCTCGGCTTATATCTACGTATTTAGCTCGACCCTATGTAGTGCTATTATTTATTCTGTGCCTATGTATTATACATTTTGTTTTTCCCGGAAGAAAAAGTAACAAATGGCCTATTCCAGGATCTAAAGTAACTTTTTTTTAAACTCACTATCATCGTCATCACAGAGACATCATCATAGAGAGAGTATGGGCCAAAATCCACCACTCTGAACCAGTGCGGGTTGGTGGAAGTCACATGTCCTTGAATTTTTGTGATACCTATCTAACTCTCGGCAATACCTGGAGCAACTAAAGCCATTCTAGAAACTTCTCAAACAATAATAAAATGCATCGACACAAAACTACAAAACTAAAAAAAGAAAATGTTGGCAACACTCAGTCCATCTTTTAAAGACTCGAGCTGATTACCTACCCATTAGAAACATTTAATACACACAATTTATGAACAAAATCTTGGCAGCACTGTTGTTGAGCTGGCAACACAATAGTAGCACATCGGTCCACAACGAGGTTAATAGTAACAGTTATTGTCTTTAACTGTACCGGGTGCTCTGATCGTTAGACGCAAGCTCAATCCCGCTGGTAGTTATATTTATTCCTAGAACTTGAACTTTCTAGAGAAGTTCAAAAGATAAGAAATTATTCAAAGAAAAATTGTACTTGTAAATGTAGGTACCTAGTCTATTTGTGATGTCTAGTGATGAGACGAACAAGTTCACCTGATGGTGAGGAGAACGTCTACTCTTAACAGTTCCACCCAGCTCGTAAACCTCATGCATTGTCTCTACTCGTAGTAGGTCTGTCGTAACGGAAGGCCGTCTGGTGAGGCACCACAGCATTGCCAGTTATTCTGCCGCCAAGCAGTTGTGCGCAAGCATTACTGTGTTCCAGTTTGAAGGGCATTGTAGGCAGCGAAATTACTTGGCATATGAGACTTAATATCTGATGTCTCAGGGTGATGAGCGCAATGCAGCGCTACGCAATACTTTTATGGTATTAAAAGCTCTGGGTGGCACTGAAGTTGTTATGAGTAGGCGTGGCGCTTACCATCAGGCAAACGACCTACTCGTGTCATCACTCAGTGCCAAAAAAGTGCCAGCTAGCTCTTAAGTCTAATAATAGCTGGCTAGTTTTGCTGTCCTGCACACTACTGCTTGACGGTAGAATAACTGGCACAGCAATGTAGCCCAGACGGCCTCTCGTACACAAGAGACCTATCTCTTGTGTACGAGAGACCGTTGGGGCTATCTGGGGTGCTGTAGGCCACATATAGTACACAGTATACCACAGAATACTAAACCTAGTATTGTTTCGGTACTAGTGCTGGAGGCCGAATCCTCTCATTCTTATGTTTCCCATATTCTTCGTTCTCCTATCCTTACAAAGCCTTACAAAGTCGGCAACGTAAGGATAGGACAAGGAAATAAAAAATAAGAAGAAAGAAGATTTTCAGCATTCAGTTGTATTAGTTGACCTCTTTGTACTACGCACTCTCTTAAACCGGGGAGATCTTGATAAGATGGTAGCCTAAGATGGTAGGACTCTCCACGCGAAAACGCTAGTATAACTTTAAAACCAGAAACATGATTCAGCTCGTTTGTTACCAGTTTTATTACTATAGCCGTAACATAGTAATATTAAAGTCTGCATCGAAATGTTTGTTTTATTATGACTTCAAACGACTCTGTAGCTACTCGTACTGCTTATTTGTGTATAAAATATTTATGTGAACCATGTTATAGTAATGTATGAGCGTGGTACTAATTGAAACTGCGTCTACTGCAAATATTAGAAACGTAATCAATAACTAGTAATAATGGTACTGGGTGCTAAAAATACTAATTCATAATAATCGAACAGAGGTGTTTGGCAGGACATGGGGAGACCTGCCTAGTTATGCTATGAGACACAATAGGATATAAAATTCTGTTGAACTCTTTTTGTCATACAAATACATTTGTGTTGAGAGGTACCTAACTTTTATTACCGGGTTTTTATTAAATCACTTTCTTGTTTGTCTTCTTCTTCTTAGCGAGTCGATCCTTCGGCTTTTTTTTTTTGGACCAATACTCCGCCACAAGCACAGCATTGTCCGTGGCATTGTACAGGTCTTCGCGTGTACAATTGGTAGGACACGCAGAGCAAGAAAAAAGGTGTGCCATACTCTGGGGAGAAAAACCGCACTCGCATGCACTATCCGAGTTGTAGCCCCTGCACATGTTCTCTTTGCTACGGCCGACTTGGGTCCGGAGTCTGTTTAAAGACTTCCATGTCGGCCAAGGCAATTGTGTCCAGGGGGGAGTTTTTAAATAGTGAAATAGGTGATGCTTTAGGGTATCTCTCCTGCCAGAGACTTAGTCGGGCTTTAGACGCATCATCATCCCGTGGCAACGGAAGGACCTCTTTAATGAAGCTGCGCCGACTTTTAAGCCTTGGAGGCACGGGAATGTGATGGAGCATTTTACCATTTATATCGTCTTTTTTAAGCTTTCTTGTCTGTCTGTCTGTATCGAACTATTCGAATTTAAACGAACTTCCCGATGATCTGACTTGAAACTTTAAACATGTGTCAAGTTTAGATGACAATGAAATATATATACGACTCTTCATTAATATTACAATCTAGCCTAATAAGTAATTTGAATTTAACTTAAACTGCTAGCTAACCCAAATATTATATTGATAAAAATCGTGGTATATTAAAAAAATTAGTTTTTAATTAATATTATTGCTTGAATGGTTGCCAAATATATTTGTTTCTTTACCCCATTTCCTGCAAAAAATGCAGTTCAATACACAATCAAACCGAGGAGCATTCTTCAAGAAATCAATCAAGCTTTCATTGACCTAACTGAGATACTCGTGACCATGCAGTCAAAATCATCCCGTAAACAACGATTAACACGCCATCCATTGCAGAATTACTCTCATTCCACGGTTTGGACAGCACAGGTGGCTGTATATCACTCACCGTAGCCGTAGAAATAACTGTGAGAAGGACTGAATAACAGAAAGTTGTTGGTATAATAAAAAAGCGATATAAAAAAGCGATGTAAAAAAAGCGTAACTAATACGAGGTCAGGTAGTATTTCCAAAAAACTAAATCACGGATTTTCGTCGTACATACCACTCTCACTCTGTCAACAACGCGTTCAAACCCATCAAGCGTGACAACAAAAACAACAAAGACAATATCTTTCATTAAAAAAGTGACCAAAAAGCGGATTTTTTTAAATTCTGTTGCGTGCCGGTATAATACTGTAAAGGAGAATAATATATTTAATTTCATATGAGTCATGATCTCAAGTTATGAAACAAAAACGATTTTAATGGCATAAGGTTATTCGAGAAAGTGATCTTACGTAAACTATAATAAACTAAAATAATGGATATTTTAAGATATTCAGTATTTAATCTACTTTTAAAGTGCAAAACGTTTAAATAGTGCAATAAAATACAGGTACCGTTTTTCGTGTCTTAAAACTTTCACCATTTTCAGTCCTCTTCAGAATGACATAGGGATTTATGATCGCAATTTATGAGAAGGGACATGATTCCTGCATATTTATTGGCTGTTAAACGACATGGAACCCAATTTTTCATAGCATTTGGTGATAGGCAGCAGTGATCATTTGTGATCTAAAGACGCTTTTGATATGTGTCAAGCTTCAAATTCCAAGGCCAGATTATGTCAATTTTAAAGACGCAAATATTATATTATCCGGTACTTATATCAAACGATATTAATCACGACCAAAATTAAAAGCGATATAAATCGCTAACCATAAAGACTTACATAAATGTATCACTATTTAATACCGATCACATACATACATACCTACCGCTATGTCTGTACCATTTTCCGTCCTCACTAAATTGACAATGGGGGATTTATGACCACAATTTATGAGACGAACCACGATCCCTGAATATTTATCGGCGGTGAAACGACTCAGAAACGAATTTAATGGCGCTCAGTGATTGGTTAGAGTGATTGCTCGTAAAAGGGTGCAAAAAACGGGGAGTGATTTCCAAGGGTGAGATATAACCTACCACAAGATAAATTATTTTTCAAAAAAAACTAAACCGACTTCAAAACCACAAATGGCACTCAAAAGTAAAAAATAAATTAATATAATTATCATAAGCGCTACCCACTCATATATTTGAAGTCGGTGCCAGCCAAGTCTAATAGGTAGTAGATAAATACTATGTAAATAGTAAGTACTACTTGTAGGTAGTATTTATCTACTACCTTTTAGACTTGGCTGGCACCGACTTCAAATATATGAGTGGGTAGCGCTTATGATAATTATATTAATTTATTTTTTACTTTTGAGTGCCATTTGTGGTTTTGAAGTCGGTTTAGTTTTTTTTGAAAAATGATTTATTTTAACCTTTTTAGTGAAAAACAAGTTTTAATTAAATTAATTCAAAAAGTTTTTAAAGACAAGCTTTTATGATCTAGAAGCCACATCATGACGAAGTTTAAAACGGGCTATCACAATTAAATGCATGTGCAAAAAAATTTCATGTCTGTCCTATATCTCTGTTGAAGAGTTCCCTCGCCGGAAGTCAATCCTGGGTGTATCTGCCATGTCATGATGGAATTTAGAACAGGCTATTATGGTTAAATCCATTTACGAAATGTTGTGTCTGTACTATTCACCGTTGAGGAGTTCCCTCACCGGAAGTCAACCCTGGGTGAAGCAGGTGAAGCAGTCGAATACAAACCTCCACCTTTAGAAAGTTGGTTACGAAAAAAACAAGAATCGACTTGAAGATTAAACTTATATTTTTTGTTTTTGCTATTTTTTTCAAAAACTACTGAATGAATTTCGATAAAATTTATATGGGACCACCTTTGAAGTATTACCTACCAATCAAAAAAAGAATCATCGAAATCAATCCATAATTGGCGGAGAAATCGCGTAACAAACAAACAAAAAAAAAAAAAAAAAAAAAAAAACATACCGTCGAATTGTAAACCTCCTCCTTTTTGAAGTCGGTTAAAAATAAGGGGAAAAATGTGATTAAGATAATAGGCTTTTAGGAGGCTTTACAAGCTTACTCTTTTCTTCATTGTTCGGGAACAAATGTTTTTTATAAACGATAAAAAACATTGATGAACGATGGAGCACACGGACTTAGAGGAATGATGAGACTCGAACCCGTGTGCGTCGGATCGTAAGCGCACAAGTTGCCGCATGGCCACCCTCTGATGTTGCAATGAAAATGGATATAAAAAGTATCACACTTCACACTAATATTATAAATGCGAAAGTTTGTACATTAGTGTGTAAGATGTTTGGTCCTTCTTCACACTGTAACGCTCGGATTTAAGTGGCATTCGGACTGGAGATAGCTGGATTAACATTTTTGTCTCGGAAAACCGCAAGTAAAACGGGGTGGGGCGCGGGCGTAGGGAAGTCTAATGCCCACTAATATCTATTAGATCTGTAGTGTCTTTTTTCATAATATATATTTTCCTTGCCAACTTCAAAAAGAAAAAAAAAACGATAGCTACTTTTTATTTTTCTACGTATATTGGGTCAGAATAAAAACACTGATATAGTCAGCGGTATTTAAAATATCATCTGTTCGACACCATGGATCGTAACAGAATGCCCTGCCTTTCGCTTGCTCTGGTGTTTTATAGGCATTATCAGCCGCCCCATCTTCAAGACATGAACGGCGGAACTACGTCACAAGCGAAGGACTAGTCATCTGAATGAATTATTTTACACTTAGTGAATAACACTCTAAACTAATGAAATTATTATTCTATAGTAATCAACATATTTTATTACTTATTTATAAGGTGTGATTTGCAGCTGTTCTTATTTTTAGAAATAGATCTTAAATCAATTGATCTGTTTCCCGTACGCCATCTGTGATGGCGGTATGGAAACTCCACACAATATTTTAAAGTTTAACAGAAATACAAATCACACTTTATTGAAATAACTATTAATAATTATACGTATTTATTTTATACATTTTAAAGTATTTTTAAGTATCAAATAGTACATGGTAGCAACTTCTAGTTTTTCAACATCCGGTACGCCATCTTGCAATGGCGGACTGTCAGTTGAAAAACATTTCAGTGAGTAATTTACAATATCATAAACTTAAACCTAACACGTAATGGTGTCGTTTCTTAGTTAGTACATGTATGCAGTGTAAGCATTATGTTGTTAACTTTAGATGGTTTTTCTAAAATAATATAAAAATTCCTAGAAATAAACTTAGACAATTTATTTTGCATCTTTTTACTTATACCGAGTTGGAGTGGCAGAGCTAAAACAATTTATAAGTTCCAGCAGTGAAGAAGTATCTGCTTCAGCGCGGACAAGCAAAATGTTGCACAGATTTTATCAACCAGGATTGCTCTTGTTGTTTATTTGCGGACATATTTCTTGCAAGAATGTAAAACAGGAAAGAGACAGATTAAAAAATAATCTAATAACCACTTTTTTATGCGCCGTTTGAGGTTAGGTCGGCATTGCATGCTAATAAGTGGATTTAGAATGCATTGTCATCGAGTTGTGAGCTAATCTGAAAATTTCAGCCGGACAGCAAAAAATGTTTTTAATATGTGTATACTAGTGTATATTAAACTACCCGACAATATAAAATCGTTGCAGGGCAATGCATTCAAAACTGAACTTAATAATTATTTAATGGACAATTGTTTTTATAGCATGATAGAATATTTTAATCGAGAATGTAATTAAATTAATACAATTAAATTAAATACAATTATTATTTCAAATACATTTTATAGTAATTAGAAAATTGACATAATATTTGCACGCTTGCTTGCAGGCTGAATACTTGACTGTTGTAATTAGTTTTAAGACCTTTATTGTATGTATTCTTGCAAATAAACAATTGATTTGATTTAGCTTTTCGAAATTTGAGTTGCAAGATTCCATCCGGAACGACAGACAGACAAACAAGAAAGCGACTTAATAAAAACGTGCGATTAATAGACTTAATAAGAATTAAAGCGACTTAATAAGAATTAGGGTCCGTTTCACCAACCTATCGATCATTTTAACGGGTGACATTACTTGAACACGTAGGTAGGGCTACTTTTTAAAAATCAGAAAAAAAAAGTTGATTTAAAATACTAACTTACAATTAGGGAAATATAATTTCTATCACTTGAAAAAGTGAGCATAGGTGGTGAAAAGCCAGTAAAAAAGCCTATTGCATGGTTGAGATAGCACATTGGGCTAATGGAAAGTTACTGACAGGTTGCTAAAAAGTCTCATCAAACTCCTAAGTATTGAGTTTGAGATGTACTTACGTAACCGCTCCAAAATTACCTCCCAATATCGGAACGGGCACTTACCTGAAAATATAAAAGAGTGTTAAATCATAACGAGCAACACGTTCCTACTTGACGCAGGTGTGATTCACACTAAATATAAACGGAAAACACAAAAAAGTATCTAAATAACGAAAATCTTATTAAAATCTATCGAGTAGTTTAGAAAATAAACAGATTTTTTTACTATTTAATTAAGAGAAGAGAAGAGATTACTAAAGTTCAAAGTTAAAAAAAAACCATTTTTATTTTTGGTATCACAGACGCACTTACGAACTTCAATTATAACAATGACTCTACCTGAGCTTTGACTTCAAATTCAGAATAAAAAAATATTTCTTCTCATGTAAATAATAAAAAAAAAACGTTAAAACCACCTGGTGCATTGTAATATTTAAAATCTCACGCTGGACGTATATAAATATAAATTTTAATATTTTAAAACTAAATCTGAGGAATATAATAAAATTGTATTAATAATATTCCCAGACAAGACGGTCGAAGAAGCCTTAAATGCTTTTACCCACTGCAACCGATCCTAGAACGATCCTATAACGCGACTTTGGACTGAATCGCTTGATCGCATCGTATAACTGCATTGGTTACGATCCTGTAGGCGATTCGTTTTGTCATTGATTCCGATATTGTCATCGGAGGCAGAAAGCCGACTGAACGGTTACCGCGCTTAATGGGGAGAGCTCGTTCATACCTATGTCTATAGATTTTCAATTACATTACATTTCAATTACATACAGATTCTCATTGTCGACAAACTCCCTATTCTACAGCATCCCACTTCTATAGATTCCTACTTACCGGGCGGGCATTGATTACAGATATAGCATGCATTCGTGGATCGTTTGCCACGGATCGGTTACAGTGAGTAAAGATCTTCAGGTACACTGCAAGGTCAGGAATATTACAGTAAGACAAAGGATCCTTGGTCTTAGTTGCTCGGTTATATTAATAATCAGTTTGCAATTTCTCTTGAGTTTGTATCTTACCTGAAAATGACATGTCTATGAAGCAAAATACAATCTAATTATAAATTAATGGTTCCGGCGACTAGATGGAGCGACGATATACGCAGGATTGCTGGTAGCGACTGGCGAAGAAAAGCCAAAGATCGGTCTCAGTGGCGTGCTATGGGAGAGACCTATGTCCAGCAGTGGACTAAATGAAATGAAATTCTATAAATGATGGTAAAAACCGCGTCAAAATTATTCCTATACCTATACAGTTTGAAATTACGAAGCGAGTAAGGAATAGAAGACGATTAGAATAACAAAGTTAGAGTGACTGCGGCCTGCAGTAACTTTACAATCCAACGCACCCGAGTTTGAATCTTGAATCGGCCTGCACCACTGACTTTTAGAATACAGTGAAGGAAACATCGTGATGAAATCCGCTTACACGCTTTAGAGGGGAAGCCTTAAGCCATTGAGATACACCACCGAACAAAGACAAGCGATCTAATCATGTTTTGGGATGTTCGGTGGACCATCGTCAAAACGGATCTGAGCTGTCATATTATTATAAAATTTATATTGGGGTAGAGACGTTGGGCCAATGGGGACCAGAAGCATTGGATTTAAAAGGATTTCCACACGTGATTCCACACGTGCTGGCTTGTATTTTGTCCAAAGAATCAGCCTCGGTATTTAGCGAGGCAACTCCGCCAGCATTTTGGGCACGTTGCCGGACGACGGGTATCGGTTGAATTATCTGTAGGCCATGCAGTTGGCTCAACCGATATCCGTATGTACATGGTAATAAAATCTTTTAGTTTCCTTTAGTTTTTTATTATTTAGCCTTTTATTTTGTTCTTGTTTTGTTTTTATGATTTTCCGTTTAAAAGCGCATTTTTATGTCTATTCAATATTTTATACCACAAGTATACATTTTATCAAAAAAACCGACTTCAATGTATCTTCGAAGTCCAAGGTCGAATATCGATAAAATTTATATGAGACCACTTCGTAACAATATTGAACCCAACGCGAAAAGAATTTCAATCCAAATCGGTTCATAAACGACGGAGTTCTGAGGTAACAAGCATAAAAAAAAATACAATCGAATAGAGAACCTCCTTCTTTTTTTGAAGTCGGTTAAAAATATGATATAATAAGTCATTCAATACTGTCATCGTCCTAATAGATCTCGGAGATCCATTTTCTGCCACATCGTCGCTTAATATTAGAGATCATAATGCCAGTTAGAGCTCACATAATGTAATGTAAGTGTATATATATATACTAGCTGTTGCCCGCGACTTCGTACGCGTAGTGTAGTAGTAATTCATCATGCTTCCGACCATTTTCTGTCCCAAAATACTCCCGTTCCAGCTCCCATCCTGCTCCTTTCTCATTACCGTACCACTTCTATTCTGTTACCGATAACAGGATACGAGTGGGAACTCGTATCCTGTTATCGTCCTGGTTGTATTCCGTAACCGCCGCGTTCTGGACTGATCCTGTCCTTCTCCTATACCGATACCGCTCCCTACTATCCCGTTACCGTACCGCTCCGCTCCTGCTCCAGTCCCGCTCCTATATCGTTACCATTACGCTCCTATCCTGTAACTGTCGCGCTTATTCCATTTCCATGCCCATCTTATCCCGTTATCATCCCGTTCCGCTCCCAATCCTAATTACCAATGTTGATAGCCCTATCTTTAAAAACATAAACTCTCATTCCTTTTGTCCGCTCTCGTAATGATCCCCTTATAGAACTTACATACCAAACAGCTTCATAGGTTTTTGGTTTTCGAGGTGTGATGTGTGTGTGTGTCTGTGTATGAGGGAGTGGATTATTTTTATATTTAGATATATACATTTTAGCAAGTTCTTTTAGGGATGTTTAAAAATTGGTGAAAAATGTGTTATAGTTTCTTTGACCGAGTATACGTATCAATGTCATCATCAAATGTCATCGTTCAGTTTAAAAAAACATATTACGGGACCACGGAGGCCGGGTGGAAATAACACGGGTGGGATTGCCATCGGGGGGAAATACCATGGACCCTTTACGATTCGTACGCAAAACTGACGGTGACGGTGCGCCGCGGTGCCACGCTAGCCGCCGCGGCCGTTCCGGGCCCGGTACGGTGTTGCTATGCTTTTTGTTCGTCTATACCAGCAGTTACTAATAGTTGTTCCACGGAACTCTAGGGTTCCGAGAATTGCCGACGCTGGCCAGCATTTTTATCGATACACTGACCCGCGCAAAAGTGCTGAATCAATTTCGATAAAATTTATATGGGACCACCTCTGAAGTATGACCTACCAAACAAAAAAAGAATCATCAAAATCAAATTATAATTGGCGGAGTAATCGCGTAATAAACATAGAAAAAAAACAGAACCTCCTCCTTTTTTTAAGTCGGTCGCCAAAATTACATAATTTAGTGTTCCATAGCTAAAAAAAATTGGGAACCGCTAGGTAAACTTCCTTTACTACTTTCCAAGGCGACATAATCGCATCAGCAAAAAAGCGTTTTGCAAACTGATCAAAAAAAAAGCTCCAGTGCAGGTCCAGCGCCATGTCCATAAAACCCGTCACCGCGAGTCAGAAAAACGCCCCTTGATAAGACGTGCTATCTATGGGAGGCTCGATTTAAACAGCTAATTTGCCTTGCAACGGTACTCAACGTTATACCACTCCACCAGCCACCGCCACCGGCACCGCCAATAGTCGCCGCGATCTCGCAGTGTAAACTCGCCCCTGATGAAGAGCATCGGACATGCTCGAAACCTAGGTCGACTAATTTGACAAACTACGTGAGTCCTAGCCGTTTTATTAAATATTTATAATTACAATGAATCAAACTCACGAAAACTTTCATACTAAAATTGCTAATCGGTAGGTACTCAACGTTGTTTTACTACTTTCCAAGGCGACATAATCGCATCAGCAAAAAAGCGTTTTGCAAACTGATCAAAAAAAAAGCTCCAGTGCAGGTCCAGCGCCATGTCCATAAAACCCGTCACCGCGAGTCAGAAAAACGCCCCTTGATAAGACGTGCTATCTATGGGAGGCTCGATTTAAACAGCTAATTTGCCTTGCAACGGTACTCAACGTTATACCACTCCACCAGCCACCGCCACCGGCACCGCCAATAGTCGCCGCGATCTCGCAGTGTAAACTCGCCCCTGATGAAGAGCATCGGACATGCTCGAAACCTAGGTCGACTAATTTGACAAACTACGTGAGTCCTAGCCGTTTTATTAAATATTTATAATTACAATGAATCAAACTCACGAAAACTTTCATACTAAAATTGCTAATCGGTAGGTACTCAACGTTGTTAAATTGCGTAATAATTCCAGTTTTCGTAAACCGATATTTATAAAACAAAGTTTGTTATGTAGCCTAGGACTCCACAAAACATTTTTTAGAATACCATCATGTGAACCAATACCTTAGTTCTACAAACTCTGAAGGTAAGTAATAAACCAGTATAAGCTGAGCCATGTGCACAAAGGGTCCGGTATGTTCCGTGGTTCAACTTATAGTGGACTACTATATTTTTTCCTAAATTCCGTCATAACTTCAATATTACTGGACCGATTTTGATGAAACAAAGCCTATGTGTAGCGCCGGACTCCACAGAATATATTTCAAAAAACTGCATTCAAATTCGTGCCCTAGTTTCTGAGTTTATCCCGGACAGACAGACAGACAGACAGACAGACAAAAATTTTAAAAATTGTATTTTTGGGTTCTGTTGCTACCATATACTCCTAAAAAAATTGATTTTCAAAAATATCTTCAATGTACAGTAACCGCTTCGTTACAGTTTTATTATAAGTATAGATTAGTGTGCCTAGTGGTTAGCCACTTGAAGGGCTTCGCCCGCACAAGATCCACTCAAGGGAAATACAGACTAAGCTGCTATCTATAGACAAGATTATATTGATTGTATGTCACAAGGGTGATGATCAAAGCGGGGGTAATACAAAGTTATCTAGATTCAATCTACGGAATATAGTCAGCGTCAATAAGATTAGGTTTTTTTTTTTGTACTGAGTGTTGAGACGAGCATGTCGTCGCCTGTTTGTAAGCGCCACGCTTGCTCATAACAATTGCAGCGCCACCCAGACCTTTTAATACCATAAAACCATCGTTGATTGCACTACATAAAAAACTCATTAATTCCCTGTATTTTCTTTATTTCGCCCTTAATATTTGGCTTGTTCTTCCCTCCTTTATCCCTCCCCCTTCGCACCCCCTTTTGCCCGCTATAATGGGACGTTGATGTATTATGGACACTTATTCAGCGGGGACAGTTTGGGAAGGAAAATTATTTCCTATTACGTTTTTGTTGATCGAGCACTCAGTGAGGAATAAAGACAATGGGAAAGATATAAAGGTAAATATTTGTAGGTATTCGATATTTCGGCATTAATGGAAATCAGATATGATGTCAGCCAAAAAGATGCCATTACTTATATTCAAGCTATTATGCCGAGCATCGGCCTCGCCTCAGATCTTAAAACTTAAGACGAGAACATCCACCCCTGGGGAAATCACGGATTAGTGCGGCCCCAAGATAACTAGCGTGTAATAAGTTTATTGCTGCCGATCTATCCTAAATTGTATATTACTATAATCTGAAATATTTTATCATATTTTACTAACTGCTCCCCGCGGTTTTCCGGGATCAAAAGTCTATGTTAATCCAGGGCATAAGCTATCTCCATTCTGAAATTCACTTTAATCCGTTGAGCCATTACAGCGTTAAGAAGTACAAAAAACACACACATACAGAGAGATAGCAGATAGACATAACAGATAGCGTACGGACAGATAGCAATGCGACTGTCAAAGCTGGAGTCGAATAGGTCCACTGAATTCAAGTCCTATAGGCTCCAAGTTCCAGCGGTGCATAAGGAACTGTTCCTGAACTCTGACTTCTGGCCTGTAGGGGTAGTATTCCGGAGATACAGGGAAGAAGCGAAATTTTTGAACCCTGTGAAGTAGTGTGTATCGTTTATGAAGTTAAATGTTATATTTGTGTATGTATGTTAGTCTGTAAGGTATATATTCTATGAGCCTCTGTTAATTTTTACTTTGTTGTACTTTAATATTGCCTGAAATAAAGAGTTTAATTAATAATAATAAAATATAGTTATAAATAAGCTTTCGCATTTATAAAAGAATTTTGCTTCATTGCCGATACTCATGATTTAAATCTCCGCTCCGCTGACGCTCTATTGCTTTCTACACCAGTTCACAGTACTTTTTTTGTGGAAGACTCCTTTTGAGTTGTAGCAGTACGTCTGTGGAACCAACTCCCACCCGTTGTAAGGAAAGCACCCTCAAAGGAGATATTCAAACGTTTGGTTCGAGAATTCTACCTTAAAAAAGTGAGTAAGCCGTTACATTGATCTTCATGTTCTATTGTTTATTTATTGTTATTTTGTATCTATGTAAGTATAGAGTATTCAACTGTCAATTATAAGTATTTTTTTATATAAGTATTCATTTCTATGTATTTTAGTTTTGGATTATATATGTAGTGTTTTACGATAATATGTATTACGATATTTATTTTGTTTTGTAGTTAGTTTATTTTAACTTTTTGATGCACGCTTTGTAACTTTCTTTTATCGTCACTGGATAACTGGTAGAAAATGCTTTAGCATTAAGTTCTCCTTTTGTACATTACTTGTAATAGTGCAATAAAGAATAAAATAAAATAAATAAAAAGTCGTGTGGCACTCGGAGACTGCCACGGTAAAGCTATTGCATAGCATTCGGAGGGGGGATGTTAGGTTATTTTCGTTACGGAATTTCTGGATTCGGTCTCCACGCTCAAGGCCCGCGATAGAAGCTATGCAATAGCTTAATAATAAATAAATGTGATGTAAAAAAATTGAGTGACCATATTTTATGAACTAGGACTTCTAGTACTAATGTAATTTTCATTACCATTAAATAGGTATGAAGGGATGTAGTTATATTACCTCACCACAATAAAAGCGTAGAGCCTTCATATAACCAGTAAAGCTAATTTAAGCCTTTACCCTTTTTTATGGAACTGAGTGATATATCAAGCCGGTCGCTCGTCCGATGACAAGCACCACGCCTGCCCATAACAATTGCAGTGCCATCCAGAACTTCCCATACAATAACAATTTTTTTGTTGAAAAATATATTTTTCAAGACAAATTCGTAATCGGAACCGGGAGCAGATAAAAATGAGCCCAAATACTAGTAGTTTACGATTATCCGTCTAGGAGTTCCATTGCCCACCTTCCATTTCCATCATCAGATCAGCTGTCACCATAATATTGCATTGTCGTCAGACTTTGACAAGTATGCAAATTCAACTTGCAAGATTTGATCCAAACAAGGAAACATTGTAAGTTAAATAAAAGCTTGTAAAAAGTACTGCGTTGCGCTGCATTGCGCTTATCACCCCGAGACATCAGATATTATGTTCCATATGCAATACAGAACAATATGGAACGTAGCGTCTTAGGTATAAAGAGGATCGACAAAGTCCGAAACACTACGCTGCGTTCCATCACAGGAATAATTGATGTTGGCCAGAAAGCAGCCAGATTAAAATGGGATTGGGCGGATCACGTCCCACGAATGCATCCTGACCATTGGGCTCAGGTTGTCACGCAGTGGGTGTCAGAAGATGGGCGACGGCGGCGCCGAGGGAGGCCGGGAATGATATCGTGGCAATCTAAGAGGAATGGCTTGACATAGCGGGGGATCGGCATGCGTGGAAAGAGATGGCGGAGACCTTTGCCCAGCAGTGGCACAGGTTAGATAAAAATAAATAAAAAATGCAATACACAAACATCAAATTAAATTTAACTATCTCACAAGCTGACTAAAAGGTATCTCAAGTAACTCATTTAAGGTAGAGACGTAGAGTAAGGCATAGAGCCGTATAACTTACATAAGAGCCGGTTGGGGGGGCCTCACCGAATGCGTCCATTTAGTCACAACTTACTCACAACCTGCACACTAGGGGAGAGTTTCGAGTTCTTTACCCTACTGGTTTAAGTTTCTTACTCTACTAGTAAATTAGAAAAAAATATGCACGTAGAGCTTGTAAAGCTGCATTTTACTTTTGCTCGAATATGAGCATTCTCTTGTTACAGGAACTCTACTTGTGATAAGTAAAAAAAGAAATTCCCCTATTTTTTCATATTTTTTTGTTAACTGACTTCCAAAAAAGGACCTCCTCTCTCCTCAATTATACAAATAATTAAAACTCAATTATAGTAATTAAAAATATAACAAACCTCCGTTCGCTGTTCGATTGTACGTTTTTTTTAATATTTGTTACCTCAAAACTCCGTCATTTATGTAACGATTTAAAAATTATTTTTGCGTTGAGTTTAGTATAGCTACGAAGTGGTCCCATATAAATTTCATCAATATTTAACTTTGGACTTAGAAGATATATTGAAGTCGGTTTTTTTTAATGTATACTTGATTTTTTCAGTGGTCTCTTTCAATAGTTGAAAAGAAAGAAAGTCTGGGTATCTTCAAGGCCAGAGTGAATAGGTATCTTCTAGATCTACGTGCTCCATCTTCGGCCACATCCTAGCTTAACATCAGGCGCGATGGTGGTCAAACGTAGACAAATTATTTGTAAAAAAAAACTAGTGCCCATTATAATAGTTGCAGCACCACATAGAACTTTGTTTAACATAATTCTCTGCGGCACTGCACTGCGCTCGTCACCCTGAGAATATTAGCTTTTGCCACAATGCTCGGAACGTGATCATTTCGTAACGTAACATTTACTCGAATGCTCATTACAATCTTAGTTGCGTTATTACCTTAAAAATAAAATATTTGATTTTTCTTAAGAATGTTAATGAACACAGAGTAGTAAGTACAACTATTAAGGTGCCAGTCCACTTAAGCTGTGGAGCTAAGCAAGTAAATGTTCATCATTATGAGAATCAATATTTTTTTAAATTTCTATTTTCGCGATAATTTATTTGAATTTGTGATTTTAAATAGTTAGGAAGAAGAAAAATTATATTGCTCGGGCAGGGATCGAACCTGCGTCTTCGGAATACCAATCCAATCCCTTAACCACAGGGCATGTCCGAAGACAAAGATTCGATCCCTGCCCGAGCTATATCATTGTTCTTCTTCGTAACTATTTAAAATGTTAAGATTTTCGCCTAGCATGCGCTAATGCATTAAATATCAGAAATATTTGAATTTTGTCGAGAATAAGAAAATTTGTATGAAAATTATATAATATCCATTTTTATCAAATTGTAGTAATTTTAGAAAAATGTGCCCATATAATTTTTTGTTCCTTGTCAGCATCAGAATGAAATTCCTGGCCTAAAACAGAAAAAGTGTTTTTTCAAAAATCTTTAAATGCAGTTTTAATATGTTTGAAATATTCTAAAGGGGTTGCTTACAACAAATTATATCTCAAACGGTTAGTAGTAATTTACTGGTGGTAGGATTTTCGTGTGCGAGAGCCCTTCTGGGTAGGCACCACAACTTTTCAAGTTATTCTGCCGCCAAGAAGCAGTCCGCAAGCATTACTGTGTTCCGGTGTGAAAGGCATTGTAGCCAGCGAAACTATTCGGCATTATGAGACTTAAGAACTAATTGTCTCAAGGTGACGAGCGCAGTGCTGCGCCGTGCAGAGTTTGCATGACTAATTTCTGGGTGGAGCTGCAACTGTTATGCTTACCATCAGGTGAATGACCAGCTCGTCTCGTCAGTCGTCAGTTACAATAAAATACAATACAATAACATTTTATTGCACACCAAATTATATTATTTGGTTCGCACAATAAAAAAAACGAAAGAAATAATAATGACGAAATACAAAAATGTGAGGTACAATGGGCGGCCTTATCGTTTAAAGAGATTTCTTTCAGACAACCTTTGGATGAATAGAACAGGTATGAGAAACAATGCGGTTTGGTGGTGTACATAATAGTAATAGTTTTTACATAAAAAAATAGGATTAGGTATGGTATAAAATGGACAGATTTTTCATTTAGATATGATTTTCGAAGTAACAATAACTAGCCTAGATATTCCAAAGTTTTATTAAAAACTCAGGCAGAAGTCTCTTGGGAAATCCGTCATCGGGCGAATGAACTGCTTATGAATGTATGAACTAGAATTTCCCCTAGTTCCTACTTTACCTAGGCGAACTAACTAGCACAACTCGCGATGAATACTTGAGTAGGTCTGTACGTTTTCCTTTTTTATCGCTTGATCTATGTTCAGCCATCATATAGAAAAATAAAAAAGTAAATAAATAATTACTTATTAATTAAATGAAACACTTTATTATAACACCACGGCACAGTTAAAGAACCAAGGTAGATTATAAACTAAAAATAATTGTCACAATAGGCGGTCTTGTCGCTTAGAATCTCTTCCAGACAAGTATGCAAGGAGAGTAATAGAGGTAAATTAGTTGGCTTTAAATTTAGACATTCTCGATAAAAAAAGAACTGTAATCTGATGATGGTGCAAATTCAAAACATTATGTGTCATTTTTGGCCAAGAAACGTAACATTTTCCTATAAGAGATTTTGGACTCGTAATTATAGACTTGACTTGATTCACGTGAGATGCAGCTCGAACCTCGACTGAGTAAGTTTTATTTTCTTCCCTCTGAATGTTTTAAATCTTCACCTTAAGTTTATAAAAATAAATAAAATACGCCCAACTATCACAAACATAGATATTGGCCCCTAACTAGGATTATCTGTATCTAGGGAACCAGAAACGAGGACCAACGCAACGTCTCGTGTTATGGGACCATGGTCCTCGTAGTTCCTGGTTTCCAGACACGAAAAAAATGCTTGCGCTGATTATTTTTTTTCTGTGCACAAACATTTGTCCCGTCGCGGGAAACGAACCCGCAACCGCAATGGTGTCAGTTAGTATTGAGTTCATGAATGTATTAAATGTGCTATTATATTTTTAATAGTAATAAATATTAATATTATACTAATATTAAATATAAATATTAAAAGTAGTAAGAGCATTACCTATAACATGTAGCAACACTACAAATCTATGTCGGCAACAAGAAACCTTTTTCCAGGCAGTTCGGCACATCTTCGCAGAATAAAAAAGTTAAAGGAACCGTTCGCGCTCAGACTTGTTCTTGTATAATATAATTTATTCTCTTTTACATCTTTTTGTTTCCAGATTTATTACCACACCATAAAATCCCTAAAACTTTGTATAAAGACGCATTCTCAGCAGATGTTCAGACGAATGAACAACCGACGGTTCCGAACAAACATTTGCTTATTTACTCGGTCATTTACGATTTCGTCAGCGGACAAAATCTCAAAGCAGGTTGATTTTTCGGCTTCAAGAAAATTCATTCGGAAGTAACAATAATCATGTCCATTCCCTCATGATGTTTGCTTTCACCTGGGCCTGCATTTTGACCCAAATCTTTCTCTCTCTCATTTACTCGCTTTTTGTTTAAAGAAAAAAGTACCTAACTCTGATAGGGATTTATATATTAGAGTTGTCTTTGTTTGTAAGAAATAATTTACATCTCTTTAAAAAGAAATCTGAAATGCGATTGAGGAGCCCCCTATCAGAGGAAATGATTACTTGTGTTTACCGCCTATTAGATCATTGATTTATGATAAGAGCACCTATGTTAGCGCTATCCGGGTTTATAATCCATTGCCTAATAATATCACTGACTTTTTCAATATTAACATTTCCAAGACAAAACTAAAACGGTGGCTCCTAACGCATGATTTCTATGATTTAAAAGAGTTTATGAAGCCTAACCCTAAGGCAGCTGACATTGATGATCTCGGTAATTGACAATTTTGTAGTGCTATCGTGGTGTCAATTTTTTTTATGCTCCATACAATTTATTATATAACATGAAACTAAAACTAAAAACCTTAAAAAATATAATACTAAAATATATTATTAAAAGGAGTCCCTTTAGTCAAGGTTCCGAAGATACTGGCAGCGTTCCCCCTTTGAATAGCTAGACTCATTCTTTGTCCGAGGTAGCTGCCAGCTCTTCGGTCTCCTGCGATGTCGACTAACCTTTTTGCTATTTCTTTAAAAAGCTTTATAGCGCTGGGACCCCACGGACCAAGGGTCTCGATTATATTATTTCTTGACATTATATCATTAAAACTTTATATTATTTCATGTACAATTGAATGTAAATTACAACTACATTTTATTATTATTGAATGCTCAATGAGCTGTTCTAACTTCAAATTGCATGAAGACCTAGCACTTATAATTATTGTTCAGCTAACCAATATCTTTTTATGATTCTGATTTTGACTTTCTCTCTCTCTCTCTTTCTCTCTGAAAGCTTTCAGTCCCAGAAGTGAGAACGTGAATAACCAGAATTAGAAATCGATGCATCGGATCGTAACCACATTCGCTCGCAAACGCTCGAGCTTTATTTTATGGAGCTGAGAACTGTAGACTTCGAAAGTTTAAAAGAAAACAAGTAACATTACCAAGAATAATTCACCACATTACGGAGAGCAGGTGTTCGAGACGACTTTGATTGCGGTTTTACGGCACGGGAATCGAACCCGCGGCCGCTGGTAAATAAATAACGCTTTTTATGTTAGACTACGGGAAGTTTTATTGTCGAATTTATATGCGTTCGTGTTTGATACGTCACGTCAGGTGGGAAGCCGTTTGATACGTCAGGTGGGAAGCCGTTTCTGTTTTCGTTGATTCCTACCTCCAATGAATCAATATACACTATTTTATAAAAACCGAGTCGGATCCGTGAAGAGTGTTTACACCCTTGAATACATTCAAATATGAAAAATAATTTTGATGATTTAAAATTGAAATCAATAATATTAATTACAAAAACAATATTATTTATCATTAACAATAATATTATTAATTTTTATTTTTTGATATGTTAATGACTTTTTAATTATAATTTCTGACATCTTTATCACTTTCATTATTGTAATTTTTGACATGCATAATTCATTGTTTAATGTAATTCAATATCTATGTATCTGTAATTCTATATAATTTAATTGATTGTGTATTTCAATTATTTAATATTCAATTTGAGTAATAATTGTTATTGGTGTGTACCGTTATTATTACAATAAACAATTACAATTTCCATTTTTTTTCAATAATGTTAGCATATCTTTTAAAATCACAGATTTAAAATGAATTTATAAACGATCCAACATCGATACTGATTCCTGTGTGTTTTAATGGTCTCTGTGGTGTAGTGGTTGGGCAGGTCGGCTCAAATCTCATACACCACTGAAGTTGCGGGTTCGATTCCCGCGACGGGACAAAGTTTGTGAAAAGGAAAAACAAAGTGCAAGCATTTGTTTCGTGTCTGGGTGTTGTGACCATGGTCCTCATAGTTCCTGGTTCCCTGAACATAGAGAATCCTAGTTACGGGCCACAATCTATGTATGTGATCGTTAGGCGGTTTTTTATTTAGCTCATCACATATTAGAATTTCTGTTACATATTGCAGATAGTTTATAATTATAATAATTATACATATAGGTACTTAATTTAAATAAGTAGCAACCCGACTTCGCACGGGTAAATATTAATGAGCATTTCAACATTTCTCACGTGCGAATAACCAACAAAACGAATTATAATTTAATACTTATTGACCTAGATAGCGATAATGTATTTGAATTGAATATTTATTGGCGTAGCAAATATTTAGAGATACCATCGATTAATGACATGGAGACCACAGTCTCACCTAATGAAAAGTGATGACGCGGTTGACGATGAATCATGCTTGCCTAAAAGATACCTATTCACTCTGGAATTGAAGACATCTAGATTATATAAATCGGGATGCGTCAGAGACGTTCCATTGTAAGTGCACGTAAGGTGTTCCATTCCTTAGCTATTCGCATTAATACACAAATAACAGAAAAATAATAATAACAATAAGTGAGAAATACATTAGCACTGATTTTTACTCGAAATCTATGACCGTGGCCACAAAATAAATAAAAGCGTGGAGCATTTATTTTACTATGGCACCTGTAAATTTTTGTTGAAAAAAATATTTTTAAGACAAGCTTTAACAAATTTGTAATCGGAACCGCTAGCAGATTAAAATGAGCCCAAACACAAGTAGTTTACAATTATCTGTCAAGGAGTTCCATTGCCTACCTTTCGTCTCTATCTTCAGATCTGCTGGCTGTCACCATTAGATTGCATTGTCATCAGGGTATGCAAAATTTCAACTCCGTAGGATAAGAGGGAGTGATTCTGTTTCAACATTTGACTGTTCTGACAAACAAACATTGCAAGTTAAATAAAAGCTTTTAAAATAATT
Source organism: Petrophora chlorosata (assembly GCA_951640565.1). Lineage (NCBI taxonomy): Eukaryota > Metazoa > Arthropoda > Insecta > Lepidoptera > Geometridae > Petrophora > Petrophora chlorosata. Next base: position 12,559,601 of record OX621210.1, read on the forward strand.
ATTTTTTAGAAATAAACAATACCGACTTCAATGTATCTTCGAAGTCCAAGGTCACATATCGATGAAATTTATATGGGACTACTTCGTAGCTATACTGAACCCAACGCAAAAATAATTTTCCAAATCCGTTCATAAATAACGGAGTTCTGAGGTAACAAACAAAAGAAAAATACAATCGAACAGAGAACCTCCTCCTTTTTGAAATCGGTTTAAAGATTGTTAAAAAAATACAAAAAAATTGAAGTCGGTTAAAAAAATACAATCGAACAGACAACCTTCTCCTTTTTTTTAAGCTGGTTAAGAATGGCGTCACTGCAAAATGTTATACCTATACCTACATGTGCTAGTGCGTAGAGGTCAAACAGTTAGATAAATGGAAATCTAAGACAAAATAACGAGTAGGAATAACAAAATAACTTCCCTAGTCAACGCCTCAAAGTCCTTATCGTATAATAGGTATATCTAACTATGACCAGGCCTAGCGCACTCCGCACTATAGGTACGAAGCTACAAGTACATAGCCGGACACCGACGGCATAATACCTAGAGGTATTCGCAAGGGTCATAGAAACAACCTAATAATGTTCTACGTAATCGACGCAATTTGATGACTGGATTCAGTCTATTTGATGTCCTCTCTATGTAAGACAGTAATCATATGTGATTACAGACAGAACGAGATTAAAGTATGAAATTGAGTAGATCAGAAGATAAACCGATTGACAACATCTGTGGTATAGTGGTTGTACAGGTGTGCTTAAATCTCATAAGGATCTCGGAAGTTGTGGACTCGATTCTCGTTGCGGCACAAATTTTTGTGCACAGAATAAAAGCGCAAGTAAATCTATATATCTGTATATATAAATATTGAAATCTATATAAATAGAAATTAATCGCCGAAATGTTTGTACGCGCATAACTTCCAAACGGCTGCACCACTTTGGATAAATCTTTCTTTTATGTGTTCGTTATTGTCAAGAGAAGGTTTGTATAAAATATTTTTTTTTCAAAATTCGATATGAAATTTAAAAAGAATATAGCGGTACGAAGTTCGTCGGGTCAGCTACTTAATAAATAAAAATATACACAGGTGAATGTTAAACCATATGTGTAGGAATGTAATGGAATCAGGCGTGACGTTGCGGAAATTCATCTCAAAACTGAAACGCAATGAAAATATGTAGTGCAATCCCGCTGGATATACGTCGAACGGCGAACTTCTTACCGCTATATTATTTTACATACAGCAGAATTATACAATATATTTTCATAGCGTTTCAGTTTCCATATGTATGTAGGTACATTATTATAATAATCTAATATCTATGTTTTCTTATAAGAAAGTAAACTAACAATTTCACATGACATAATTACAAATAAAAAAAAATTACATTTGAATTTGTAAATGTAGATGCCATAATGACGTCTTAAGTCCGCGTCCACCAAATTAACTTATTTTATTTATATTTTAACGAAAAATTGCTTAAGCACCTAACGAAACCTCATTATCCACTTTTGAAATATAAGCTTTTTTTAATGTATCTGAATGTCGAGACGATTGGTCGTTTGCCTGATGGTAAGCATTACGCCAGCCCATAACAATAACAGCACCACCCAGAACTTTGTTTTGCAAAATCCTGCGCGGCGCTGTACTGCGCTCGTCACCTTGAGACAATTAGCTGTTGAGTCTCATAATGCCCAGTAATGTCGCTGGCTACAATGCCCTTCAAACCGGAACACAGTAATGCTTGCTTGTAAGCTGAACCTACAATTTAACAGATTCCTATATTCCCTACAATTCACAGCCTTTATCGTGTAAAAATAGTAAAAGTAATATGACGAACGGTTCATGATGGAAAACGGTCACCTACTGACATTTTGCGACTCGTCAAGGACCGTGACTCAATGAAATATGCCTCATTTTGAAAGACAACGGGAAAATTGACGAGGGTTCGATACTTTAGAAGAGCAAAATTGATAAAAGGCACGCAGAAATCGAGCGGACTTTCAATCTTTTACTCGTTACGATATATCAACTTCATCTCTGGCCTGCCGGAAGGTCAAACAGACCTTCATGGACCTGAAAAAGTAGGATAAAAGGTTGAGTCATCGATAAAAGAATTAATAATCCATGATTGGTCAAATCTCATACACCACCGAAGTTGCGGGTTCGATTCCCGCGACGTGACAAAGTTTGTGCTCAGAAAAGAAAGCGCAAGAAAATAAAAAAGTCAGATAATACTTATATCTATTAGGTTTCTCGTCTGCGAGAGGCTGTCTGGGTTGGTCACCGCTATGCCAGTTATTCTGCTGCCAAGCAGTAGTGCGCAAGCATTACTGTTTTTCGGGTTGAAGGGCATTGTAGTCAGTGAAATTACTGGGCTTACGAGGATGTCTTTGAGTGTTAAGCGCAGTTTGAAGCATCGCAGTTCTTTGCACAGTAATAAAAGTTCTGGGCACTGCAATCGTTGTAGGCCAGCGTGGCGCTTACCATCAGGCGAACGATTTGTTCATCTCATTGCTCAAGGGCATAAAAAATATAACTCTGATAAAAAAGCAAGTCCGCTATCGCTTATTCCACACCCACACCATTACACTCCCAAGTACGCTTTTACAATTCCATTTGATCTCTCATCTCTCAAAGAACCGCCCAGACAATATTAATGAGAAAAAATGATCTGTGTTCGACATAATGGACGTACTGAGGGAGGTGGGGGTTTAACCCCTTCCTTGAAATGGATCCCCTTTCATTTATTTCGTTTCATCTCTTAAATCTTAATATTGTTTTTGATAAAGCCCTTTTGTAATTTTTTGAATTAATAGGCTATTGATTCTTCTCTCTGCACTCAGGTTTTTTTATAACTCGATAGGCAAGCATTTGACCACAGTAGATTTGTAATTGGTTTATGTAAGTGTATGCAATGGAATCAGGCGTGACGTTGCGGAAATTCACTTGAACGGAATCACACTTGATATTTTCATTGCGTTTCAATTTTGTGTAAGTGTATTAAGATATTGAAAATCACCGTTAATTATTATATTTTTGCGTTTTTCCTCTCCCTGCACGGTTGTCTGGAAGAGATCGCTTTTAGCAATAAGACCGCCAATTATTACACTACTTATAAGCTTTTATTGTTAGTTTTTTAATTAGTTGAGAGTTCTTTCATTTTCATTTTATCATTTTCAATCTCACCTGATGGAAACCGATGACGCGGACCATCTAGGCACCTAGATTATATAAGAATCGGGAGACGGAGGCGCTGGTATTCGCCGCTGGTGGAATTATCAACGTTGAAGTGTAACCCTTTGTTCTGGCCGGAGGAACGTCAACCATAAACTGATGCCGAGTAGCCGTACGTCTTGTTGTCCGATGACACAAAGGAGATGGAGGAATTACCTCGTGTAATTCCATCGCACTCTCTCCGTGATGTATCCTTTAAAAAGCCGACATACTAGCAACTTTACGTCGATGTTCTAGGCTCTGAAGTTTGGCGTCAACCAACGTTTCGTTACCAATTAGCATTTTTGCGCGCCTTTCTATAGAGTCTATATATAGAGTTTCTGCTTTAGAATTGTCGCTCCTTTCTGGATTTAAAATGGCGCCTTCATCATCATCATCAGCCCATCATGTTTCCAGTGCTGGGATACGGGCCTTCATTCAAAAAGAAAGCCATAATCTGCCATGCTGGCCCATTGCGGGTTGGTGGATGTCACATCCCCTTGCATTTTTGTGATTAATTCTTGGACATGCCGGTTTCGTCACGATGTTTTCCTTCACTGTTTTTAGAGCGAGTGTTAAATTCTCACATAACTTAAGAATGTCAGTGGTGCGGGGCCAGCGGGATTCGAACTTGGGTGCGTCGGATCGAAAGTCGCACGTGCCAAAAGGCACCCTCGTAAAAAAAATATTTTGCTGCAAATCATGCATAAAAATCAGAAGTTGTCTATCAGTGCTTGTTATACAATCTAGTAATAAGTGGGTAATCAATAATAACCCATCGAACTCGATCTCCAGCCACTCCAGAAGGTTCTAAATTAATAATGTGAAATTGAATACGTCCACATACGTCATTCGACAGTCCATTATTGACTTCCAAACACCAAATCAGAATTTCACAAGAGCGTTGTTCCGACCCGATAATTTACACATCCTTTGATTGAGAATCGGATAATCATTACACCAACCCATTCTATTTTCAACACTCAACCCTAGATGTTAGAGTTGACATTTCAATAACTGCTGTTGGGAATAATCTTGTAACTGGCACGGTTATTTGAAACCTTATTTCTTCTATGGTAGAGTTCAAACTCGAAATGTTTAGCGGAGTAAACAGAAGTTCCCTCGTAAATTTCTATCGATAGGTATCGGCCGATACTAACGTACTGTTTACAGCCGATTTCGTTCTACTTTGTTTTTTTTTTGTTCTTTTTACGAAGGTGTTTGTGCGGAAAAAGCCATGTTCTGGGGTTATGAGTAAAATTGGTATTTTTTTCGCGTTTTTCTCACAGTTTTCTAGTTTTCCACGGAAACCGGTTTTGCAGATTAAATCAACGATCAATGTAAAAGATTACTGAGTTCCAGTTTGAACATTACTGAGTTAGTGTTTTAAGCGAAATTACCGGACATTATAAGTAATTCAAGTCAGCATTCTGTGGTGTAGTGGTTGGGCGAGTCAGTTGACTAAGTTGCGGGTTCGATTTCTGCATCAGGATAAATGTTTGTGCATAGAATATAAGTATTTACCTATTTCGTGTTGGGTCTTGTTGGAGAATGGTCATCGGTTTTGATAAAATTATAAATATATATGCATAAGTATATTATATATATGGAAGTAGAACATAATTCATGGTCAAAATATTTGCTAGGACTTGTAGGGTATAAGGTACATGACTGGTGCCACTCTGTGCCAGTCAGAGTACAATAAAACGTCTTGGTCATAAAAATGTGTGATTCTTGTCGGCGATGAAGGTGACCCTTTATTTCATGGGAAGTGGTAACAAACGACATTTATTATGTCTGACATTATGTAGGTACTTATTAACCGTTTTCAAAATAGGAGGTTTTCAATTTGATTGTATTTATTTTTATCTAGCTGCGCCTCGCGGCTCCACCCGCGTTTTCCCGGTATAAGAAGTAGCCAAATGCTGATGCTATTCCAAATCCTAAAGTACCTACATACCAAATTTCATTAAAATCGGTTCGGTAGTTTTTGCGTGAAAGAGTAGCAAAGATCCATCTATACATACAAACTTTCGCGTTTGTAATATTAGTACCTAAGGATGTTTGTTACCTCAGAACTCCGTCATTTATAAACCCATTTGGAAAATTGTTTTTGCGTCGGGTTCAGTATAGCTACGAAGTGGTTCATATAAATTTCATCGATATTCGACTTAGGACTTCGAAGATACATCAGAATTAAAGTGGATTTTCTTTTTTATAAAATGTATACCTGTATACATTTTATAAAATGGCGATGATGGCGGGACGAGCTCGACAAATTTTATCCAGACTGGGCGCAACTGGCGCAAGACAGGGACGAGTGGAAAGATTGGGGGGAGGCCTTTGCCCAGCAGTGGGACACTAACGGCTAGAAATAAATAAATAGTAATAAAAAAAAGTATAATGCATCGTCTACACTCTCCGTCTTGCCTGCACGGTTCCGTGCTCCGTCTTTTTAATGGACTTAGAAAAAACAAGGAGGTTGTCAAATCAACTGCTTTTATATGTTACCTTAGAACTCTGTCATTTATAAACCGATTTGGAAAATTCCTTTTTTATTAGACACGTTTTTTTTTAATTTAAATTGTTAGCAAACAAGCAGACGGCCCGTGTGATGGTAAGCAGTTACAGTCGCCTATTGACATCTGCAGCGCCAGAGGCAATGCTGATATAGAGCAGAGGCAATGTTTTGTGTCTGGGCGATGTGGGACCATGGTCCTCATAGTTCCTTTATTTATTTATTCATGATGCTGTCCACACGTATGCGCTTCTTACATGTGTGAACTGGTTTGTACCGGTATGCACGAAGATAAGACGGAGGTGTAGACTGGGCCTTAATAAATAATGTGAGTAGGTAGGTAGTAGCCTAAAAGGCTTGGTTGCACGAATATTCTAATCAAAATCAAAGTTAATTAAACTAACTTCGATTCCCGAAATTCCGCTTTTGTTCGCGAATCAGCAAACACGAAAAACAATTTGAATCCATGACTGCTCAGAAATACGGGGAAATGTAAATTAATTAATTTATACGTAGAATTCGTACTTTGCTATACTACATAGCGCCATTTTGTCATTTAATGTAGGTACGAAGTTACTTATTCAGTATGTTTATGTAGTCAGTATCAATAACAATAAGTACCTGTATATTTTAGTACCATGTCGTAATCACTTGTTTGAAATTTGCTTCTCGTAAGTGTCTTGTTATTGAAATCATTATTGCCACATGGTGCTAAAATGCCTTATCAGCTATGTTTATATGAATTCATAAACTCACGATTTGTACTTATGTACCTTTATTACGAGCGAGTGTGGCTCAGTGGTACTTCGTGCGATATTCGATCCAATGCCCAGTAAATTAGATCGAAATTTCAATGCACTGGAGTTTCAATTGACAATTCCATAATGAAAAAAAAATTCAGCTCAGAATAGATACCTAATAGTACCACGAGCCGAAGCACATAGTAGACGCAATTAAAACTAGAGCATAATAAAGCAGAAATAAAGTCCATTTTCCAACACAGTCAATATTCATATCCATATCAGACAGTGATAATTATATGACGTCAAAACTACACAAAGAAGTACCTAATTGGGGACCATAACTCTGTCCTGGATTTCTCGAAAATTAGGAGTCTTAAGAAGTTATTCTAAAGAAAACTTCGCCAATGTCTGAGGACCATTCTTTATGTATCGGGGCCCTAAAGTTTCAAAGAATAAGGGACTCACCGCCCTTCGTTAAAACCCTAAGGGCCAGAAAAGTTTTGGTCTTCAATTTGGATTGACCATTGATATATGGTTTGATTATATAAGTTAAGTTACAGTTGCCACATTGAGTGCGAATAAACTAAAAAAAAAATTAAAAATTCATTTATTTCTCTTTGTTACAAGTTTGTTCGTGAGACCGCAACTAATAAACTAGGCTGTATGGCCTGTGCCTTAATAGTTAGTTTCTTCCCATTATGTTTAATTTCTTGTTTTACACTAATTCACATTTATTTTTAAATTTTAGTAAATTAATTTAGTTTTACCATAAATCAATTAGTATTTTCAAATTACGTCATTCTATATTACATCAAATCTGTTGTCAAGAGTTAAGATTGAAAAATAATCTAAAATTCAAACATAAAATGTATCAATTAAAAGTAAAATAATAATAAATAAAACATGTGAAACTACATTCATTTTTGTCGATTACGCTATGTCTATCTACCCTTTATAGCTACATTTATGTTCGCTACAAAAAGTACGCAGTAAGCAGTGAGGACGTGCCTAAAAATATAGAAGCATTAAAAAGAGGCCTAAAAACCGTAACACGCATTGATGACGCCCCTGAAACAAATATTAATATTATTATAAAAAAAACCGACGTAAATTCTGTCTTCTAAGTTCTAAGTATCCAAATATAGTCCGAATATCGATGAAATTGATATGGGACCACTCGTAGCTATACTGAATCCAACGCAAAAATAACTTTCCAAATTGGTTTAAAAATGACGGAGTTCTGAGGTAACAAACATACAAAAATATACTACAGAATTGAGAACCTCGTCCGTTTTTAGAAGTTGGTTAAAATACTATTGAAAAAATGCCTAAACAATAACAAGCATTGAAGAAGTGCGTAAAAATGAACAAGCAATTGAAGAGTTGCTCCGTTATATTGCAATAATAATACGTTTGAGTCAAATAGCCCAGCATTATCCCCTATTTCATGTATTTATTAAAGTGTTAATGTGATCCCTAAACCTAATTTTATTTCCAAAGGCGCAATCACAAGCCCTCGATTCCTGAATAGGCCCTAACTCGATCCAATTTACCGTCAATTACAGTAAGAATTCGGAATTTGTATGATTCGGTCCTAATCTCATTCCGAATTTAAAAAGTAATATATACCTTCCTACTCTGAATTTAGATGAATTTAAAAAGTATACCTGTCGACATTATGATATTTTAGTTTTTTTATTAGAATAGCGGCAAACAAACTTCCGGCGCGTGGCTGCCACAGGTCCCGCGTTTTTTAGCAAGCGACTATTTTTAAACGGTTTTATTTAGCTTGCCCTAATTGGGTTAAATTTAGTAATTAAAATTGTACCCCCTTCCTGTTGTCGGATTGATCTCAAGTTTGGTACACATATTCAGTTCTGATAACAATATAATTATGTATGTTCAGTATCATTGTAAATTCAAGATGGCCGCCACCACAAAATGGCGGTTTATATATTTTTTTCAACGTCCTGAATATGGTTATCAAATGAAAAAGCTTGACTGGTAGACTGTATTCTACGGTCCTAGGCACCAGTCATCACACCACTCTCCTCATCAATAGAAGGCTTTGATCAGACGCAAAAATAAAATCGTGGGGCGTAGCGTAAACTAAGTAAATATGTAAGTAGCATTTATAATGATACTAGTGACCCGCCCCGGCTTCGCACGGTTATTATACATATAAACCTTCCTCTTCAATCACTCCATCTATTAAAAAACACCGTATCAAAATCCGTTACGTACTTAAAGATTTAAGCATACATACGGATAAAGGGATATAGGGACAGAGAAAGCGACTTTGTTTTATACTATGTAGTGATAGTGAAGAGCGGTTGACTGTTGATAGAAATTTCGGCCCCACGATTTTATTTTTGCGACTGATCAATGCCCTAGATTGATAAGGAGAGTGGTGTGGTTTAGGACCTACCTTATTATTTTTTTAGATTTTGGTACATTATCTAAATCATGATTATCTTTTGTATTCAATAAAACCGTTTAACTGTAGAGGAACCGTTTAACTGAAGGGCATTGTAGCCAGCGAAATTACTGGGCATATATGAGATTTAATATCTGATGTCTCGGGGTGATGAGCACAATTCAGTGCTACGCAATGCTTTTTTAAAAGTTCTGGATGGCACTGCAATTGTTATGGGCAGGCGTGGCGCTTACAATCAGGTGAACGACTTGCTCGTCGCATGACTCACTACCATAAAAAAATTAAAACAATATTACCTATTTTATTTTGGTTAAATAACTCACAGACAGCCTCTGTGGTGTAGTGGTTCGATTCCCGCGACGGGACAAATGTTTGTGCACAGAAAAAAAAAGTGTAAGCATTTGTTTCGTGTCTGGGTGTTGTGGGACCATGGTCCTCATAGTTCCTGGTTTCCTAGATACAGGGAATCCTAGTTAGGCTAGGCTATTAGGTATCCAAGATCTATGTATTTGATCGTTGGCGTTATTTGGGCGTTATTTTACTCATACGATCCGGTAAAAAGAATATTTTTGCCCGGTAAGTCCATTACCTGATGGTAAGCAACACGCCTCCATGCCACGATTGTAGAGCACCCGCTTACCCTCCATTAAAACCTCTTTTGCTTGGAGCTCCAATCGGAACGGTTCGGAATGTTAAGCTTGGTTTAAGGTATGCCACTGGAGATCGTAATGCCACTCTAATGACACTCCATTTGCGAGATCGATAAAACCGTGTAAATGATTCCGCATACCACACCGTAGCATAACTAACGTAGTACCACAGAATACGAGTATAACCAGTTGAAAACTGAATCCTTGAATGTAATATGCGTCGTGACACCCAGTGTCTATCTCGAGTGTTATTATTTGCCTCTTAATTAAAGTTGAGGCTACTAAGTTTTTTTTTTAACGGACGTATGCCTTTGTTAATGAAAACAACTCTACACTCTACTTACTGAAACTAAACTTACTTCTTACAAGGAGAAGCGATTCGACAACCCACAGACCATTAAAGGCCTATAGACAGCTCAAATGCTTCAACCCAATACCAGTTGGCAGCGTACCCAAAATGCTAGCACTATTGCCCCGTTGGAAACTAGGTAATTGCGTAATTGTAAGGTTGAACAATATATATTAATTTATTATGGCAATGGGCAAGCGTGTTCCATCTTAGGCCGTATCTTCGCTTTCCGTCAGGCGAGATGTCGTCAAACGTATGCCCATTTGCCAATAAAAAAAATAAAATAAAATAAAGATTTACTCTACTCCGACTCTTACCGCCATATTTGCATTGATGCAACTTCAATATGATAGGCTTTCCCTCTCTTACATGGTAATTAGGTGATTTGCTTTCCTTGTCCCTCACCTATCCATATTCCGCCACGCATCTTGTCACCGCAGCCAGTAGCAAAATATCTTATCCGCGACCAGTCATAAATCTGGGAGGTTAGACAAATTTTCCAAAGTGCAATTACACTGATTACCGCAACCGTGAAGTGCAAGTGAGCCGCCGTCTGCACTGCCGCTAGTGCGTAACGTGAGAGCCTACCGCAATCTCTGCCTGAAGGAAATATTCAGGACTTCAGGTTCAACGGAACATCTTACAGGACTACTAGGTAACTAGTGTACCTAACGATTTTCAAATACAGTCCACTAAAATAATTGTATAATTAATTGACGCCATTAGCCTTAGGGCGCATACCGCATCCCGCAGCGGAAATATAAAAGGCCACTTCACCGACAATACAGCATCAATAAGCAAACATGTCTTACTTACTATGTTTATCAGTTTGAGTATTGTCGGAGATGAGTAATTTCTGAGTTCGATTAGGTCGTGATTGCGTTTTGTCTAATGTATCGGAGTTCAGTTTGTGAGTCGCCATAAACATAATTGTTTTCGTGGCAAACTGGGATTGTACCGAAATGGGATAAACTCTACAGAACCTGTGACGGACTAGTGTAGTGGCTGTTTACCATCTCATACGCCACTGAGTTTGCGGATTTGATTCCCGCGACGAGACAAATGTTTGTGCACAGGAAAAAGTGCAAGCATTTGTTTCGTGTCTAGGTGTTGTGGGACCATAGTCCTCATAGTTCCTGGTTCCCAAGATACAGGGAATCCTAGTTAGGCTAGGTTCTTAGGTGTCCAAGATCTATGTATTTGATCGTTGGCGTTATTTGGGCGTTATTTTACTCATACGATCCGGTAAAAAGAATATTTTTGCCCGGTATCCGGACGGGAACGGTCAATGGTATGCTACGGTGCGGTGTAATAAGCGGAGTGTTTAAATGGAAGGAGGCGTAACGGCAACACGTGACTTTATACATATACGTTCATGAAAATAGATTATAGATATGTACATATAATATGTACAAATGCTTTTCAAATGGAAAATCAAAAATTTTCTGTCAAGTTGAGGCTGGAAGTTAAGGGTAACGGAGTACAGACTTATTTAAACAAATGATTCTTCGAATGATAAATGTGTCATTTAACCATTATGTGTTTTTCAACTTCAGATAAGAAATTCTTTATTGCAACAACTTGAAGGTGTTGGGTGCAGGAAAATAAAACAAAACAGTGTAATTACTGGGCAATATGAGAATTTATATAGGCATGATGTTTTGGGGTGACGAGTACAATGCAGTAGTTTGCAGTAGTTTTTGATATTAAAAGTTTTGTGTGTCACTGAAACTGTAATGTGCAACCACGGCGTTTAGTATCAAGCAAACGACTTGCTCATCTCGTTATTCAGTTCCATAAAAAACATTGCCTTTCCTTTTTATAAAATTATTGTATTATAAAAATATAAAGAAAATAAAATACTTCTGTGAGTATATTTTTTTTTATCATTGTACTGAGTGGTGAGACGAGCAAGTCAAGCGTCTGATGGTAAGCGCCACGGCTGCCCATAACAATTGTAGTGCCACCCAAAATTAATAATGTTACTATTTAAAATAATAACCACCTGCTTAGCGAATGTTGGTACACAAAATTATGTTTTAGAAAAAACAAAAACCAACTTCAATGTATTTTCGAAGTCCAAGGTCAAATATCGACGAAATTTGTATGGGACCACTTTGTAGCTATATTGAACCCAACGTAAAAATAATTTTCCAAATCGGTTCATAAATGACGGAGTCCTGAGGTAACAATCATAAAAAAAGAATACAATCGAACAGAGAACCTCCTCCATTTTTGAAGTCGGTTAAAAATATTATAGCATCCTTCGATAAAATATACTCTATCTAAATCGGCATCATTAAATTTCAACCATTCACTTTATTATAAAAGTCAAATTCAGTGTCACCTTACTTCAAGAAAGTTTAAATAATTACATAACCTTATTCAATCAAATTTTAAAGTCAACCCTGAATTAAATAATAGAACAGAACAAATAATAAGACAGAAAATTACTCGCATATTTTCAGAACAAAGCTCGGAAAAAGCGCCCAATTTAATCAGCATCAACGGCACTTCAACTATTCTGAAGTTACACAAAAACTGTACTAAAACACACAAGTTTTCCAACTCATTTTCCATTTCAAAGTTAATTAAAATCCATCAAGAAACTCAAAGTTTACCCAAGTCTTAAGTCCAACTGTGACTGACTTGCAAGTCCGATAGTTCAACTTGCAAATTAGATAGGTAGTTCGATGGCTTAACAACTGCATTGAGTTAAGTAGATCAGCGAATGCATAGAATAGCAATTCAGCAGAACTTGCTCCAATGCGGCATTGGTTTTGGCTTCAATGAAGTGTATAAATCGAAGATATAGATTCCATGTTCAAAAGTTTTGAAATAGTGGAATGTTTGCAGTCTCTGACAATAATGGGAACGTGTTTTATAAGTGCTGGCAATATATAAATGTGTGCTTCTCTTTGTATAAATCGAAGATAGAGATTCCATTTTTAAAAGTTTTGTTATACGTTAAGGATTGTTTGCAGCTCCTGACATGTGTGATAATGGGGATGTGTTTTTTAAGTGCTGGCAATATCTATAAATGTGTATTTGTGTGAGTGTTTAGGCACAAAAATCATCATCAGCCCATCACGTTCCCACTGCTGGGACACAGGCCTTCTCTCATAGAGAGAGAATGGGCCATAATCCACCACGCTGGCCCAGTGCGGGTTGGTGGATGAAAATAAGGCACAAAAATAATTTTATAAATAATTTTAATAATTTTATGCGTGTTTTGTTCTTTTCAAAGAATAATCCGTTTTTGCTTTCCTTCACTACTTCTTGTTTGGATGCTTATTGTATATTTGCTGTGCCCGATGGGGTCCTTCAAAGACTTTATACTTTTACTAAATTGAACCTTGTACTTTACCTATATGGAAGCAATGAGTGATCATCAGTACATAGAAGTTGATCCTGTAACTACTAGGATGCTTATATTTTTTGGTTCTCTAGAGACCCACATCACATATGTCGCATGCCAGAAGAGCTGTAGGCCAAAATCACCACCAAGTGGCGCCCCGATATATCAAGACGGCGTCGCGGCAGACCGCGCAGGTGATGGCGGGACGAGCTCGACACCGACAGCGACTATTGGTCTACAATAGCGCAAGATCGCGAAGCCTGGAAGTCATGGGGGGAGGCCTTTGCCAAAACTGGGACGACACAGGCTAACAGTAACAGAGACCCACAATATATATTTTTAAACGAATACCTATGTCTATTTACTTCCAAACTTACCTCAGGGTTGACAGTAGGCGGCATGATAATCTTCTTCTGAGGCGGCGACCGCAACACCACATTGTCATCTCGTATGATAATCTGTGGCTCCATCGCCAGCAACTTCTTCTTGCACTCTTGCATTTGCAGACATTCTTTATCCTTCTTCGATAGCACAGACTCAGAAGAAGCATGCTTAGAAGAGTTCAAAGAAGTATTTTTGCTAGATAACTTCAAACTGTCAATGCTGGCAGTCATTTTGGAACTGTCTTTTCCGTTAGACGCCATCTTGATTTTTGTAATATCACTTCACTGTTAAGACGCCATATTGGATTCCAATTTTGAAAACTTCATTTTAGTTTTTGAACCAGAGGTTTTAGTTTTAAACATTTTTTTGAGGAATACACACTTTTTAGACGCCACAATAGTGTCATATTTTTAAAGTTTTATTACCATGAGGGTGTTTACGTATATTAATTTTCTATAGAAATCAATTTTTTTCACTACGTATTAAAAGTTAATTCTTAACACTGTAAAAAACAATTTATTTTAATTATACGAATTATTACCCTAACATCTACTAATTTGAAAATCGACTGTGCTGTTTAAACTGAAAAAAAATACAAGGTATTTATTTTCCTTTCTGTTAAGACCCCATACTATTTTAAAAATCCTTTGTTTTTGACTCCAAATCTGTTTATCTATTCCCTGGTGGAATCTCATGCTATTTTACATAAATCAATGACACATCCCAATGGAATAACAATGTGTCTCCTCAAACATATCGGGACCTATGTTTGTTAAACATATTCCAACATTGACTTAGATTAAGATGTTTTTTTTAAATTGTACTGAGTTATGAGACGAGCAAGTCATTCACCTGATGGTAAGCGCCACGCCTGCCCATAACAATTCCAGTGCCACCCAGAACTTTTAATATTTACCATAAAAAACACTCCGTAGCACTGTATTGCGCTCATCACCCCGAGACATCAGATATTAAGTCTCATATGCCCAGTAATTTTGCTGGCCACAATGCCCTTCAAACTGTAAAATACAGTAATGCTTTGCGCACTACTGCTTGGCGGCAAAATAACTAGCAAAGCTGTGGTACCTACCCAGACGGCCTCTTGCATACGAGAGACCGACCACGAATATGTGAGCACGAGTTCTATTCCCGTAGTTAGACAAACATTGACACTTACAATGTACTAGTAGTTTGAGAAAGTTTTGGATGAAGTTGTTCTTTTCTCGTTGTTTCAGAGTCCTAGAAACAAGGAATCTAAGTGTGTGGTCAGGGCCCTAATTCACTATTACAACTTGGCGATTCATTACTTTGAGGAAACGTCTTCTTCATTAATATACGACATCTGCGAAATTTGTATTCTCTATGACGCGTCAAATATATGAATATATGAATGCGTCATAAAGATAATAAAGACATCGAATCGCAAAGTTGTCAAAGTGAATTGGAGTCCTGTACAGACAATAGGGCAGTATGTGTTCTTAAGTGATAGTACTGCAGGTTTTTAGAGAAAAGTGCCCAGATGTCACGTTAGCTGACTGCAAGTTTGTTTCGCCTTTGATATTGATTTGATAAGTCTAGTTTCTGTACTTCCATCTTATTTCTAGAGCTTGAAATAGCAATTTTCCTTTTTTCTCAATGCTATAGACCTTCAATATTAACCATACATCATAGTTAAATAATACGTTATGTAAACTATCCCGAGTATACACAAATGTTGTAAAACAAGGTGAAACATACAATTTGTATGATGAACGCGTCGGCGTAAACAACGGAGTTTTGTGTATGGAGAAGAAATGTTTTTGCGAAGGTGGTTAGGGTTGTCTAATGCCTGCATAAATTACTAGCGTGCCTGAATTTGCACGGGTACATGTATGGACAAATTTTTATATACACTAAACTTATATTCACAAAATATTATTTAATTTATGGCAGGCCTAGCGCACTCCGCACTGTAGGTACGAAGCTACAAGTACATAGCCGGACACCGACGGCGGGTCGCGCGTCGTTACACGTGCCGCGTCAGAAGAGATAAGAGCTATGCGATAGAAAGAGAGGCGCTCTGTATGTTAATATGACTGGTAGGTATGCAGCGCTACGGGAGCTGAATTGAATTTTATTGCGTCATAGCAAGAGTCGCTATTTGTTTAAATTTCTTTGCGGAGTGATGCTATATAGAATACTAAGGGACATACCCTTAGTATTAAGTGTTATAAGTAAGAAGTCGGACGAGACCTTTTTTTAACCGACTTCAAAAAGGAGGAGGTTTACAATTCGACGGTATGTTTTTTTTTTTTTTTTTTTTTTTAATTTTTTTTTGTGTGTTTGTTACGCGATTACTCCGCCAATTATGCATTGATTTCGATGATTCTTTTTTTGATTGGTAGGTAATACTTCAAAGGTGGTCCCATATAAATTTTATCGAAATTCATACAGTAGTTTTTGAAAAAAATAGCAAAACCAAAAATATATAAGTTTAATCTTCAAGTCGGTTCTTGTTTTTTTCGTAACCAACTTTCTAAAGGTGGAGGTTTGTATTCGACTGCTTCACCTGCTTCACCCAGGGTTGACTTCCGGTGAGGGAACTCCTCAACGATGAATAGTACAGACACAACATTTCGTAAATGGATTTAACCATAATAGCCTGTTCTAAATTCCATCATGACATGGCAGATACACCCAGGATTGACTTCCGGCGAGGGAACTCCTCAACAGAGAATAGGACAGACATGAAATTTTTTTGCACATGCATTTAATTGTGATAGCCCGTTTTAAACTTCGTCATGATGTGGCTTCTAGATCATAAAAGCTTGTCTTTAAAAACTTTTTGAATTAATTTAATTAAAACTTGTTTTTCACTAAAAAGGTTAAAATAAATTATTTTTCAAAAAAAACTAAACCGACTTCAAAACCACAAATGGCACTCAAAAGTAAAAACTAAATTAATATAATTATCATAAGCGCTACCCACTCATATATTTGAAGTCGGTGCCAGCCAAGTCTAAAAGGTAGTAGATAAATACTACCTACAAGTAGTACTCACTATATACATAGTATTTATCTACTACCTATTAGACTTGGCTGGCACCGACTTCAAATATATGAGTGGGTAGCGCTTATGATAATTATATTAATTTAGTTTTTACTTTTGAGTGCCATTTGTGGTTTTGAAGTCGGTTTAGTTTTTTTTGAAAAATAATTTATCTATGAGTGCAATAATCTTTTAGGAAACAATGACGAACTGACAGCGTAAATTTACTGAAACGTATACGTAGGTACCTACTTATAAGGCTATCATATTTTTCGATCAAAAGTCCCCTGTTATAGCGATTTCGTGTAACACAAGTGATCAAAGTTCGGATGCTATAACATGGGCGTCAGACTAAAAACACTTTTACAGGCAGGGTTGACACGCTTGAAGCTCCGAAGTTCATGTAATGATTTGGCTTCCTATGTATATATATATATACATATATATTTACTATAGAGAATTCTGGAAATTCTACTGGATTGAAACTAAAATTAAAGACACCGAAAACGGGCTGTGTCAGCAACTTATAAATAAACTACTAATAATTATAATTGATGATCAATTATATTTTTTATATAATTGATGAAGATAAAGTTGACTTTAAGAAAATAAGTATTTCTTTGCAAATGCTTTTTTTTGGTACTATTTATTTTTATATAATTTATAATCTTTTTTAAAATAAATTATTAATTAATTGAAATATTACTATTGTATTTTTATTTGTTAATCTTGTCAATAAGCACATTTGATAGGTGGTAAAAGCAACTATCTATATCAGCTATCAATATATATATCAGCTATTTTTAAATTATTACATTCTGTTTTGTATGTTAATAAATAAATAAATAATGTACAGTTATGAATAAGTTGGTTTAAAAAGCCTGTTACAGTATCAAACAGGTAGGTATATGAAATACATTATTTTGTAACGTGGCAGCCCTAGTTAGAGCGTTAATAGTAATGAGTGAACGATGTAACACGTGAATTTTCCAGACATTTCGAAGACAGACTAACAACATTATTTCTTATACTAATTGTTTTTGGTCGTGACAAGTTCAAGATCAAATTACAAGTTCAATGATTTTGCCGGTTTTTGGGGTGTTTTATAATAATATAAAATTAAAAAGTCATGTGACCACGAACGCTGCAAAGGTAAACAAGATTTTTGTTGAAAAATATATTTTTCAAAACAAGCTTTTAACAAATTCGTAATCGTAACCGCGAGCAGATTAAAATACGCCCTAGCACTAGCAACTTTACGATTATCGGTCAAGGAGTTCCATTGCCCACCTTCCGTCTCTATCATCAGATCAGCTGGCTGTCAACATAATATTACATTGTCATCGGACTTTGACAGGAATGCAAAATTTTAACGTCGTAGGATAAGGAAGTGGTTCTGATTCAGCTTGCAAGATTCCACCCAAACAAACATAGTTACATACATACATCGCAAGTTAAATAAAAGCTTGTAAAAACGAAACAATCCTACTAAATATTATTTATAATATCTTCATCATCATCATTTATAATATATCTCGGAAAAATAAGCGAGGGTGAAACCGCGGGGCGCAGCTGCAATACAAGCAACTTACAACGAAAGAAAAATACAACTTCCTACCCAACTGCGGGACACGTTTGCAATATCGATGAAAAACTCGAATTATATCCCTATTCCGGTGCGCGTGTCCATTCAATCACGTCAGCGTTAGATAAGGCCACATAGCCGCTCGTAACAGATCTGTTAGCAACGTTAGCCGCGGTCACCACTTGGTGTGTGGTTTGTGAGCGCTATCGTACTTCGGAGTATACGTTATGCCGCCGCGGTCGGTCTCGGTTGTTGTCTTAATAGCAGTCTATTGAGGGTTCCAGATTCGGTCGGTAGTTGTTTTCTCGTTTGGTTGGGTTCACGTTAAAACTTTATATATTTTACCTCGTTTATATCTCGTTTTTATTAAGTCACTTTCCGTTCCGGGTGGAACCTTGCAACTCAAATTTCGGGCACTTCCCGATTAGCTATCCGGCTTAAACATTCCGGGTAGCTCACAACTCGACGACAATGCGTTCTAAATCCTTGCTGAATCCATTTATTAGCATGCAATGCCTACTTCTTTATGATTTAACCTTAAAAGGCACATAAAACGTATTTTTTAGATAATATTTTTAATCTGTCACTTTCTTGTTTAAAATGAAATATTATGAATGTATGTATTGGTATTTGGATAAAAGGTTTATCTATAAATTTAATGTTACGGCAATAATTCTGAACAAGTTTATATGTGGAGATTTTGGTGGAATGTTCTGTCCCTTGCCCTAATAAGGTTTGTCAAGGGTCTTCATATTACTTACTCCGGGGCCTTGTCCCGAATTTAGTTTCCTGTTCAGTTAACAATAATGCCGTCAATATTATTTATATTATGTTAGGTATCTTTAGCGAATACTAAACATCGATAAATATCAGATAATATTATAAGTAATAATAGTATACTTACCTACAGTTACTAAAATTAAGGGCCCGGGCAAAAAAGCGCGCTTGTAACTTTACTTCGAACTGTGCAAGCGAGATGCACTTATGCAGCATGCAACAAACTAGAAAAAGAACAAAGTATTTTTGACTGAAGGACTTTTGATTTTATCCGGTGGTTCCACTATGTGTTTGTCTATATGACGTTTTAAAAATCAGCGCTATATGATATTGATGAGCTTTTTTGTGATCGTCAAATAAATGTTTTTTCTTTCATTCTCTTTCTGTAAAGCTAGTGACGTCACTGCATACAATTAACAATACGAAGGCAACTAATGCTAAAATATATGAATATTTCAGTAGTTCACTTGTATGTTCCCAGACTGTTAGAATATAAATGCCTAGATTAAGTTGCAGAACACGTAACATTCATTTGCTCTGGCAATAATAGCTTTATACATTTTATATACGGCTTAATATTGCTTTTATTTGCAAATACATGTTCATTATATACTTGTGACTATAGAGTTTATTAAATATTCAATTACTAAATAGGTTTAATAAGTTTTAAGCTACCTTACGTATTGGTATACGAAATTTGAATGTAAATTGAATTGTTTTTTCAGTTTAGTTCGGTCTTATAAATAAAATGTCTGCATTTAGCTTTAGCTGTATTTACTATTTAGATTGTCTAGTATTTTATTTATGATTCAAGATACGCTGATTGCATTAATTTCTACAAAAACTCTCGTAGCTTGGTAGCAGTAGTGTGCAAGAATTACTGTGTTACGGTTTGAAGGGCATTGTAGCCAGCTAAATTACTGGGCATATGAGACTTAATATCTGATGTCTCGGGGTGATGAGCGCAATGCAGTGCTACGCAGTGCTTTTTATGGTATTAACAGTTTTTGGTGGCACTGCATTTGTCATGGGCAGGCATAGTGCTTACCATCAAGGCAACCAAGTTGCTCGTCTCATCAGTCAGTTCCATAAAAACAAACTAATTTACAGAACATTCTTGCCTAAAAAAGTTTGATAGGATTTTTGAAAAGCGAACGAGAAAATCGTGTCATACGAAGTAAATGGAGACAAACATTACCACTTAATTCGTACGCATCGGTTGAATGGACCCCATCTAATCTCTGATTAAAGATCGCGATAGCTGCCAGCTACCAGGTAAATTGTTATACATACTTTCTCTTACAGGAAATAGTAACTGAGTGGAGTGATTCCAGATTTGTTATTTTAAATGGTATAATTTGAGATATTTGTAATTTGTAATTAAAACTTTTAGCTGTTATTCTTTTAAGTTTTAAGATTCAGCTAGAAATATTTTATTTATAAGCCTACCTATGTACATCTAAGTAATAGCATTATTGGTGGAGTGTGTCCAGTTTCAAAATAAAAGACAGGTGCTCATGAGCACTTACAGTTTGAATAGGTACAACGTAGGTAGGTACCATAAAATTTTGGATCAACCAACGTCTGATGCAGCGAGAGACCTGTTCAAAATTGTGGGTCTCCATAAATAGATATATGGTCTACATATGGCTGTTTATGAAGTCTTTTTATTATAGTATTAGCAGATACATGTACTAACTAATGTATAAACGCCCCCAAAATAAAATAGAATAAAAAAACAAAAGTAATAGCATTAAATGAAAGACACTGAAACCCATGACACAGGTTGTCCTAGTGTGGGTTCCAGGGTTCACCTTGCAAAGCATTAAAACTTAACAATTGCAAATTGTTCTACATCTCCGATGTATACAAATTGTTTATTGTTATCTGGCCATTTATATGCGTATTTCTAATTTATTTAAAAAATTACATGATATTATTTGTACTTCGAATGTAAAATTTTGCAAATTCATGTTTTTAATGTTTATGTTATGATTGTAAAATACCTACTCTCCTTTTATCCAGGGAGTTCAAACTGCGCAGTCGAGTTTCAAAATATTAATTTATTAAACCCAAAACTTTTAATGGGCATTTCGATCACTACTTTACAAACAAATTTAATTATTCCGTTTGACTAGATACAGGTTTTGATTAAATTAAGTTAATCAATTTGATAATCATCTTTTGATAACTTTGATGCGTTGCTATTATAAAATATTTATTAAATCTTATTTAAAACATCAATTGTTTGATTTGAAAGATTGACAATATATAATATTTAATGGACACGCGAGTGCAAATCTTTCGATTACGGGTATGGCGCAAAATTCAATGAGTTAATCATTTTTTTAAATTTAAACTAAAAATTGCATTTACACCAAATCAGCAATCACATTTGGAGACGTCACCTATTATTTCACTACATTTTTAGTAACTAAAAAGCACTTTTCTAGTCACTAAAATTTCACATGTTTTTTTACAAATACAGTTATAATAGTAAACAGTGTTGTTTATAGTTTGTGCGCTCAGGGCGGATCGCGGGACGCGTCTGGGCGGCTCGGACGCTGGCGTCAGACTGGCGGCAACCCCGCCCGCCCTAACCAGCCCAAGTACTGCCAGCAAAATAGGGGTAGCTAAATAAGGGCCCCTTTTCAGGATTATGCTGAGTAGTTTTTGTTGATGTTTTTCTGCTGGATCGTGATTTTGTAAAGTTCAGGGAAGTACAGGTATAAATAATTGTCTACTGTTATATCTTATTTTAGGACCATCCTAAAAGTAGGAAAAAAGGACTTTTGGGATCATATTTATATAAAGTAGCTCCTGTCCGCGACTTTGAGCGATTGGAATTTGGTTATATAGCTATCTCTCGGGAAACACATGTAAAATTGGGATCAAAATTATTTTCTTTTTACTTTCGCATCATATTACATTATTTGGGATGGAATGCTAATGTACTGTAGGTCATGAAACAACATACTAAAACGTAAAGAACGTACATTCTAAATTTCATCAAAATCCGTAGTTTTTGTGAGATTGAGTAAGAAGGATCTTTCCATCCATCCTCACAAACTTCCACATGTATATTAGTAGGGTTTGTGGGACCAGTGGTTACTTAAACTATTTAACAAACACAGTCAATCTTCTTCGAACTCTATATAACTTTAATGCTTTAATTTGTGTTGAAATAATAATAATAATAATAAAACTTGTTTATTTCTCTTCACAAAGATTCAGGTACAGTCATGGGTTATACATAATTTCTAAAAAAACATGCTACTTTGTGAGAGCTGGTGCATGATGTAGGTTTTTGTAAAACCTGTATTACATGTCACCAGGGCCCTCCCTCGGTGTAAACAATTTTAAGAAATTAGGATCCAAGCCTTAGATATAACACTGGATATTGCTTGTACAGAAATAACAATGATTAATAATAATAGCTATGATTAATAATGAGAGGACTATATAAACTTAATATATAATAAAGTTATGTTGACATGCAGCAGTGACTATTAGTGCACGCAAGTGCTCGTGTGTGTTAGTAAGATAATGATGATAATCATAAGATTTTCACTATGATGATAAAAGACAGCGTAATGTTTAGGTGGGTTGTAAATGTTTGGTGTAATTAGTGACGTCATTAATTAATTCACGTACTCGCGGCCCTACAGTAGGATCATTTACGTTTTCTATAACAAGGGCTTTCAATTAAACATTTCAATTAAAATGTGAATAGGCGATGAACACGCGGTCTTATTAGGCTGTAAGTAGGCTTATACCGTAAGCAACAGTTGGTTTACGAGTTTTTTTTTTGCGTACGTTTTCCAATAAAATTCTGATATGTATAACGAGCTCACAGAAAATAGTTTCAAATTGCGTGTGAAAAATATTCTAATGAAAAAAGCATACTATACAGTTAGTAATGAAATAGAAGACAAAGATGCATGGAACATTCCGCTTCTGCCAAGTAGCCAACTGGCACATAAGAAATATACTATACTATACTGTTTTGTTTTTAGTATAAGTATAACATATATCTTATATTATTGTACCTAGCTGTAAGTTTCTAAATCAATAAACAATTTTTTTAATTTTTTTTTTTTTAATATTGTCAAAACAAACAAAATATTGTAACAAAAATTTTATTTCTATTTCTTGGTTCGATTCATTAAAAACTCGGTTTAAATATACCATAAAGTAAAAAATGTTTTTTTTTTTTTTTACAAAACTACCCCTAGATGGTGTGCAATAGAGTTCTAAACTTTGTAAGCAAAATTTTATTCCATGGTTGGAAAAACACAGAGAGTTAAGACGTGAATGGCGTAATAGTGCTGCACACCGTCGTTCCTATAATCAGTGATGGGGCATGCCTGTTTAGGGCGATTGATAGATGGATGTTTGTTACTCAATCACGTAAAAAGTACTTAATACATTTTAATAAAATTTAGTACGTAGGTTCTTTTGGTACTGGAAAAAGCCAAAGGCTACTTTTTACCCCGAAAAACCGCGGGCAAAACAGCGGGGAGCAGCTAGTATACATATGTAGCAGTTTCGCAATGTGTTTGAAGGTTATTCTTCGTTTATGAGGCCTACTCGTATGAGCGATGGTTACTTTGCAGACGCTAACTTTACATGTGTCACGCAAGAATACAACTTTAGCTAAGTTGTCAGACGACATGATGTCAACTTTATAATCATTTATTTAACTTCAACTGTTATTATGTATGGGTCAAATTACTCCTGAATTTATTTACTCGTCATTCAAACTTGTTTTCAGCTAAGCATTTCTTCATTGAAAAAGGCTTCGTAATTGGCGAGCCGTCCATCGTATAGTCCATACATTTTTAGTTGAATCGGTAGTGTAGATTGATGTCGCCGTTCGATTGCATAAATAAAGAGTATTCTGTATCATTAAAATATGAATACTTACTGCGCCCGCGGTTTCCTGCGATAAAAAGTAGCCAATGTACTGTTCCAGGACCTAAGGAACCTACATACCAAATTTCTACAAAATCAGTTCAGTAGTTTTTACGTGATTGAGTAACAAACATCCATCCATCTATCAATCCATCCATCCTCAAAAACTTATGCATTTAAAATATTAGCAGAATTTTGTACTTGTTGCTCTTTATAAAATTATACAGAATGTTTTATACGTTTTGTTGCTCTTAATTCTTATAGAGATATCTTTGCAAACCACAAAGCAATTTAGCCGTGTGATGTATTATTGTAATTAGAATTGTGACAAAACTGATGTACCTAGTTCTAATTATATTTATATGGCGAATGACAAGCGAAAAACGTAAACAAGATACCTATATCGCAAAGAAGAAATAAAAAAAACAAGGAAATAAAACAATCGTCAGTTGACGATCGAAAACCAACTTGGTGACTACCGTGGCTCATTTGGGCGGAGCACTTCCCGCACTGAGGGAAGACTGAGATGCGGGTTTAAGCCAGCAGTCGTATTTTTTCTTACCAAAAAACCGTGTTTGAGTGATGTGGTTAACTGCATTTACCAGAATTATTTTTTGTTATAAAGCGAATGAAATGAATCGGGCCGTGAGATGAAACACTGGTCAAGCATCGTGCGAACGCAAGAAGCTTTATAAGAACAAAAACCAGCCCTATAAGTTTTTTGTTTTTTCTACCATCCATACAAAAGACTCTCGTCCGTGCAACTGACATCTGATACTCGGTCAGCTCTTCATTAGGCTGCCGAAGAGATTTATCGCATCTTCACGACGTGCCGGGCGGCGTGGCCAGTATGACTTATTACCTTCATATGTCTCGTTCAACTGAACGCTTAGAGCCGAGAGCGGCCTCTTTTTGTGCGGCTGTAGTTTTTTCAATGTTCTTGTATTTCATATTCTTAATAATATTTTTAACCAACTACAAAAAAGGAGAAGGTTCTCTATTCGATTGTATTTTTATGTTTGTCACCTCAGAACTTCGTCATTCATGAACCGATTTGGAAAATTATTTTCGCGTTGGGTTCAGTAGAGCTACGAAGTGGTTCCATTTAAATTTCATCAATATTTGACCTTGGACTTCGAAGATACATTTTTTTTCTTTATTCTAGGTAGCGTCATACATAACGCTGCTTCCTATTTTTATTACAATCTAGCCATATAATTAGGCTAATAAGTAATTTAAATTGAACTTAAACTGATACATAGCATAATACTAAGAATGTGTCCATTAACACTTTTCTTATTGTCTCTATTAAGACGAAGACGCTTTGTTTATGTGTTCTTTCTGGGTAACAATTGCTAAATTACACTAATTCACTAATGCACTACACTAACTCAAATGGTTTAGTTCTTTTGAGTCTTCTCACTATATCCGTGTGGTCGAGGAGCTGGATTGCCTCGACGTTTACATGATGGTGAAGTCTATGTTCGTGAGCTTCGGCATATTGTTTGTTTATAGGTAGGTATGTTAGGTAGGTATCCATTGAATCACCTACATAAGGAAGATCTTTTGACCGCGCCAGATGTCGTTGGCCCGAGGACAGCTCTTTGACACGGCATTATTAACACTACCACAAAAAAGAGCGAAAACGTCCCATAGTAGTACTCAAGGTATATTTTTCTAAAGCGATACACCAAGAAGAATGTCACACGTCTACAAAGCGGTGGTGGCTAATTAAGCTCCCCGCTAACCCTTCAGACAAAGTGCAAAACAATGTTGCCAGTAGATTTATTGCCCCATAAAGTGGTTGAATGCTTCCATAAACCTTTGCCCAACGATTGCAACTGACCTTAAGGGCCACCTAACTCTTGAGGCAGTTAAATAAAGTTAGAGCAAAATACCAACGCTTTTGTTAGAACTCAGGCGGCTTAGTTGACTATAACGCTTAATAAGGGGTTCAAATCTTTAAAAAAAATTGATCCCTAGCTGGTTTCAACTCAAGAACGCTTTTAAAAATAATGCAATGACGGTTTTTCGGAACCAAAATCTCATCGAAATAACTTCAGTAATTCAACCAACTGCAATTTAACGCCAGCTGTCCGTTGAAGTAACGTGAAGTTGCCATGAAGTTCGTTTGAAGTAGACGTGAAGTTGGCGTGAAGTTTTCCCATTTAAGTCAGAACCTATCCCAAGTTTGTCGAAGGAAGCCACAGCACGCCAGTTAGTTTCGGATATCTCTGTCGAGTGCACTTTTAAAATTTTAGCTTCTGTGCTCATGTAATGACACTTCTAGACATTTTGTTTCCAGTTGGGCTTTAATTTTAAATCTCTCGAAAACTTTCAATTGAAAACGTCATTATTGTAGCTTTGCTAGATCGAGAGCAAGTGTGGCTCAGCAGGCTTATGATCTGATGCAATTCGAATCCTGCTTAACCAATTATTTTAGAAAAAAATGTGAGGAAACTGACATGTCCAAGAATCAGACAATTAGAGGTGAAGAATTATCTATCTATTCTACATACACAACGCGTAGTATTGAATCCTTGCAATTTTTCAGCTCCACAATTATTAAAATTAGGTCAGAAAGTTCTTTTATATTATTCTACAACTGGACTTAACAAGCTTGTCTAAGTAAAAGGATATTTCAAATTATATCGTGCAGAATACGTTTAAATAATGTAAATGAACTAGATTATTATCAAATCTCGTTGTATGGCTTCTTGACAAGAAAAGTCATCTTGGGAAAATGGAAATCCCTACAAATTATGTCAATTAGATTCAAGATTGAGCTAGACTCCTACTGGAAGGATTGGCCGCAAAAAACATTAAACCTTAAGGAATGGAAAAAGAATAGGAAGGCTTTTGCCCTGCAGTGAGACGACCACAGCTAAAAATAGAAAATAGATATAATAGATTGAAGCTAGCAAATGGAATCAGGCGTGAGATTTAATTTAATTCATTTTTTTCAGTAATAAAAACCAATTGTGAATGCTTCATATATATATATATAATAAGAATTAATATGGGTTCATCATAATAAGAATTAGTATGGTCATCACAGAGCAACTATTCAATTGCAACGTTGATCTTGCTCGTTGAATAAAAACCATATCACACAATTATAAAAATATTGAAATAATAAAAAAATACAATGAACTAAAATAAAATTACACAATAAGATTTAAAAAATAAGACATATTAAAATTAGTCAAATTAGTCCCATCAAAACCTTCATCTATTTGTTTTGGATGGGACAGTCTGGACGTGAGATAATCTCTGTAGGGTACTGTTGGCACTGCCTCGCGCACGCTGGAGTGTGGATACACGAAAGACATCTTTGTCCAGCTGTAAGAGCTTATTTTAATAACTATGCGTACATATGCTTGAAATCAAAGATACGCCTATAAGCGGTCAATATACAATTGAAAATAGACCTACTGCGTATATCAGACCTTATTGCTAAAATATCTTTGAATGTTCCACCTCGACACTCCAGACCTAAAAACCTAGTGCATGTACCCTTCGCCCGCACCACCTACCGGAGGAACTCTGATGTTTTACGTTCTTCTGTAGCATTTAATAAGCTTTCGAAGTCTGAGCATTCCAATATCGATCTATTCAGAAGCAGTCTGAATACAGTGAATACAGCCCTAACGTCATCACTACTTAATCGTTCTAATTTGTAAATGGCATTGCATGGTGCCATCTCGCACTTCTTATTTCTATGTTCATTTAATTGTAAAAATTCTTCATTTCTATTTAATTGTTATTTGCGGAGGCTTTTAATTAGCTTTTCTTATATTAATTTGTCAAACTGTTTTGTATCAACAGCTGTTAGCCCCCCGAACAAAATAAAATAAAATAAAATATTAAATTTTATTTATTCAAAGTGAAGATCATTTTACGTGCGTTCGGAAAATTTACGTCGGCCATAGTTTAATCACTTAATTATCACGCAGGTAGACACCACCATTAACATTAACCCTAACGCTAGTGTAGCAGCCCCTTATACCACGGAAGTCCCGGGTTAAGTGATCAAGGGGTCAATGTTTGTGCGCAGAAAAAATGCAAGTATTTGCTTCGTGTGGGTATTGTAGGACTATGGTCTTTGTAGTTCCTGGTTACCTACATACAATGAACCCTAGTTAAGTGCCAGGATGTATGTGATCGTTAAATAGTACTTTTGGAGAAAAATACAATCTTTTGTTGCAAACAACCTAATATATATTTTGTATATTATATTATTATATTTATAATTGATATATATTATAAATATATTTAGTATAGATGTATATATAAGCACATAGTATATGTCATTATACCTAGTTTATGCATACATTTCATAATTGTAATTTATGTTGACACCCCAGTCAGTTCCTTTAAGCACAGTTTCTTTAAGTCCTCTCCATCTAAAGGTTGTCTGGAAGAGATCGCTTTGAGCGATAAGACCGCCCATTGTTTTTTGTTTATTATTCTTCTTTTTAACCGACTTCAAAAAAGGAGGAGGTTCTCTATTCGGTTGTATTTTTTTTTTTTTTTGTTTTTTTTGTTGTTATGTTTTCTGGTGGTGAAACAATAAAGAGTTATCTTATCTAATATATTGCTGATCCTGAATATTTTTCCATCAAAAGAACGTTCTCGAACGTTCTCGAACTCAACTAAAGCAGATCTTAGAATATACGATTTGAAATATTACAGTACAAAAAGCTTTGGTTTCCTCCCATATCAAACCAGGGAGATTAAAGCGTATTCATCCATTACCAATGAACGTAAACGCTACGTAAATGTACCTACGTGACAGACCGTACTTTGAATTGGGGAACAAAAAGTTCGGCGTAATTGTTTGGCTGTGAAGTGGATGTGGGCGTGTGTAATTCTAATTTCTATCAAAAAATATACACAAAGACAGCATGTATCACGCGGTTCTGTGACCTACCAATATTTCTTAAATTATATTCAAGTCTTCTTCTTCTCTCGTGTGGGTCTCGGGCTCGAAGGCGTCCGACATGACCTAACTTGGTTCTAGGATACTAACCAAAACCGACAGCTTAGCGTGCCCTCCGAAGCACGGTAGCTCTAAGATGTAAACACCACACAAACGATCACCACATAGTTGTGACCGCTACGAATGTTGCTTAAACCTAGATCTATTAAGAATGGCTAGGCAAGCTACGCTACAAGCGCTACTTAAGTAGTAGCTACTGCTTATATTCAAGTGGAAAATGGATGAACTCACAGGATGCAGGTTCAAACACTCTTAACAGCTATTTACCCTGTAAGCATCTATAGGTATTATTCGCCTCAACATTTAATAGCTTCTGTGGTGTAGTAGTTGGGAATGTTGGCTCAAATCACACACACCATAGAGGTTGGATTCCCGCGACGGGTCAAATGTTTGTGCTTAGAAAAAAAATCGCAAGCATTTGTTTTGTGTCTGGGTGTTGTTGGACCATGGTCCTCGTAGTTCATGGTTTTCTAAATACAGGGAGTCCTAGTCAGCATCTATATGTGGTCGTTGGGCGTTACAAAAAATACTTACAGCAGCTCCATACTGATCGGACGAGTTTGCCAACAAGAACGTCAACTAAGCAACCCGTGTGTCCGCCCATTTAATGCACAACAACGGTTAACAAACATTCGGTGTCCATTTGACCGTTGTTTACTGCGACGGACCGGACGCACAAACAAAGCGGTTTAATCCGCTTTTTCAATAATTTAATACTCATTAAAACTGCTATTTATTCAATGATAATTCGTAGGTATTTTCTGTTATGCGCCTGTATAAGAAAAAAAAATTAAATATAAAATAATTTATTTCGAATAAATCCATATATACATTGACTTTATTTATTTTATTTACTGTAAGAATATTTCTTAGACTTATATTAGTAGTGATTTTTTACTGTCGCTTTTGCTAAGTGCCTCAAAACCTTGCAGGATATCGGTCGGAACTCAATATACGAATATAACGTTGTATGACCATAAGTCATTAGAATAGTTCGTGTCACTTACCTGCTGATTACTTTGTATAAACACAGATGTTCCTCACTGCATTTTACTTACCTGTAAAAAATGAAAAATATATTAAAAAATAGAGATATGTATTCCTGATACTTTTCATCTTGAAAAAACGATCAATTCAAACAGGAACGACTATAAACGTAATCACTATAAACTTAGTCAAAAAAAGTCAAAATCAAAAGATATTTTATTAAATAAGCACAAAAAAATGAACTTAGAATTAATGTCATATACACATATTGCAAATCAATTTAAAAATCGACAAAAAAATTATTTTAAAATATCATGACCTTGAAAAATAAAGGTAAGGATGTCCACCCATTTCTCTGCCATAACCCAAATTGAAGACCGGGCTCAGAAAAGAAATGCGAAAACGGACTCTACCAGTGCCAGTGCTTCGAAAATACGCCCGCTAAAGAAGATAATAGCAAAAGAACATAACATCTTTTAAAATGTCTCATAATATATTACTAAACAATGAGGTATACATTACATTTAACTTAACACAATGTCAAACTAAAACTAAGTGCCAGTGAGATATCCCATAGTCATAGTGTCGGTAATATATAGATACTGTTTCAGTGACCAAAACATACCAGCCCCCACATACAGCACCCGTTAACGAGTATGACTTGTGGACCAGCTTAAATCAGCTGATTAAGTATATACATGTTGAATCCAATGTCAGTAGAGGTGACCCTTAAAAAAAAAGAGGAATGTGATTGTAAAGCGCTGGACCATCTCATATCTGCTATGGCTGGACCTTGAAATAACACGCCTCGCGCCGCCAACGTGGAAATAAAAACATTAGCTACAATACACGCGTCGAGTGGCTTGCATAAAATGTCATAAATATTATGCCAGCCTCTGTGGTGACTACCGGACTAGATAACAATTGACCTGTAAAACAAATGTTTTAGGTCTGTTTGCACAATCAAAAATTATATTATTATAGGTACTTTCTGTGGTATACCTACGTAGCTATAGATATTTTATATGTCTTACTACTATAATACGGCGCGCAAGCCTAAGAATAAATCAGTTATCCATCAGTCACTGTGTTGTCATTTGCTCCCGTAGTTAAGTTATCTATCGACAGCTCATTGGCGACGAGGAGGTACAAAATGGCGGACCAAACTCGTGCTATTGGCAATATCAAAGAATTTAATCTAGGTACAGACAACTGGAGCAGCTATATTAAACGTGTGCGTGCTTTCTTCTTAGTGAACAGTATAAAGGATGCCGAACAAACTTCGTTTCTCATCACACTAGTGGGAAATGAAACGTACGAGCTCATTACGGTGTTGTGTAGTCCCGAGGAACCAGAAAAGAAAACATTTAACCAGCTGGTGGAAATTGTGGAAGATCATTTAAATCCGAAGGCGAGTGATATGGCTGAACGCATGAAATTACGTGCTTGTTTACAAAATCAAAACGAAACAGTTAACGAGTATTTGTTACGTTTGAAAAAGCTGGCGATGACGTGTAAGTTCAAAGGTCAGGAATCCTTGGAAGAAAATTTAAGAGATCAGTTCACTTATGGACTGAGAAGCGGTAAATATAGACAACGATTGCTGACCGAACGGGAGCTGAGTTTTACCAAGGCAGTGACATTAGCTACGTCATTAGAGGCGGCGGAGCTTGAAGCTAAGTTGGGTGGCGGTAACGGTAACGCCGGGGAGGCATCCCACGGTAATGTATATGCCGTTCGGTCCGGCAGCAGCAGCGCCGGGGGAACGCGCGGCGGCCGAGGAGGCCCGCAGCGCACCAGCGGCGGCGGCTGGGCGGGCGCACCGCGCGTTGCGTCGGCGAGCGCTGCGAGCGGCAGCGGCGACCGGTGCTATCGGTGTGGTTCGCGGCAGCATTCTCACGATAGGTGCGGTTATAAGAGTGCCACCTGTTATAAATGTAACAAAGTGGGCCATATAAGCCATATGTGTCGTAATAAAAAATCGCATTCGAGCGTGTTCCAAGTGGACGGAAGTGATTCGGAAGGAGATCTCGGATCTCCTACGTTGTATAGAATAAGTGACGCTGAGGAATCCGAGGCACCTTGGTTTTGTAAGTTAAATGTGGAGGGTGTCATTTTGGACATGCAAGTCGACAGCGGTTCCTCGGTAAGCGCAATTTCTAAACATACCTACGATAAACTATATAAAGGTAGACCGCTGATCGAATCTGATAAGTTGCTGACAGTATACAGCGGCGAAAAGATCAAGCCCATAGGCACAATGCCAGTTAACGTCATCAATAATGATCAGCTGTTTACCTCAAAATTGTACGTCATAGATAACGGTAATTGTCCTCCCATTTTAGGTAGGAAATGGATGCGTGAATTACAAATATCCTTGCCATTAGTGGCGCACGTATCATGCGATGACAATGAAAAAGTTTTAAGTGATTTAATGTGTAAATACAAAAATGTATTCGAGCCTGGCATAGGCACATTTAATCGCGGCACCATCAGCTTACAAGTATGTGAGGGCGCGGCCCCGGTATGGCGCCGCGCGCGGGTCGTGCCGCACGCGTTGGGCGCCGCCGTCGACGCCGAGCTCGAGCGGTTGCAGGCCGAGGGCATCATCAGTCCGGTCGAGGACGTTGGCGGCTGGGGAACGCCTATAGTGCCGGTAAAAAAACAGTCGGGTGCCATTAGGATCTGTGGCGATTTCAAGGTTACGGTGAATCCGGTGTTAAGCGATGATAAATATCCCCTTCCGCGGATCGAGGATTTATTTACTGCCCTGAGAGGGGGTCAGACATTTAGTAAAATTGATTTAAAAAGCGCTTATCAACAATTTGTTTTAGATGAGGAGTCCAAGAAGCTATGTACGATCGTAACACACAAGGGGAACTTCGTCTATAATAGGCTACCGTTTGGAATTAAAACTGCTGCGAATAAATTTCAAAGAATAATGGATTCTTTGTTTAAATTGAATCATGTAACCGTATTCGTCGATGATTTAATTATTACAGGGGAGACAGGGCCAAAACATGTCGAAAATTTGAACAAAGTTTTTAAGATATTGAATGATTGCGGGTTGAGGATCAGCAAGGAAAAATGTTGTTTCTTTCAAAAACGGGTTGCATATTTGGGCCACATAATCGACGCGGAAGGCTTACACACTGAAACAAAAAAAGTAGATGCTGTTCTTGCTGCGGAAAGACCTTGCAACGTAGGCGAGCTTAGAGCTTTTTTAGGTTTAATAAACTATTATTCCAAATTTGTGAGAAATTTCAGCACCATTATCGCGCCTTTATATGCGTTATTGAAGAAAAATAAAACGTGGACTTGGTCTGAGGAATGTGAAGCGGCATTTGTAAAAATAAAGGAATTGCTAAAAGATTCTGATGTACTGGTCCGTTTTAACCCCGATCTCCCCTTGGTGTTATCTTGCGACGCGTCGCCGCGCGGGGTGGGCGCGTGGCTCGGCCACGAGATGCCAGACGGACGGGTGCGCGCCGTGGCGCACGCTAGCCGCACGCTGTCGTCCGCGGAGCAGAATTACAGTCAAATATGTAGGGAAGGCTTGGCTATCATTTTCGGGGTACAACGTTTTCATGAATATGTTTACGGTAGGCATTTCATTTTGATCAGCGATTGTAAACCTTTATGTTCCATTTTTGGACCTAAAACGGGTATCCCTTTAATGATGGCTGGTAGATTGCAACGTTGGTCGATAATTTTAAGTGAATACAATTACACTATAAAATGCGTCAAGTCGAAGGACAACTGTGTAGCCGATTGTTTATCAAGAGCGGCTAAAATCGAAGTCGATGTCTCTCTTAGGGATATCAGTCGTAGCAACAGGGAGCATTTAGAAAATGAGATTAATATTAATTTTATAGACGCCCCGAAACCGATCGATTATAAAAAAATTGCGGAGCAAACGAGAAAAGATGTAACTTTAAACAAAATATTCGGTTATGTTTTGCATGGTTGGCCCGCACACAAAGACATTTCGGACGAGTGCAAAGATTTTTATAATAGAAAGAATTTTATTACGTCAGAGCATGGTTGTTTATTGTTTGGTTATCGGGTGATTATTCCAAAAAGTTTGCAAAGCTTGGTGCTTAGAGAACTGCATAGTAGTCATTTAGGTATTATTAAGATGAAATCTTTTGCGCGCACGTACATATATTGGCCCAATATAGATAGAGATATCGAACAGATGTGCGGGTCGTGTGAAGTTTGTGCAAAAGAGAAAGACAATCCCGTGAGGAACACTTTGATGCCGTGGCCATGGCCTGCCCAACCGTGGCACAGGTTACACCTTGATCATTTGGGTCCAATTTCAAATAGTAATTATTTGATCGTCATAGATTCGCATTCCAAATGGATCGAAGTGTGTAAAGTCAGTTCGACGAATGCGGCGGTAACGATTAGACATTTACGAGATATTTTTGCCCGGTTTGGATTGCCGCATATGCCATAGATTAATTGCGCCCAGACATGCTAGAAGCAATGGTGCTGCCGAAAATGCAGTAGGTTTAGTAAAAAAATGTATACGTAAAGCCGCCCACGATGGAATCGCTGTTGACATTGCTATAAGCAGGTTTTTACTAAACTATCGCAACTCTGTACAAAGCACCACTCAAAAATCACCCAGTGAAATGTTACTAGGTCATAGAATAAGGTCATGTTTAGATTTACTGAGACCCTGCACAAAAACCATTGTTACAGATAAGCAATCAAAACAAGTAGAACATTTTGGGGGTAAACAACGAGATATATTGATAGGAGACGTGGTGATGTTCAAGAAATGGCGGAATAATAGAGAAATTTGGGAAAAGGGTGTTGTTGTACGCAGAATTGGCAATATTATGTATGAAATTCAATATTATAATGAAAAACACAGGCGCCATATTGATCAAATATTTAAGTTACCAAAGTGTGATATAGAAATGTCCACCTGCAATAATTATGAGCCAATATTTGATGAATGTGACACGGATACGACGTCTGAGGCGGAGGGGATGTCGACGTTGGGCACTCCTAAAAGTCAAATTCGTAATCATAAGTCGGAGACAAAGTCAGAACGCGCATGCCCGACCCCGCCATCCACTCACCAGCAGATGCCATCTCCATCTTCTCCGCCATTTCAGATGGCATCGGACGCTGTAGATGTGAGCCAGGGGTCATTTCATAATCCAGCAGAACACAGCGGTCAGACGCAATCAGAGTCAAGCTATGATTTTGTAAACACACGTCCCCGCCGCAGGAATAGGTATTGTGCCCCTGATTCATATAATAGTGACACCGACAACTAATGAATGGAGTCCTATTCATAGTGTGGCCCTATTTATAGTTGTGGTGGAGTAGCACTTAGAGATAAGTTTTTGCTTGATGTTATTTTTATTGTTGTTAGTTTTAGTGCAGATGTTTACACATAAGTTGTTTTCTTTTTTTTTGTGTGCCACATTATCTGATTACCTACCTACATAATCATTATATGTAATAATTTTCTTTTACTTTTATGTTGGGGGGGAGATAATGTGGTATACCTACGTAGCTATAGATATTTTATATGTCTTACTACTATAATACGGCGCGCAAGCCTAAGAATAAATCAGTTATCCGTCAGTCACTGTGTTGTCATTTGCTCCCGTAGTTAAGTTATCTATCGACAGCTCACTTTCTACGGTTGGGCAGGCGGTTTGGGTGTAGAGGAATTTTGAAAATATTTCATTTGTGTAATTCCCTACATTCAAGTACCTATATATTTGCAGTAGGTATGTAGGTTTTATGCGCTAGGTAAGGAAGGGGGGCGGTTTGGTTGTAGAGGAATTTTGAAATTTGGTTAAATCATTTATATTCCCCTACATCCAAAAACTTCCTGGAAGAGATTTCTATTAGTGAAAAGGCTGCCCATTTGTAACACAATAGAAGTATCTATTGTGTATTCTGTCAGCACTCCTTACCAAGCAATGTGGTTGTGCTAAAGCCGATAGCGAAGGGGATTCCATAAGATATGCAACATTCATAACTAGGTAGGGCTTATGATATTTGAAATAACGTAACGTGGTGCTTATAATCAAACGCACGTCCTGCTTGTTTATTGAATTAAAAAATATGATAATAAAATATATGTGACAGTTTCAATTTTACGCCATCTAGTATGATGTGTAGTAACTACTTAATAGTGCTACTATATAAAGGTGGTTTGGCGCCATCTTCTTTAAAGCACTGTAACTGCTATGAAACATGAGGTTGTTTTCTCAGCAAAGTAAAAGTTGCAATGCTTTTCCTGTAGATGGCGTTGAGAGAGCGAGTTTCACCAAGTTCTGAAAATACTCGATAGATGGCGCTATTTTAAATTATTTAGACAAAAGAGGTCTACACGTTTAGCTACGAATGCTACGGGAATTCTACGAAATGTAAAAACCAGTTTTATTTTGGTATTCAGAAATATTAAAAAATAAAATATTAAATTTGTATTACTGTTCGTTATCCCTTTGTACAAAAGGATAACGAACAGAGTAAAACAAATATTAAATTATGGTCTGCTAATTAATTATATATTTTTTATTATGTACAACGCTCTACAGGGAGTTCGCTGTAATATTACTTTTTATAATTAAACCGTATTAAAAATGAACGAAGTTAATCTAAATCATAAACCTTGCCCTTTATAAAACTTACCGCTTTTACATAAAAATAGAGTAGGTAAAGAAAACTTTTACACTCAAAGGAATATAAAAAAGAAAATAATTAGGTGGAAAAGTAGGTTTCACCAAGACAAACATGCTTAAAGATTTACGTCTGTACTGGAGGTAGAACAACTGTGTCCTTTATCTGCGGGGTAGGTTAGACTTACGAAATACTGGTGGCAGGTTTCTCGTATGCGAGAGGCCGTCTGGGTGGGTACCACCGCTTTGCCAGTTATTCGCCGCCAAGCAGTAGTGCGTGAGCATAATTGTGTTCCGGTTTGTAGGGCATTGTAGCCAGCGAAATTACTGGGCATTATGAGACTCAACAGCTAATTGTCTCAGGGTGACGAGCGCAGTGTAGCGCCGCGCAGGATTTGCAAAAAAGTTCAGGGTGGTGGTGTTATTGTTATGGACTGGCGTATTGCTTACCATCAGGCAAACGACCAGCTTGTCTCGTCATTCGGTATGATAAAAAAAATGGGTATAATTTTGTAAGCATTGGAAGTTTAAGGTAATTCGAACACCGATACCGAACGCTTTGAATTTAAAATTTGGAAGGCATTAGCATCTTTTAAACTTTAATATCATGTTTAGCGATTGTGATTGGAAGGAATGGAAACGAATTGAAAAGAATGTTCGACAATTCCACTGACAAATACCGATCACAAGACATGTTCGACTACGATTCACCGCAATCATCAGAAACAAAGGTATGTGGATCACTATTTTCATAATTTCGTGGTCGTAATCAATCTCGGTTACAAGATATTTTTATTCATCGCTACGTTAAAAATAGTTTCGAAATGCATAGCTGCAACTCTTCACCTGCTTAGGCGAGGATCACCTGCGCCTTACATTTCGTTTATACCGTGTGAAAACGAAGATCACATTCATAATTTGGCCAAATAATGGTGCGCAACAAACGCGCCATATCCTCATCATTCATGGGATTTATTTATGGTTTTTTTATTTATTTTTAGAACATTCTTCCGGATGTCGTGCATTCTCAACAGATACCTGCTATAGGAGACGTCGTAACCGACCAAATAGAGGCAGATACCGTCGCCGGCGCCGCCGCGAGTGCAAATGAGAACGACGCTACTCACGATATCGAGGAGAGTCAAACGGAGTCTATCGGAGCATCTTCCCGTAGTATCGTCCGTAGCGATCGAGATCGGTGTTCCAGATGATTCCGCTGCAGGTCGTGTTTGGTTCCCAGCGTATGTTATATTCCATAGTAATTTTTAAAATAATATTAAAACACTTAGTTGTGATACTAATTAAATTCTACGAATGTTTAAATGTAACTGATGATGAAGTAGAGAAACTAGAGTTAAATCCGTAGTGTTGATGGAAGTAGCCATTCTGTAGTCGTAGTCCGGTGGAGATAGGTGTCTCTCAAGCTTGCTTGAGTAATCCGTGGGTACGCGGTTGACTCTGGCGGAGGTCGAGTCGGGTAATTTTTAGGTTTCTACCCAAAGGTTAAAACGGGACCCTATTAATATTTAGTTTTCTTTGCTATTACTAAGAATCCGCTGTCCGTTTGTCTGTCTGTCTGTCTGTCTGTCCATCTGTCACCAGGCTATATCTCATGTACCGTGATAGTTAGACAGTTGAAATTTTCACAGATGACGTATTTCTGTTGCCACTATAACAACTAATACTAAAAAACAGAATAAAATAACACGCTCCCATACAACAAAAGTGATTTTTTTCCCGTTTTTATAAATAATGGTACGGAACCCTTCGTGCGCGAGTCCGACTTCGCACTTGGCCGGTTTTTTATTTGATTTAAACAATCACGACGACGAGAGATAAGACGAGACAAGCAGGTCATTTAATGGTACGCAACGCGCCTTAATATTTGAAACACCACCACTCAGAACTTAGTTTTGAAAAATATTGCGCGGCGCGGCACTGCGGTCGTCGCACTGAGATGGCTCAGTCTCATATATGACGCCCAATAATTTCACTTGCTAAGAATGTTCGCTTGTTGTACCAAATACCTTTTCCCATATTTGCCGTTTGCTAAAGTGGACTCACCACTAATCGTAAAAAAGAGTATTTCAATCTGTACCACCTAATTGCAGCCGCGCTTTTTTGTTCCCGCAGTGGTGAGGTGTATATTAAAGAGTAATACACAGACTATATAGCTTTATAATGTTCCATTATGTTTACCAACCATGCCCGTTCGAGCAAGTCGTTCTCCGTAAGTAAGCGCTGTGCATAGCATGGCCACCTTGTTTTATCAGTTTTAGCAATTTTATTGGCTAGAGTCGTTCACTTTTCCTAGGTGGAACTTGCAAAATTCCCTAAAGGACACAACATTTAATCATATTTTTGACCCACGCGTGCCCACGCTGCGAATTCTTAATATCAGTTCTATGTGTGTGGGTATACGCTCTCCTTTGTCATCGACTGACCCACGCGCACCAACGAGAAACGGTCTCCTTACAAAAAAGAAACAAATATACAAAAACCTAGTTCAATCCAGAATGACCTTTCCTTTCTACAAATACAATATATTTCACAAGGTAACATTGTTGTTATTACCCTTAGGAGTGTTATTTCAAATTCCGTAAAGGGCTTCAAGGCTTTTGAATGAGTGAAATGCCACTCGCTCGTACTTGCGGAGCATTACCTCGGAGCGCCTCAATCACAAATATGTACATTTATTTCTTATTCTACTAATATTAAAAGAAAGTCGAAAGTTTGTGAAGACAGATGGATGATTGGATGGATGGATATATGACTAGATGGATGGATGGATGAATGAATGGATATATTGATGGATGTTACTTACTCAATCACGCAAAACTTGCTAAATGGATTTAGATGAAATTTGATACGTAGGTTCTTTAGCTGCGACCCGCGGTTCCACCCGTGGTTTCCCGGGATTAGAAGTAGCCTGTGTCCTTTTCCAGAACTAAGGTACCAAATACATACCAAATTTCATCAAAATCCGTTTAGTAGTTTTTGCATAATTGAGTAACAAACATCCATCAGTTCTGCGTCTAGTACAGCCGGTCCACAACCACTTCAGCTGACTAATCCTATGGGCTCCATGCTATGGAACAGTTGTATATAAGCTCTTGTTTTTCTAGATTTATCTTACCCTCCAATGTCATTATGGCTCAAAATCGTTTAAGTGGATGCATATCTCAACTCCTAATAGTGCATCTGCCACTTCAAGATCTAATAAAATGCAAATGTTTTTTAAGTCTAGCATCCCGCATGCGGTAGGGTTGCCTCTCTGTTTTAGAGTTTGGATTCGTGATATGAATCTAGACCCTTTTTATATGATTTACTGGAACCCTTAGGCAGGAACATAGGAATTCTATTGGTTTATGCCAAACAAGGTGATTTTAGCAAAAACTGCAGGTTCGATTTTGAATAAACCTTATTGTCATAAGAATCTATGTTTTGTTAAGTTCATTTTGGTATATAAATGGTTACATAATGAATAAACTTGTTTCAATTATTTTATATTAAACATGTGACAGAATTTATGACCTGACTAGGTAAATGCGAAAGTTTGTGTGTGTTAGCATTTTCATAACGGCTGAACATCAGTTCAGCCAGTTCAGTATATGCCCTGAAGTCCTAAAGTGAGTAAAAATAGTTTTTCATCCCATCTATTCGAAAAGGACGACTTGGTTCGCCTTTATGTGCACCCAAAGGTGGTGTTTTCTATAAGAAACTTTTAGCGGGCAGTAATGAGTTTTTAATCCTCTTTATAAGTGCGCCGCAATTATCTTTGCCGCGCACTTTTTGAATTTGGAACATCTTAGTGTTCAGCACCAAAGAAATCGAACGCAAATATTGTTTGAATAAAGACTGGCTGGTACGACGGCCCATAGTCACGCCGCCGGATGAATGAAAAAAAAACAAATTAAAAAAGCGCGAACTACAGCCCGCGTTTTCGTAAATTTTCACGGATTGTTAGAAATTCATTGTTTTGTTTTGTTTTGAAAAATGAGTTCTTCAAGTGACAGTGAATAAAATATGAGGCGCTTTTATTTTCTCATAGTGGGTGATGAAAAGTAGAGTGTATCACTCGGGCGCAAAATATATTTTTGGCTCGGGCGACGTACTTTGAATCCCAAAAAAGCGCCCTCGCCGTAAAAATATTATTTTGCTCCCTTATGATACAATCTACTATTACTCACTTTAGGACTTTAGGGCATATAGTCAGGTTTTGCACTTGCCCAGCTCTTTTTTCCTTTATCTTCTAATTAACATCTCAACTACAATTATTTAACTTTTTATTAATGATAAATTTACCTTTGACCACAATCCCCATCATCATCATCATCGTTAGACAAACTCAAATTTAGTTTCCCTTTTATAACCGACTTCAAAAAGGAGGAGGTTCTCAATTCAATTGTATTTTTTATGTTTGTTGCTTAATTTATAAACTGATGTAGAAAATTCTTGCTTTGGGTTCAGTCTTCAACGTGGTCCCATATAAATTTCAAGGATATTCAACCTTGGATTTCGAAGACACATCAGAAATGTACTTGGTTTTTTTTATAAAATATATTACACTTCAACTTTCAAAAAGCCGTGGAACTTATGATAATTTGCTTAACTTTTCACGACCTCACGAATTTGTCCTCCCAACCCTGGCACAGTCGTGCGAAACCGGATTTTACGGGATTGAACCGGTTCCAACTCGATTTAACTTTTTCCATTAGGGTCCGTCCACACGACATCAATCTAATGATCCGCCGCTGTCAATGTGGCCGCTGCCTTACGTGCTAAAGATATTTGGGTGCAAAAAGTTGGGTAGTCAGAAACATCTGCTAGTATTGGTTCCGTGTAAGTTTTTTTTATGAGATAACTAGCTGATACCCGCGACTTTCTCCGCGTAGAATTCGGTTTATGATTGTTTCTTATGAAACTGTTGGTTTTTCGGCATAAAATGTATCCAATGTCTTATTTTAGGACCTAAAGTAACTACTAAAGTAGTGAACCAACATTATCAAATTGTTCAGTCATTCTGGAGTTATAGATATATTAGTTATAATATAGG
Organism: Petrophora chlorosata; assembly: GCA_951640565.1. NCBI lineage: Eukaryota > Metazoa > Arthropoda > Insecta > Lepidoptera > Geometridae > Petrophora > Petrophora chlorosata. Next base: position 12,601,265 of record OX621210.1, read on the forward strand.
AGTTATAATATATATATTAAAGAGGTACATACAAATTCTTACGGTTCCTATAACGCATATCTGCAACTTGGTCATATCAACAGGGGTATTTCCAACAGCTTTCAAAACTGCTCTCATAAAACCGATTCACAAGGGTGGCGATAGAGACTCTGTCAACAACTACCGGCCTATTTCAATTCTTCCGACTATGTCAAAGATTTTGGAGCGCCTAATGAATAATCGGCTAACCAATTTTCTAGAATCAAACAACCTTATTTCTTCCTCGCAATTTGGGTTCCGTAAAGGTATCTCAACTAACGATGCTGTACATGAACTCGTAAATTCTATAATCACCACCATGGATGTAAGAAGCAAATGCATAACAGTGTTCCTAGACCTGGCTAAGGCTTTCGACACAGTCTCTATCCCTCATCTGTTATCGAAGCTGGAGGCCATTGGAGTCAGAGGCCTGCCCCTGAAACTGTTTTCAGACTATTTGAAAGAGAGAAAACAGCGCGTAAAGATTGAGCAATGGCTTAGTGATGAGCTTACCATGGAGTATGGAATCCCTCAAGGTAGCATAGTTGGCCCAACCCTGTTTTTGGTTTATATAAATGACCTATGCCAACTCCAGCTCCAAGGAGGCAGAATACTTACTTTCGCCGACGATACTGCTCTCTTTTTCAGCGGAAGCACCTGGGAGGAGGTGCACGACACTGCCCAACTTGGCTTAGACAGAGTTGGCGAGTGGCTCAAATGCAACTTATTAACCCTTAATGTCTCCAAAACTAAATATATGGCATTCGCCATGAAGACCAACCTACTGCCATTTCCACCTTTATGTCTAACAGCTCATGCATGTGACTCCAGACGCATCAGTTGTTCTTGCCCTACGCTCCAACGTACAGATAATATTAAGTACCTTGGTGTAATAATTGACCAGACTCTTTCTTTTAAACCACACTTAGTTTCTCTCGTTACAAGGCTACGTAAGCTTATATATATTTTCAAGAATCTAAGGCACGTAGCCGATAAACGAATTTTAAAGATGGTTTATTATGCACTATGTCAGTCCCTTATAGACTACTGTATCTCATCGTGGGGAGGAGCGGCCAAAACCCATCTCATCGAGGTAGAGAGAGCACAGCGTTCAATCCTCAAGGTAGCGGCCTGTCTACCTTTTCGCTACCCTACAGTAGACCTGTATAAGAAGTGGGAATTGCTTACGGTCAGACAAACTTTTATAGTTCACATCGTCCTTAAAAAGCACGCTCAATTACCATATGACCCAGACCTCACAAAGACTAAGAGAAGAAAAGGCACTGTTTGCGACACCCAAGCTCTTCATTCATCCCTGTCCCATAAGTTTTTCTGCTTCTTAGGTCCATATTTGTATAATAAATTAAATTCCAAACTTAGCCTTTACTCTATGCCTTCATACAGCTGCAAAAAAATTGTCTCTGATTATCTCAAGACGCTTAATTATCAGGAAACCGAGAATTTGCTAGTCCCTCTAAAATAATTTCGATACATACCTACTCCTACATTACAAGCCCCTTTATTAAATTCGCACATAACTCTGTAGACAATGTATATATTGGCTATCTCCCATTCTTTCTTCCGCAAATTCTAAACTCTAAGTACAACTTAAACTCATCCCTACCCTCACTCCACTAAGTAACATAACACCGACACACAACTCACACGCTTACACATGCACACTCACCCTCACACACTCACCCTCACCCTCACACATCCTCACACACACACACACCCTCACACACACAACCATAGACTCAATAATCCATACAAAAGACACATAAACCGGCACCATGTTTGTTCATTTATTTGTATTATCTCTGTTAAAGTTCTGCACACTTATTTAAATTCATCTTCACACTCTTTATGGAAATGAAGGCATATATCCATCTGCGAGGGGGCACTGGTGACCTGTATCACAGGTTCGTCAAGAACCTATCTCAGGCACCAGTCTCTCACAAAGACAGGCTAGGCCCAAATGTTTTAACTACAGTGTTGTTAACTTAAATATGTTATACCTACCTATATTTGTGAGATAAATAAATAATAAATAAAAATAAAAGTTATGTGGTGACAAACACACAGACTTTCGCTTTTATTTATTTATTACATACTCGTACACATTCCTTCGATAGGCATTGCAGTAGGCATTTTATAATATTAGTAGGATAAGGTTTTCGTTTATGCAAATGCCAATAATTTGAGATGAGAGAATAATTAGAGTGAGAGAGAGAGATAAACTTCGGTGTGTGGCAAAAAAAGTCACACAAGTCACGGCTCCGCCAGTCTTGATTTTATAAACTTGTTCATCTTTGCAATGAAGCAATATAATAAAAAAATATTTCTTATTTTTTTTTAATTGACTAACCAAAGCAGGTTATCACAATTTGGTATAATCCCAGTTTGTATGTGTTTCATTATAATGTTCCGGACAAACATACTGTACAAATTCAATAACAATAAGACACTGAGAGGGCACTGGCTGAAACTGGTACAACCAATCCCAAGCAAACCCTGGATAGTAAATTAACATACAGAATATTATAACACGAGGTTTCAAAATGTACAACTTTGTCATAAGATCTGCAAATAATTTTAAGAATGAGCTTACATACAATATATTGTTTAAGTCTCTTGTCCGATCGCAGCTTGAATATGCTGCACCGGTATGGGACCCTTACTATAAGTGTTACATTAAGGACATTGAAAGTGTCCAAAAGAAATTCCTACGTTGTATTAACTATTGATGTAACCGTGGTTTTATGTCGTATGAAGATTTGCTTAAAAAATATAACTTAACATACTTAAAGTCGAGGAGGTTGCAACTTGGTGCTATGCTTTTATATGATATGTCACAATCGTTACGACTGCCCTGAGTTGTTGCATAGGCTTTGCTACAAAGTTCCATTAAGAACCCATTCACGCACCGTGCACAAAACATTTGCCACCGCAGCCTGTCGCACCAACGCAGGTCAGCGATCACCATTGTATCGCTTGACTAAATCTTATAACGATCATTTTAATAGTATCGATATATTTCATGAACGTACTAGCTGCTTTCGGAAGCTAGTGTTGGAGGTTTTGTGCGAGAGTGGTAATTAGTTTAATATGTAAATAACAGTACAAATCATAACCACACTCGTACTGTTCACATTATATTATCAAAGTAACCTGTAGTCAACGATGCTGGTACACTAACTATGTAATCATTTATTATACCTAAGTAATCAGATCTGTTGTGTCCTTAAATAAATAAATAAAAAAACTAGAAAACAGTTCCTGCTGAACCGTGTAGTGAGTGCATGCAACAAGCTTCCAGAGACGCTGCTAGTGTATTAAGTATAATAATAATATTAAATATCTAATTTTATTCTATTAAGAAAAAGGTATCTCAACAAGTCTACATTTTTAATACATTTTCTGCCTAATAAAATCTCTATATCAAGGTTCCCACCCGTCGCCGTCTCATAGATCTTGTACCACAATTTGGGACCAGCCACGTAACGTGTACTCCCTAAGGGGTAACCCTATTTGTGAGGATCCTTTCTACCCCTCGCTAGGGGGTTGATAACAGTTATTTTTTTATTCTATTTCCTGTGGAAATGAGCTAGATTTTAGTGGAAAGTAGGTGAGTTGATTTATCTCTGTCTGGGAATGTTTTGTAGCTTTATATGACTTTTAGGTTTCCAAATGTAAGTGCAAAGATTCAGATTCAGATTCTTTATTGCTTCCATATGTAGTACAAGGTGTAATTAGGTAATCGTACAAAGTCTTATATGGACCCCGTCGGGCACAGCAACATTAGAAGAGAGGAGAACGGAATTATTGGCATTTCAAAGTCAATGGTTCGATGGTAAAGATTTTTTTTGAATACTGCAAATTTGTTGTCTTGTTGTAAAGAAAAGTGGCCCAACAACAGAGTCATTTTTTAAATAATAAAATAGTTATAAAAGTTATTCTACTACTTTTTTGATTGATCTGAATCCTTTAGCACCGAACTTTTTCAAAAGTTATTTATTAAATACGCACAAAAAATGCACTTTTGAACGTCATATACACATCATACATATTAATTAAAATACGTTAAAAATTGTCATTTCAAATATCATGACTTTGAAAAAACAGGTCAGCATGTCAATCCATTTCTTTCCCATACTCAAATTGAAGTCCGGGCCCAGAATAGAAATGCGAAAACTGACTCTACACATGCTTCAGAAATACGCCTGCTAGAGAAGATAGCACCAAGAAACTCTGCGGGAATTTTGCCATATTTTGGACCTTATGTCCAAACCCCTCACCAATTTATATCTGATGTCTTGGAGTGATGAGTGCAATCCAGTGCTACGCAGTGCTTATTTGTTTAAGCTTTATTTGTATGTGCCCTGCCTACCTACATAGTACCTGGCTTCCCCAGAATCTATATTCCAATGCCGAAGCGGCGAGCGAGTCGCAGCCGCGCACGCATCTATATCTAGGTATATATATATAACTAACATCCCTCCACCTTTATTTTCAGAAATATATAAACAATTTGTACTTTTTTGGCGTCGTACTAGAAGAAATAGGGGCTGGTTCGTTCAACGGACCCGGTTCAGGTGCTGGTTCCGCCGTCGATGGCGCGGGTGCCGATATAACCAAACTGTCCTCCCGGTGCACACGAAACAAATACTTCATTATGCAACTGAGAAATACGACGAGCTAGTCGTTCACCTGATTGTAAGCGCCACGCTTGCGTATAGCTTGAATTTTCTTCTGTGCACAAACATTTCTCCCGGGAATCGAACTCGTAATCTTCGTAATACGAGTCTGCCTAACCACTAAATCACAAAGGTGGAGAAAGATAATCAAAAACCTAGTTAACAAAGGTACTTACGTATATTTTGTAAGTATTTATTTGTGTAAGCGGAGAATTGAGTTCGTTTGAACACAAATGTTGATGTTTTGGCTAGAGATCGAGTTTCGGGAACGAGACACTTAATCGATACTACCTTTGTTTATGTCTACGACTTGAGTATTCTACGTTCTAATTACATTTAAGATCGTTGAAGAGCGAGTGCGGCTTAGCGGGAACTCGTGCGACTTTCGATCCGATCTACCCGAGTTCGGATCCTGCTGGCCCCGCCAGTGACTTTCTTAGATTATGCACTAAAAAACGGTGAAGTTAATCATTATGAGGAAACCAGCATGTCCAAGAATAAATCACAAAAATTCAAGAACATGTGACATCCATCAACTCGCACTGGACCAGCGTGGTGAAGTATGCCCCATACCTTCTCTATGAGAGAGGGACAAAGTCCAAGAAGTGGGAACGTAACGAGCTGATGTTGGTGATGATGATTTAAGATATTTTGCTCGTTTTTGAAAGCCGTACCATCAAAAGTCCTGTAACACACATAGATACAGACACTAATATAATATTAGTGATGGTATTTAAAGTTCTGGATGGCATTTTTATGAGCAGGCATGGCGCTTACCATCAGGCAAACGACTTGCTAGTCTTATCACAGAGACCAGTAAAAAAAATAATGTAGTAGGATTATCTCTATAGCACACGGTTGTCTGGAAGAGATCGCTGCTTAGCGATAAGACAGCCAATTTTACTTATCATAAGAAAGATATAATTTAATTCATAATTTAATTCCTTTTTAAGTGCAATAAAGTGTTTTCTATCTAGAATTCAACTATGGAGACTGCCTTTTTAATGTAGAGTCTAAATCAAATTGACAACTAGACGAATTGTGTTACGTAGACTAGAGTCTAGACTTAATACATACTACCGCATTGCAGTTCGTAGAGTCTTTTGTCCTGTCCCTTTTGTGGAAGTTACGAGCGGTAAAGTACTCCACTCTAGTTGTAGCTCAAAGTAGTAGAAAGTAGAGTTCAGTAGTAAAGTAGAGATAGCAAAGAGTATGTTAAGTAAGGAGTGAAATTTTCTTAAAGAAAGGATTGAATGGAGTTCCATCATGTAGAGATTTTAGCTTCTGGTATTGTAGAGCCACAATAAACCTACGTTTTTTTTTATGGAACTAAGTAGGTTTTGAGACGAGCAAGTCGTTTGCCTGATAGTAAGCACCACGTCTGCCGATAACAATTGCAATGCCGCCCAGAACTTTTAATACCGTAAAGTAATGCGTAGCACTGCATGACGATCATCTCTCCGTGACGTCAGATATTAAGTCTCATATGCCCAGTCATTTTGCTGACTACAATGCCCTTCAAACTCAGTAATCAGGAACTCAGTAACGCTTGCGCACTACTGCTTGGCGGCAAAATAACTGGCAAAACTGTGGTACCTACACAGACGGCCTCCCGCATACGAAACACCTACCACGGGTAGAGACTAGAATTTCACCGATATCAGATTATTATTCATTTAGTTAAGGTATTTTTTTTGTCCATTTTGTATATTTATAGTATACTCGGTACGGTATAAGATAAGGTGAAAATTATCCGTGAGAATGGTGGAAATATTAAAATAAGTTCCCCGCGAATCTCTAAGAGAAGTTTTTAGGCAAATTTATGTGTTAACTTTACCTTCTTTGTATATTACTGAAAAGGTATTTTTATGACTTCGTTTTCGGTTCGTGAAAATTTGCAATATTTTTTTTTGATAACCGACTAAACATTATGAGTAGATTCACAATTCGATTGTTTTTTTTATGTTTTTCACTTCAGAACTGCGTTATTTATAAACTGATTTGGAAAACTATTTTTGCGTTAGGTTCAGTATAGCTTCAAAGCGGTCCCATATAAATTTCATTGGTATTTAAACTTGGACTTCGAATATACATCGAAATTGAAGTTTTTTATTCTTATATAACGTATACTTGTTAATATTCCTTTTTGTAATGTCATTGTATAAAGAACTTTTGAATTGTAATAAATAATACATATATAATACATGTTTTAATGTATTATGTCATTAATCTTGGTGTGCGACCAAAGAAAACGAGGTGCGACTAAGCTTGGAGACGAAGATCTTATCAAAAGCCACATCTTTAACCCACGGGCAACTGAACTTCCATTTAGAAAAAGTGAATCTCAATTTTAATTAATATACAACAAAAACTTTACAAACGAAGATTTTGCTATAGATACAATTTAATAAAGGTTACAAGGACATGCCGGCCCGCAATGCGGTGCGTTCGCGACATTTTATATAGTGGGGCGACTATCTCTTCTGTTCTCATCAGGACACAATAATTAGTTAATCGGATTTAGCTAAATATCCATATTTATTCACATTGACATATGTGAATAAATATCAAAAAGGTCTCAACAAAAAAAAAAATATATAAAAACATATAATTATATATATATATTTAAGCAATTTTAGTTTAGATTTAGATATTTATTTTTTAAAATTTAAATAGATATGTTTTAATTAAGTTGTAAATACAGAAATAAATAAATGATATTAAATAGTCGTTTAATAATATATTTGTATTTATTGTAGACACCATAGCATAATGCAATTTTAACACCAATTTATACACAATTTCTGCAATAAATTTTCATTTCATTTCATGCAGTTACAGGATCTTTAGTGTCTAAACGCTAATGTAGAAAAAAACATATCTAAAAACCACATCTTTATGCACGCCTTAAAATGAATAAAAATACATTGGCATCGAGTTGTGAGCTACCCTGAAAGTTTCAGCCGGATAGCTAATCGTGAAGTGCTAAAATTTGAGTTGTTGAAAGATTCCACCCGGAACGACAGACAGACAGACAAACAAGAAAGTGACTTAATAAAAACGTGGTAATAAAATAGTCAACGGCGACTTCGAATAGTGAAGTGAGCACCCATATTAAAATTATTTAGTGATAATATCACCAGTTCTAAAATCCGGAACATAACCAAAGCAGAGGTACAGACGTAACATAGAACCAAATCCTACATAACTCAGTGTGTTCAAACTTCGCGTACCGATAATAAATCCCGAGTACGTATTCCCTAATAAAACATCGGGTTTATCCACACGGTCCGATATTATCTAGAACAGGGATTAAGGGAAGGAACATTAAATCAATGGCGCGCTAGCCTGCCTAAAGAAAATAAAGAAAGAAAGTAAAAGTATTTCATAAATAATTATAAAATTATAAAACAAAGTAAAGAAAAATCAAACGACACAGTGTACGGCGACGTATCAACAATATAAAAATAGGTAAATAACTCAACAGGTCTGTTGCACCACCCAGAACTTTGTTTTGTTGGTTTGCTAAATCTTTTGGGGCGCTGCACTGCGCTCATCACCCTGAGACAATTAATGGCTCCTAAGTCTCTAATACCCAGTCATTTTGTTAAAAACTGTGCCGTTCTAACCAGAACACAGTAAGAAATGTTTGCACACTACTGCTTGGTGGTTGAATGTCTGACAAAAGTGCGGTACTTCACAAAGCGGACTCTTTATATATGTAGGCTATGCGGTGGTATGCGTTCTGATTGATGGTCTATGTAGTGTGGTGGTTCAAAAAAGCCTAAGTGGTGTAGTGCTTGGACGAGTTAACTCATATCTCATGTATCACGGCGATTGCGGACTCTATTCCCGCTACGGGACACATATTTGTACACAGAAAAAGATGCGCCAGTATTTGTATCCAGTCTGGGTGTTGTGGGCAATGGTCCTCGTAGTTCCTGGCTCCTTATATACAGGGAATTCTAGTTCGGGGCGATGATGTATATGTATGTGGTCGCTGGGCGTATTTATTTATTTTATTCCATGACCAGAAACGTGTTATTTTATCCGAAAACATTGGATTCACTCAAATTGAAATAGATAGGCGTACACCGACGTCTGAGGAACGTTTGAATACTTCATAGAATATACACCTCGACGTTCATAAATAAAGATACGTTCGGGACACGTGTAAGAAACTACGAAACAAAATTACAGGGAGACAAGTTGCTAAGGAAAGAAATGCGTACCGGCGGAATGTTCTAGAGAAAATAAAGATGGCAAAAACGGCTTAAAAACTGAGCGAAACTATTTTTTTTTATCCTGGGTTCTGGGCTGACAATTTTTGTGACCAAGCGATGAGACGAGCAAGTTGTTCGCCTGATGGTAAGCGCCACGCCTGCCCATAACGATCGCAGTGCCACCCAGAACTTTTAATACCATAATAAGCACTGCACTGCATTACGCACATCACCCCGAGATATCAAATATTAAGTCTCATATGCCTAGTAATTTACTGGCTACATACTGGAACACAGTGATGCTTGCGCACTACTGCTTGGCGGCAGAATAACTGGCAAAGCTGTAGTACCTAGCCAGATGGCCACCCCATACAAGAGACCTACCACAAGATTGAAACCTATAACTGTAAACTGATCTATAAAGTTAATTTTGCTAAGTTCAAAACTAGAATGACTGGCGGTCTTATTGCTTTAATTTCTTCAGAACAACCAACAATAACGCTATGTGGAATGCTATTTTTGTCGAAGAAAGTACATAAAACGTCCATGAGATTTCCTTTGTCTGCCAAAACAAAAAAAAAACCTAAACCTTCTGTGGTATAAAGCCTTTCCCATGCAATTGCCGGAATTGCCGGCTGACCTTTCCTCTATGGAGATGGGTACAAAATTAATGAACCACATGTTTTGCCAGCCTCCCATACTCCACCAATATTTTGTTACAACATACCTCTTTAACTACCTCTCTGAAACAGGTTAACCGAGTAGAGAAACTGATTAACCTTATTATCAGTTAATTTCGGATGAATTGGGCTTTTGTTTCCGTTACAAAAGAACAAACAACGTCGAAGAATGAAGTCGATATACAACACTGGTTTTAATTGGACGATGCTTATGCCAAAAATGAACCTGCCTGTTAATTACTCTGCAAGTCTTTTTTATATCGTAATATATAATATTATATATGTGAAAGTTTGTGTATGTGATGTTTGTTACCACGTGTCACCGTAACTACTAAACCTATTTTGATGAAATATGGAATGTAGATATTTTTTTTAAATCAACCCTTAAGGGGATTAGAAGGTGCTAAAGCTTCTACGGAAAAGTTTTATTTCTTTATTCGATTCACACAAAACATTTTTTTTTCAAACCTACCCCTAGGACCCCGCAAGGGAGTTCTAAAGTTTGTATGGTTCTATTTTAATATTTTAGTTTCCTTCTCTGAAAACTCGGTATAAATAACTTTAAACTAAATAATGAAACACATATTTTATTTTTTTCAAAACTACCCTTAAGGGGTGTGCAGTGGAGTTCCAAACTTTGTATGGAAAATTTTATATTAATGGTTCGATTCGCTAAAAACTCGGTTTAAATTAACTATTAAAGTAAATGATGCATGACGTTTTTTACATCATTCTACACGCGGTCGACCGCGGTGCGCAGCTAGTTTTACTATATCTCTTTTACTTTGCACGTCCTTTTGTAGTTTCGTTATTTCCGTAGAGCACTTAAAAATTGCGAGGAAGATCCGAAGTAGGTGCCAAAAGTTTGTACTTAAGCTTTTTAGTTCCAGAGATTTTTTGTAGATAAATATGCTAAACACAAAACGGGCCGAAACTTATAAACAGCAGGTCATTCACCCGATTGTTAGCTGCCCATAACAGTCGCAGCACCACCCAGAACAATGTTACGCAGAATTCCCCGTAGCACTGCACTTTGCTCGTCACCCTGAAACATGAGCTCTAAGTATCATATGCCGAGTAATGTTGCTGGCTACAATAACCTTCAAACCGGAAAACAGTAATGCTTGCGAACTACTGCTTTGCTGTTATAACCGGCAAAATGGTAGTATTAACCCAGACGGCGTCTCATATATGAGAAACTACGTAGTGTGTTAAATAATACTAAATTATGTACAAGCACGCGGTGTCGCTCGTTACATTTTCTCTCTGTGTCGTCTATCTTGGCAGGTAAAGGTAATTATTTAGCTTAAGATAATGACCCCTTTGTTCCCGATGAACACAATATGAAACCAGAAGCGAGAGCAGCAATATACTTAACTCCAGTCAGGTTAAGTGAGCGATATTTTCTACTGTACGAACAAAAATTATTGAAGCGGTTTGTATGGCAATAGTTTAAAGAAAATAGTCTTTAAGTAAATATTTTTTCAACACACTAGCTCATAAAGTGGCTCTATGGTCACCGCAATCAGGCACAGAATGACACCCATAATCAAACTGTGACTTTTTCATTGCTATAACTCACTAGTGAGTTATAGTTTTTATTTTTTTATTTTATTGGTTGAGGTGCTTTGTTCCTAAAAAAGTTTTTATTCAAAAAAAGATCGTGTTTAATAGAACAACTAAATTAATGTTCCTATTGCTTGCTCATTTCATGCAACTTCTTATTTAAATAGATAATTTTAACTCGTACGTGTTTAATAATTAAAACTTTCACTCAAATATAAATTTTGTTTTCTCTGTTATAAAAGAAAACTTTAAATTCCCCATTTTGTACGTGGCAGAATAGGCGCAAACCCTATGCGCGGAAAATAAAAAAGAAACCTCATCCCTTTAGTCTGTGGCTGATCGCAATGCGCGCGCATAGGAAAACTGATTATTTTTTCCCACCATAGCGAATCATTTTTCACAACTCGTTTTCACTGTTGAAAATGAGTTTTTATTGTTATTTTATTCACAAGTGTGTTGAAAAACGTCGTATGATACACGTGTGTATTGATGATTACCGTCCTCGGCTCTCTTAAGACCCTCACCTAACGGCTCGGGTCTCAATGGCGCCTCAGCGGTAATCACCAACATTACACACTAGTACCATAATGTACTATTAAATAGCACTTTAGGTAGTAATATTTAGTTTTCTTTGCTTTAGGTGACTTGACGTGCGACTCGTTCCGACACGTCCGACTTCGAATCTCGCTGACCACTGACATTCTTAAGTTATGTGCGGATTTAACACTCACTCGGTGGAAAGAACAGTGGAGGAAAACGTCGTTTGGAAACCGGCATGTGCAAGAATTTATAACAAAAATTCAAGGACATGTGACATCCACCAACCCGCATTGAGCCAGCGTGGTGGATTATGACCTTTAGTCTCTCTACGAGGGAAGGCCCGAGCCCCAGCAGTGGGAACGTAATGGGATGATGATGAGGACTTTGGGTATTAAATAATCTCTAGCAGGTGTATTTTCAAAGAACTGGTAGAGTCAGTTTTCGCATAATTCTTTTCTGAGCCCGGACTTAGATTTTAATTTGGGAAAGAAATGGACAAGCATACTTACAAAGTCATAACAACTTAAGTTAAAATGTTTAACGTATTTCTGAATAATATGTTCTGTTTTTATGTAATTTAGTCCCGAGACGTGTGTGTGACATGAACTCCTGCATGTCTCAATATTTCTTTGTTCAACATGGCCGCCCTGCTTAGAGGTGTCATTTCACGCAGATGTTAGTATTAGCATTCTTCATGAGCGTCTATTCTAATAAAACGTTCCGTCTCCTTTTCTTTTGATGGTAATGCGATATGACGTCACTTGACAGGTTACTTATCCTGAGGAACAATGCTGATATTAAATGTCAGTCTACCATGGCAGGTCTAGCAGAATTAATATCCTTTGTTTTCTTGTAATAGGATTAAGCTTTGAAAACTACTTTGGCTGTTCCATAGTCAAAGGAAAATCATGAGCGTTCTAAGATTCTAAACTATCATAGCTAGCGTCAGTATTTACTTTAGAAACGGGATATTTATTATTGTTTTAAGAACTCGATATTCCGGTTCCGTCATCGTTGCAAGCGCCATGATCACGAAGAAAGTCTCAGAGAAACCTCAAACTTTGATAAAGTATTATAGAATCGTCACTGAGAGGCGTATGCGTTTTCAACTATTTTAAGGTTTGATTTTTAACCTCCGACTCAAAAAGGAGGGGTGTTATAAGTTTGACCATTATGTGTGTTTGTCTGTGGCACCGTAGTTTTCAAACGGGTGAATGGATTTGGATGCAGTTTTTTTTATTTGAAGCAGGTTTTCTAGCGGTAGTTCTAAGACACGTTTTATCGAAATCGGTCGTTTTTACTTTTTAAATGTTTTCGGTGTCGGGGTTATTTTTTAATTTTAGATTACTGAAATTCGCTTGTTCAATACTTAGATTAAGAGGCAGATATTATAGCAGCAGCATAGCGTAATAAATGTCAAGAATGTCAAGTTGTACACATATCATGTTGTCCTGTTCTTGCATGTTCAACGCTGCAGAAGAAGAATAGAATATAAAAAATACCTACTGAGTACTGTACATACCTACATGAAACGCATTAAATAAAATGAGAAATAAAATGTATCTAGGTTACACAATCAGGGAAGTGCACCGCACTGGGCATATGAGACTTAAAATCTGATGTCTCGGGGTGATAAGCGCAATGCAGTGCCACGCAGTACTTTTTTGCTATTAAAAGTTCAGGATGGCACTGCAATTGTTAAGGGCAGGCGTGACGCTTACTATCAGGTGAACGAAATGCTCGTCTCATTACTCACTTCTATAAAAAAAAGCTTACTTGTACAGTTCGGATTGAAGTCTGCCACGAAAGATTATGAAATATGTATGAAGAGGTTGTGAAATCAGCCCCAATAAGCAAAAAATATCGAAGTTCAAAAATTCTCCCATAAATTGTACTAACTTATCGGCCTTATCGGCAACCCTGTTTTTCTTCAGCAATGTAGATACCTATCATATGAGATCGGGGTCAAAGGCAAGCGTATTTTCCGCCTCTCTATATTTATAAAGGGGTTCTGGTCGATTGCTTTCAATTCGTCAGCCCCAACTACCCACACGCATTTGCACCACTACGAGCTATTTTTGTTGTTACTTTTTAATCAAATATTGAATCTGTATTCTGTGTCGCATACATTAAAGCGTTCCGCTTCAACATTCATAATGCGAACAGCCAAGGAATGGAACACCTTACCTGCGTATCTGTTTCCCGATACTTATAATTTAGGTGTCTTCAAGTCTCCAGTGAATCGGTATTTAACATACCGATTCACTTGAGACTTCTATAAATTATAAATATAATTAAATAAAATTATATAAATATAATTGTCTATAAATTTTAATATTGTCTTTATAGCATACGGTTGTCTGGAAGAGATCGCTGTTTAGCGATAAGACCGCCTATTGTACGTATCATAAGAAAGTATGTGTACAATGTAATTCCTTCTTAAGTGCAATAAAGTGTTTTCTATTCTATTCTATGTTCTAGGCAAGCATGATCCATCGTCGACCGCGTCGTCACTTTCCATCAGGTGAGACTGTGGTCAAATGCTAGCCTACCTATCTGATAATAAAAAAAAGTACTATTACTGTAGCTCTTGTGTTTGGGCGTTCGTCAGAAGATATTATTTTTCTACAATCGACAAAGATGTACCAAAACTTCGGCCGAGGAAGTGGTTTCTTCTGTGGAATTAGTTATCGCACCTGCCGGCTATAGGTCATTGTATATTAAGGAGAAGATTCAATATTTATAGAGTAGTACTCGTGGTAGGTCTCTCGTGTGCGGGAGGCCGTCTGGGTAGGTACTTAGGTACCACAGCTTTGCCAGTAATTCTGCCGCCAAGCAGTAGTGAGTAAGCATTATTGTGTTCCGGTTTGAAGGGCATTGTAGCCAGCGAAGTTACTAGGCATATGAGACTTAATATCTGATGTCTCGGGGTGATGGCCGCAATGCAGTGCTACGCAGTGCTTTGTATGGTATTGAAGGTTCCGGGTGGAACTGAAATTATTATAGGCAGGCGTGGCGATTATCATCAGGTGAACGACTTGACCGTCTCATCACTCAGTTCCAAAAAAGAAATGTCGCTCAACTACCACGTCCTCTAGAACTACATATGTATTTGCTCCATCATCTGCCACAGCGACTCTCATCCGGTGAGATAGTGGTTAAATATAGATCTATAAGGAATAAAATATAGGCAAGTTATTCTCTGTGCAAGAGAGATCACTTGTCGACATTAAGAATCCTAAAGTGTAAGATTTACACTTCAAACAGCCTAAATATTATATCGTGATATCGTCGCCAAACGGGACACCATGGCGTGACTATAATATGCAGCCGACCTCCTTGGAAGGTAATAACAAAACCTTCTAGTATAAAAAGCAAATAATGCTAGGTAGGCGATGGTTTCACTTGGCGTGTGATATTGCTAGAGAGAGACACGGAAGCACGGATGCCAAGCCATAGAATAAATATAGTATGAGCTTATTTTGCAAAGTAGGCCAAGTCAAAGGTACCTAGAAATAAATTGTATGCTCTGAAGTCACGGCACGAATTTTGCACTGACCTGAGGGCCAAGTCTAACAACTATTGAAATACGATATTTTATTTTAATCTTAATTTTTTAGGGTTCCGTACCCAAAGGGTAAAACGGGACCCTATTACTAAGATTCTGTCTGTCTGTCCGTCTGTCACCAGGCTGTATCTCATGAACCGTGATAGTTAGACAGTTGAAATTTTCACAGATGATGTATATCTGTTGCCGCTATAACAGCAAATACTAAAACAGAATAAAAATTAAATGGGGCTCTCATACAACAGACATGATTTGACCTTTCGTGCGCGAGTCCGACTCGCACTTGGCCGGTTTTTATGTATAGACGGTTTGGTCAAATAGACCATGTCACCCTCATGGGGGAAATACGTAATCGTAAGTCGATTGTATAAAAATCGTCGATATTGACAGTTTTCGCACATTTCGTTATTCCAATTAATGAAATCTAAATAATAACTTTTTAAACTGTATACACATCAACAATCGATGTCGGGATTTCAAACGGTCGCTACAATTTGTTCAGTTAAAACGGAATTACGCGGTTTCATTGCATTTCCAATAGCTATAAAGGCCATTTCATTCCAAGTAGAAGGACTGATGACATTTTATATTATTAACGACTGCAACTTGGAAAATTAAATGGCAAACAAGCATACTGCCCGCTTATGACCATCTGCAATGTCGAAGCATTTTTTTTTAATGTAACTGAATAGCGACGAATAAAACGAGACGAGCTGGTCGTTTTCCTGGTGGTAAGCAATACGCCAGCACAAAATAATAATAGCACCACCCAGAACTTTGTTTCGCAAAATTCTGCGCGGCGCTGCACTTTGCTCGTCACTCTGAGACAATTAGCTGTTGAGTCTCATAATGCCCAGTAATTTCGCTGGCTGAAATGCCCTTAAAACCGGAACATAGTAATGCTTGCGCACTACTGCTTGGCGGCAGAATATCTGGCAGAGCAGTGGTACCCACCAAGACGACCTCTCACATACGAGAAATCTCCCACCAGTTGACTCTTTCTTGTCAAGAGTGTACAGCTGATATACAGCGGGGAGAAGAAAGGAAGCTAAATACAAAACCCATTAAATGTTAAGGGGATTTTCTACTTGCATATTTCTTAAACAAACACCTTAAGCCGCCTTCAATAAAAGTGAAATGAAGCATTCTCGTGCGCCTTAATGTCGTATTTTGAAATTCCAGTCAGCGATATTTTTCGGAATGTATAGGGATGGGCGTAACGGTCTTGAATTAAATGTCTCGATAAAAGGAATCTATCGATGGATTGTTATTTTTATGTCTCATCATCATCATCATCAGCCCATTACGTTCCCACTGCTGGGACTCGGGCCGTCCTTCCTATATATGGGCTATGTATGGGCCATAATCCACCACGCTGGCCCAGTGCGGGTTGGTGTATGTCACATATCCTTGAATTTTTGTGATAAATTCTTGGACATGCCGGTTTCCTCACGATGTTTTCCTTCACCGTGTTTAGAGCAAGTGTTAAAATCCGCACATAATTTAAGGAAGTCAGTGGTCAGGCCAGCGGGATTTGAACTCTGTTGCGTCGGATCGAAAGTCGCACGTGCTCTCACGGAGCCACACTCGCTCTTTTATTGTCTATTGAAATATATTGGTAGACTACCGACCGGCCCCAACTTTGTACGGATGTGAAAATGAAATCTAATTTACATGCATAAACCTTTCTTCAAATATTTTTCAACTGTTGATTATGATTACATACTTTTATGTACAAAGTTTTTAATATGACTCCGCTCGCGTAAAATTTCGTTTATAGCTGCTCCCTAAGAAACTGTTCGCTTTTGGGGTGAAGGAAGACGATCCAAGATTTAAAGCAGGTACTAAAATGCCAAGTTAAGTTGTAACAAACTCAGACACACTCTCATTTTATAACTTATACATAATATAGCGCTAAAATCACAAACTCCGACCCAACTTTAGGGTTCTAGACATATAATAGTTTCTAGATTGTGTCTACAAAGTTTTATTGAGTTTAATTTAATCAAACTTAGATTTTATGGAGCGCAGGTATTTAGTATTCATCTCATTGCCGACTGTTACAAAAACAAATCTTGTATCTACAACTTTGTAATATTAGGTATTTATTAATCAAAGGAAACAGAAGCGACATTCTGCTTAGCGTATCATCAGATTATTTTCAAAATAACCTATAACTGATGCGTTATGCGGAATTAGTATACTCTCTCTCTCTCTCTCTCACACACACACACACAGACACACACACACTTTTTTACTACTCTTTCAGTCTACAGCTGCATCTGGAATTCAAATCAGCAAAATCATTTTATTATTATTACGGTAATCACATAGCATTTTGAATAAGACGATGTACAATCGACAACTAAGACTGACCTGAACAAGACCGGTCTTGCCCAATCTCATCGATCAGCACAACCCCATCACTAAAGTAACCGAGCGTGCGTTAATATCGGAAAAATTTACATTTTCTTTGGAAATCTTCATCCAGCTCCGAAACGTTAAAGGCCCCAACCCATTGGCGGATATATTAAAATTATTCCAATAATTTCCGCGATTACCATATTTTATGGGTGAATGTCATTTCAATTTTGAGACTCTTAAGATGTATTTGTGTTCAGGGAAGATACTTAAGGTGCCTTTTTATTATTTTCAAAGAGCTTTTCGTTGAGGCAAATACACAATTAAATTATTCCAAAGTCCTGTTTTCATGAGACAATATTTTTTAGACAAGTCCGTAATATCATTGCAATCTTGCCTAATACTATCTGTACCTAAATCCAGAATGTGTGAGAGAGATTGCGCTTAGCGATAAGACCTCCAATTAAACCTTACCTAAGTATAATACCTACCCTAATTAAATTTAATTGTTCATTGTTTCTATGTAATATAACTATGGCATAAAAAGTAAATGTATCATATTGTCATTATTAAGTAATATTGGCCTAGTTTTTTATTACATCTTTTATTAAGATTCCTCTAGAAATACTTTGAAACGATAAATTCCTGCCCGATCATAAAATCCTCTTTTCGAATATATTAAAAATGATATAAAAATGATACTTTCAGCCGATAAATATATAAGTATACATCGTTGTTCCATTTCACAATAATGATTTCAACAAGGAGTTACTTTGAGACAACCAAATGCCAATTAGTTATTGTGATAAGGTACTTAAGCGTATACTACTAATGATGCTGATAGTACCCTACCACGTTATTAATTCTAAAGGTGCTTCACAATTATTTGTGTTCATAAAGGAGATTTAAGCTGTTCCGTGTTATGAAATGAGATGTTCTGGAGGAGCATTTTCCTTATTATATTCTGAAGGAGTACTTCAGACTATCCTTATTGTTTATTTCTTGGTACTTGTAGGGAATAAATAAAGGTTTGTTTTTTAATTGACGGGTCTGCCTCATGCCTGATAATTAAAATTACTTGATTGAGACTGGTAATGATTGTGTATATTATCGTAATCCTCTATTGTAAAAATAATAATAATAAAATAATAATAAATAATTATTATTGCATAAAATTGTAATAAATAAAAAATAATCTAAAAACTACTTTATTATGCACCTTTTGAGGTTAGGTCGGCATTGCATGCTAATAAATGGATTTGGAAGGCATTGTCATTGAGTTGTGAGCTGCCCTGAAAGTTTCAGCCGAATAGCTTATCAGGAAGTGCTTAAAATTTGAGTTCAAAGATTTCACTCAACGACAGACAGACAGACAGATAAGAAACTGACTTATATTATTAATAAAAACGTGGAAATGAAAATACTTTAAAAGTCGTTAGTTGAGATTCGAACTCCAGTGCATAGCACGAGTTTCCGCTGAGCCACACTCTTTCTTAAATTAATATTTAGTTATATTTTTATTTTATTACCTTCATCGTGTGCCTACTGCCATTGATTAAGTCATCACGCTCCAAGACCGATGCAATGATTGCTTTTATACCCCTAAAGGCTTTATCCTAATTGCTCTAAACCTCCGGAAGTGAGAAGGAGTCGTCAATAAAGGCGATCTAGCGAAATACCTGTTGCTCCCCATTTCACGCCCAAGAAACCCGGAGTCCGGAGCACATCCGGGTTTATTGGCAACCAAGTTTATTGTCCGGATTAACATCCAGACTTAAAGGACGCATCGGTATTGAGTAACCATAACCGCTACGTAGCGGTAGTGAAGTAAAACAGTCGTTACGGCTGCTGGCTTTAGAGCACTTGACTAGATTGCTTTGGTCATATTGACATACTCGTGTAGTGGTTGAGCAGGCTCCTATCTCATACACAGGAGTTTTCGGGTTCGATTCCCGTTACAGGACAAATGTTTGTTCACAGAAAAAAGCGCTATTATTTGTTTTGTGTCAGATAATCTGGGATCATGGTCATCATCCTATGTATGTATATTGGTTCCATATACACAGTTCTTCTTCCGATACAATACAATACAATATAATAATGCTTTATTGAATACCAAATACACAGGTAAAATATTTAACAAAGTAATTAAACAGTGGGTACAATGGGCGGCCTTATCGCTATGCGCAATTTCTTACGGTAGTAGAGTCATTGTAATAATTGACGTTTATAAGTGCGTCTGTGATGCGAAAGTTGCCAAAAAACTATTGAACTTTGAACAGGGAATCCTAGTTAGGGGCCAGAATCTGTTTTTTGTTTTTATTGGTAAATGCTTGGGATAGTGTTGGTGTCATTGCAGAATGATATCTAGGTACATTAGATAGGAGACGAAGTTTCGCTCATCAGACAGAATAAAATCCCTTCATATAAGGAACAATCACGTAATATTTTCTTGCTTGTCAAACAACTTTGACCGCTTTGTTTGTAGCAGCTAGACCTAATATAAATTTCAGTAGCTTTTCTTCATCCCTTTCTCTCTTTCTCACAAAAAATATACCTCTTTCAGCCAGCATGTCGCAGACCTATCGAGTTAGTATGTATTTGACTAACTTTTACGACCTTTGGCAAATCGCGCAAACAATCCACAATGATAGACTCCATACAATATTGAAGTCTCTTGAAATTGCAGTCTGCAGGTGATTCCATGCACTTTTATTCAAGTATGTATTTGAATTTTGCAGTATTTTTAAGTAGTGCTAGTGTAGTAGTTACGTACAACAATACCTAATGTTATTGTTGCTTACTGCCTACTGCCGTAGCAGGAGGTTTTGGTCTCAATGAAATTGGTACGTTACTTTGAGCATGTCATAAATGACAAGCCTAAAGTAATGTAAGTTACGAAAATTAATACAATTTTTAATCTCAGACGGAACTAGCGACTTTCAATCAGATACACCAGCGTTCAAATCCCGCTGGCACCATACCGATGATTTAACACTCGCTTTAAAACCGGTATCTACCTAAAGGAAAACATCGTGAAAAAACCGGCATGTCCAATAATCAATATATAAGAACAATATTCAATAAAATATTTATTCTTTCTGCCAACCCGTACTGGGCTAGCGTGGTGAATTATGCCCCATACTCTTTTCGAGAGAAGGCCTATGTCCCATCAGTGGGATAAACAAAATGAAGGTAAAAAGAATAAATTAAGATAAAAATCTTTAGCTTGTAACACGCAATACCTCAACGATAATTCCCCTTTAGGATAAAACCCTTTAAGTATCTAAGTTAGAAGCGTACTTAGTTGTAACTTGAGATTTTCTTATCGTCTCGTGGCGAGCCGCCATCTAAAGGTGGTTTTAGACCAGAACAATGGAGATAGGTTAGAATGGCGGAGTAGGCGTGGCAGACGCGCTACGAACATACGATTGAACAATCGTATTTATGTCAACGACGTAGACATATCCGCTGGAATTCGGCGGGTTCACTCAACGCGCTGAATTCCGCACTAAAGTGTAATGACCATGTTACAACTGATTCAGTAATCCATTCGTATTGCTTTACAATAGAGTATATTTTTAATATTTATAGATGGCGTGGCGTTTATAACTATTCAATAATAAATTAATAAATTTGATGAAATTGCTTTGTTTACTTTGTAGATGTTTCGTTTACGTGTGTGCGATTGGTGACACTGCGTTTCCTACAATAATATGTTTACCACCATTCTAACCTATTCTCCATTTCTGATTCAGACCAAAATAGCGAATGCTCATTCTATCCCCACTCTATCTTTACGCAGCAATGAAGTAAATTGTAGTCACTGAAATTATTTGGCATTATGAGACTTAACACGTCATAGCGATGTTCTGTGTGGTGCTGCAACTGTTGTGGAGTGTTGCCTAAATTATCAACAGGTGAACGAATTGCTCGTCTCGACACTCAATGACCTATAAAAAGTTTTATTTTTGTTTCCGCTCCTCTCACATTTTTGTGGACACTTTCGTAAACGCGACAATGTAACTGAGAGCTTAAGTTAAGTCAGTGGCTCTCAAAATGGGTGATAACGCCCTTCAGAGGGCGATGGCGTAATTTAGATAACACTCAATTGTTTCACTTGAATGAAGCAGGGGCTTCGAGCAGGGGCGGTGAAACAATAACGATGGATTTTTGTGGCCCGATAATACATTTTATATACCGGAAGTTATGCTAGAAATCCGATAACAAGGGAAGGACAGAAAGAGGAAGAGACGAAGAAAGGGAAGGAAGAAAAAAAAACAACCGAATAGAGAACCTCCTTCTTTTTAAAAGTCTGTTAAAAAGAAGGATGAAAGGAATTAATTAATGAAAAATAGTGGTTGAGGTGAACAAGCTTAATTTTATATAACTCTGGTTACATCACTGGTGAATCTTAAAATTATAAAAACAATTCATTAAAACACACAAAACAGAGAAGCAATATTACGGGGCATTATGAGACTTAACAGCTATGTTAGATTGACAAGCGCAGTGCAATTCCGTACGGGATTTTGCAAAATGAAGTTCTGGGTGGTGCTGGAACTGTTATCGCTAGACGTGTTGCTTACTATCAGGTAAACGACCTGCTCCTCTCGTCACTCAATCACATAAAAAAACTCAACCTCTTATAGTAAAACCAAATGGTTCCCCCAAGTAAATTTTATGTTCCTAAGCAAAAGGGGTTACAAAAGTTTAGGAACCTCTACACAAACTCACAAAGTTACCTTACTCACGTTGTTTCAAATTTCATAGGGTGGCTACTTCGTACAGCGGTAAATAGTTTTCACTTTGCTTGTCTTCGGGATAAGTTCTAGGTTGTAATGTAAAACCAGGCTTTAAAGTTACGTCATTTATTTTAAAATTATGGCAAAACTAGCTTCGCTCGCGGTTTCACCCACATGAACGCCTAAATTGACATTGTTTTTATCCCGACAAAAAATACTGCTAAGTAACAATTTTATCCTATAGAAGTTTAGAAAAAAGTTGGAGATTTTCCAAAAAGATTTTCCAATCCGCAGATAAGTAAGCAGATAGTAGAACATCCGAAAAATAAAGTAAACGTTTATATATGGAAAATATAGTAAATATCAAATACATGTCCTTTCTTTCTCTTCTATTAGAGAAGGCCTGTGTTCCAACCGTGGGGACGTAATGGGTTGATGATGATGGCTTTTTTTCACGCGTTGAACGCTGCATAAATCTATCTCACTTTGAACAGTTCGGAGTGAAATTTATCAGTTAGCACTATCTGATCACTTCATCATCATCATTACGTTTCTACTGCTGGGATACAGACCTTCTCTCATAGAGAGAGAATGGGCCATAATCCACCACGCTGGCCCAGTGCGGATTGGTGGACGTCACATGTCTTTGACTTTTTGTGAAAAATTCTTGGACATGCCGGTTTCCTCACAATGTTGTCCTTCACCGTTTTAAGAGCGAGTGTTAAATCCGTACATAACTTAAGAAAGTCAGTGGTGGCCAGCGGGATTCGTACTCGGGTGCGTCGGATCGAAAGCCGGAAGTGCTCTCACTGAACCACACACTTGCTCTACCTTTTCGATCATATATACCCTAGATTCCGCGTAAGCGCGTCAAAAGTAACCAAACTAAACAGTGCTTACATTCATACTAAGCACTGTTTCGCCGTCAGTGTCGCGCCGATCGTCAAGCGGAACGATGCTTAAGTGCTCTATGAAAAGTTGCAAAAATAACACGCTTACAAAGAGAAAACAATATAGGATCTCTTATTTTTGGTAAGTTTTATACTTTTTACTAGTACTTACAGTGATTAACATTTAAAATAATCTCGTTATCGCCTCCAAATTAGTATTTCAAGAATTTTTTCCTTTTATTTATGCTTAGGAGTTCTCTTTCACACGCATAATAGCGTCTACACGCGAAACAAGGACAAATTAGGCCTGATTCAGAACCAGTGTTTGGAGTCGCCTTATTCTTTTATTTTTCTTGGACTGTAAACTGGAATTGTTTTTACATTTTTACAGATTTCCTCAAAATGAGATACAAAGAGAAGAGAGAAGTGGCGTTTAGTAATAAAAGAAGAAAGAAGTGACGACTATTTTAAGACTCCAGTGTGGTTTGCTCAGACCATTTTGTCGAATCTGACATGTATAATATACATAAAGTGTCATGTATACGCGTGACCAAAATGCTGGGACTTATTTGGCTCAACGTATCAGTATTGCAATCCAACGGGGCAATACTGCCAGCATCTTGGGTACGCTGCCAACTGGTAGTGGGTTGGAGCGTTTGAGTTATCTATAGGCCTTTAATGGTCTATGGGTTGTCCAATTGCTTCTCTTTGTAAGTAGTTGGTTTATTCATATATTGTATTACATTCTGTATATATGTGATTATAGTAAAAAAAGTACAATTCTATTTCTTGCCCTTAGATCCCTTTGCCATCTCTCGACTTTCACATGAATATTAGCCCCTATATCAGACATTAATTTAAAACGGATTCATCGTATGATTACAAACTTGTACAAAAAATGGGGTAAACCAGGGTGAGTTAGCTAGTTCATTAATGTAGAGTAAATAACAGTTACAAATTTCATCAAGAAAAAAATATTGATTATATCAGCTATTAATTATTTATAATACTAGAAAACAAGTAAACGACTCCATTGGATTCCATGTTCTGTCACAGTTTTGACAATTGAAATAATAATAAAGTCGTATGGGACAAGTCATTTTGAGCGTTAGCCTTGTGAAGATAAACTTGAATTTCACTAGACGCCACCGCGGACGCTATAACTTTTTTTTTGCTTTTGTTACCTCATTGATGAAAACTACACCTTTGCGTACTGCAATAAGGTTGATCATTATTAAAATATTTAAATGATTTTGTGACATTTTTTGTATTATTCTAAGGATGTCCCTACATCTGGTACATCTCAATAGGTAGGAAAGTATAGTAAACGCAAGCCGTTTTCGTGCATTGTGTCATTAGGTAATGTTGCATCTAGGGTATATATGATCGAAGCTCTACCTGATCACTTATTTGAGTATTAAATATTCAACAAGCAAGCAAGTAGAACACTGATCAAAAATATAGTTTTGAATTACCCACGAGGCCTGTATAGGAAAGTTTGAGCACCTACGTTTCAACGTGCAAACTTGACGCTCGGATTGTTTTAAATTCCGTCGGCGGCTCTCGGCAAATAGTTCTAACTTTACTAATCTTCATAGGGGCAAAGTTCGAGCGGATGATAACAACGTTTTAGACAAAGGGAAGCCTTCAAATCTGTAACTTGTAACCATTTGTGTGTTTGTGATGTACCTAGAGACTCATTTACTTGATTGACAAATGCTTATGTCGATATTACAGATGATAAATAATAATAATTTTTAATTATCACATCCAATATAATATATCTAGGGAGCTAAGAACTACTGAAAACCATGGTCACATAGAAAATAATTAATTGTATGATATTTAACTTAATTTTGTCGTAAATAAGTACATAGCAGTAGTGTGCGAGCATTATTGTGTTCCGGTTTGAAGGGCATTGTAGCCAGTAAAATTACTGGGCATTATGAGACTCAACCCTTAACTTTTCTGATTCTGATTCAACAGCTAATAGTCTCAGGGTGACGGGCGCAGTGCAGCGCCGCGCAGGATTTTGCAAAACAAAGTTCTGGGTGGTGCTGTTATTGTTATGGGCTGGCGTATTGCTCACCATCAGGCAAACGACCAGCTCGTCTCGTCATTCAGTTACATAAAAATATATATAAATATGAATTGTTATAGATATTTTCCATAAAATTATGAGCTAACAAACAAAATTACTTTTAGCATGCAGTCTTAGCATGCTAACGTATGAAATGAAACATTGACTGTACGGTGCATGCTAGAAAATACACAGATGCGTGACAAGATAACAAAACACGCTACATCTTTGGAAAAAATCGTGATAATTGTGCTAGTAATTGGTATCTTAAAAAGAAAACGTATAACATCGAAATTGCATATTGTCAAATAAAATATCGATTAAAATGTTTATCGTTGAAGAGATTGAATGCCTTGCCGTCGTCTGTTTCCACATAAATACAATCTGTGTTACAAAACAAAAGTGAACAAGTGTATTAAATAAATAAATTTACTGAGCACGCGCGCTACATCTTCGACCACATCTGTACCCTTAGCATGGACCGGAGACCATTTTTTAATCCCCTATTTATATCCACTTTTTCTTTGACGAAAGTTGATAAAACAGGGCATAAATTGTTTTGTTTCTGGTCCGTGCTAAGGGGGCAGGTGAGATCGTAGTCAAACGCCTACCGTTGGATATATTGTCTTTGCTACTCCTTGCACTGACCTTGAATAGAATAGAATAGAATAGAATAGAATAGAATATCGTTTATTGCGTAAAAACTGTGTACATAAGATGTTATTTGGTTACAAACAAGTTTCAACAGCTTACCCATTTCGGGTGTACAATAAAAGTAACAGCTAATATAAATAGCTTGTTTTGGTATAACATAATTATTTTATGTTACTACTCATTAGTCTAGAAATATAAATAACTTATATTAACAAATTATTATGTAAGCTAAACAATTTAATTATTTATCGAAATATTCATTTAAATTATAAAAACCTTTACTAATTAACCAACACTTTAAATAATTTTTGAACTGTGAGCCTTGCAGTGCTTTGATGTCTATTGGCAATTTATTATAAATTTTAATAGCGGTAAAAAAGGAGCTTCTATGATAAAGTGTGTTGTTTGCTTGGGGTAAACATATATTGTGTTTATACTTAGAACGCAATATATCTGATCGACTAGATTTGAGATCAAAAAAATAATTATTATTACTCTTTACAAATATGCAAATTTCGTATATGTAAATACAAACCAATGTCAGAAAACCATTTTCCCTAAATATATTGCGGAGAGTATCTTTGCTATTAAGATTATAAATACTTCGAAGACATCTTTTTTGCAATAAAAACGTAGACTCTACCTCAACAGAATTTCCCCAAAATATTACTCCGTAACTCAATATAGGATATACATAACCGTAATATGCATTTATAGCAATTTTTTTAGATGATACATTTGTTAATACAGATAAAGAATAGGCGAATTTCGACAATTTAATATTAACATTGCAAATGTGCGCTTTCCAATTTAGATGTGAATCGATAGTTATTCCTAAAAAATTTGTTTCTTTTACTATGAGAACTGTTTTGTTATTATTGTGAATGTTGAGCTGCAATGGATTTTGTCTGTAGTTGAAATGAACATTAAGTTCTTAAGAACTTAATATTATGACTTCCTCTATTCGTACCTCACAATCTCACAAAGGAAGAATTTAGGAATAGATTAAACAGAATAAAATGTACAACAAATACAGATGAATAAGATCACAGATCAATGCGAGGCTATTGAAGCGATGACCATTATATCAGACGGAACGGATCAGATAATCCCGTTTTCTATTCCCCATAGCAACTCCGTAACAAGCTCCTCCATAAATCATATTGGAATTCCTCGAGGCGATACCGATACGTCAGGAGACCGATCGTTATTTGTCCCCCGGAGTTATCGACTACTCGTGTCTACGGACGGAATCCCTGTCAGGATTGGAAACGGTGTAGATAAGTGTTCGGTGTTCCGGATGGAATTGGTTGTCATCATCCTTATTAGTTCTGTTTACTCACGAAGTCGGCTCTGACACTATTTATGAATGCTGTAAACGTATGCGTAGCAGGGTCCTACATAATTTATTACCCTGTTTAGGAAATACTGAGACGGAATAGATCATCTCCGTCAGCCCATTATGTTCAGTACCCGGACCTTCTCTCAAAAGGCAGGTGATAATCAACCGAGCGGGCTCCGGCTATATTAGAAGTCACGACATGTTTTCGAATTTTGTGATCAAGGTCATCACGATGTTTTCTGTCACTGTTTTTATGAATATAAGGACTCTGCAGATAGATCGATCTAGTAAGTCGTGCCGTACACCGGAGCAATACGTCACATGTAAGCAACAACACAAAGAAACCTTCTACTTATTATTGCATGTCCTTCTACATGAAACAACATTGTATCAGCATTTTGTCAAGCGAAGAGTGAAACTATGAGTTGTTTGTCAACTGGCGAGCGTGATACTCGCGAGTGCGCGCGAGTTGGCACCTTCCGATTTACCTATTTATTTTGTCGTCAACTCGCTTTATCGTAAAAATCGGACGTATTTATTTACAGTCATCTACAAAAACGTCTTAATAAATTTAATATTGTGGCAAACCTTTTGTGGCGACTAAGACACGACAGTGACGTAACGTTGTGTGTGTGTGAGTGTGGCGTGTGTGTCCAGTGTACGGACCGAAGACGGACGCGACAGTGCATTAAATAGCAGCAGTAAAGCTTATATTGTTCAAAGCTTACTGCTAGTCCTTTTATACGTGCAGTCTGTGGGTCAACTATACGCTAAAGACGATCAATGCCCATCGCGTGCAATACAAAAACGCGTTAGGATGCTGCTGGGGCTGCCTCGGTACTGCAGTGCGTCGGCATGTTTGGTGACGCTTGTGTAGATGATTTTCACGCTATTATGGGCAAACGAGCCTCCAACAGCATTCTGCGCGTTGTAGCTGGCCGATTTGACTGCCTTATCATTTGAAACGCAGCTCGGCTACACTTAAAATTAAATATGACCTAATTTCAGATTTATATGATATATTGTTTTTATTTTAATCCTATTTTATTAACCGACTTCAAAAAGGTTTCCTGTTCCATTAATATTTTTTTTTTATGTTTGTTACGTCAGAACTCCGTCATTTATGAACCGATTTCGAAAATTCATTTTGCGTTGGGTTCAGTGTATAGATACGAAGTGGTCCCATATCAATTTCATGGATATTTGACCTTGGACTTCGAAGATACATTGAAGTCGTTTTTTTTTTGTAAAAAATAGTTATTTGATTGCATTTAGACTTAGCCTGAAATAAATAATTTAAATTTGCATTATGAAATTCAGGCGTGCAGCCTCACTTAGAAGTGTCATCTCAGCCGCACTTGCTCCACTGGATTTGATGCTTACAGCTTGAGACGTGTGAGAAAGTTATCTGTAACGAAGCCACTCAATTGTCGATTTTATTTAGAGATCCGCTCAAGTGATTTCAAAAGACGAAGTGAAGTATTTACTCGGTTACTCATTATCTTCTCACGATGTTTGCCTTCACCGTTTTTAAATCCGCACTCATTTAAATAAGTTTTTTGTTGAAAAATATTTTCAAGACAAACTTTAACAAATACGTAATCAGAACCGCGAGCAGATTAAAATGAGCCCAAACACTAGTAGTTTACGATTATCCGTCAAGGAATTTCATTGCCCACCTTCCGTCTCTAACATCAGATCAGCTGGTTGTTACCATAATATTGCATTGTCAACGTACTTTGACAAATATGCAAAATTTCAACTCCGTAGGATAAGAGGAAGTGGTTCTGATTCAACTTGCAAGATTTGACCGAAAGAAATAAATAAATCAACATTGCAAGCATTTAAAGCTTGTAAAAACTTAGTAACAGGAGGTATATAAATCATGTTCTGTAGCTCGAAGCGACAGCGACATGTCGCACGTACCATTCCTTATTAAGTCGAAGAGATTTATCGACCGCTCGTGTCTTTAGAAACACTCGAAAGGAACCTAATCCGTGAGGTGATTGTACCTGAATCACTGAGTGGGTGATTTTACCTGAATCGTCGTTAAATTTATTTTAGTACATAGTAACAACAGAGCGAGTGTGGCTCAGTGGGAGCTCGTGTGACTTTCAATCCGACGCACCCGAGTTCGAATCCCGCTGGCCCCGCACCACTGACTTTCTTAAGTTATGTGCAGATTTAACACTCGCTTTAAAAACGGTGAAGGAAAATATCGTGAGGAAACCGGCATGTCCAAGAATTTTTCACAAAAGTCAAGGACATGTGACATCCACCAACCCGCACTGGGCCAGCGTGGTGGATTATTGCCCATTCTCTCTCTATGTGAGAAGGCCCGTGTCCCAGCAGTGGGAACGTGATGGGCTGATGATGATGATGAACAACAGTTTTACGATTACAAAACAAAGTCAAAATATAGGTATTTATTAAATAGGCTCAAAAAATGCACTCTTAAACGTCATATAAACATAATACAAACTAATTAAAATACGCCAAAAATTGGAACTTAAGGCGGTACGTTTTTCATACAAAATTCAAGCATTATTAACTGAATTCACTAAATAGTAGAAAATGTGAAATGCCTAAATTTATGCGTGGAGAACTATTCACGGGTGGTTATTTACGCAAAATTAATAAGATGGTACAATTTATATCAGGTTTCACAACGCATAAATTTAGGCATTTACTATATATACTACTATTCAGTGAACAAGTTAATAATGGTTGAATTTTGTATGAAAATCGTACCACCTTAAAATATATTTAATATGAAAATAAAAGAGTATGCATGTCTACCCATTTGTTTCCCATAGGTACTCAGATTGAAGTCCGGGACCAGAAAAAATGGGAAGACTGACTCTACCAGTGCTTTGGAAATACACCCGCTAGGTAAGATAGCAGTAAGAAACTCTGCGGGTATGTCTCTTTATTCTACTCTTTTAAAATGTCTAAAAATGACATAAAAACTTCGGTCGCTGAGTACCTATTTATTTTTCTTTTAGTATACATTTATTATATAATATTTAGGTATCATGATAATGTGGTAGTTACATTATATAATGATCCGATTGTGATTAGAGATAAAAGATAAAATATATTATATTCTTACCTTCTATAGTATAAACTAGTGTTTGTAGTATATTATAGTAGTATAAGAAGTATATTATAGTAACTTATTAGTTGATGGTAGGTACTTATAAATAATTAAAATAAGAAAAAAAAACTTTATTAGGTGACGAAGCATCGTCACCAACGACACAAAGTTTTATTTTGTCCCTCCATTTACTTTGAACGTCAAAGTCAAAAGTCAAATATCATTTATTAAATAGGCACAAAAGTGCACTTTTAAAGGTCATAAAAACATGATACAAATAAAAAATGTTAAAAATTGTAACTTATGTTAACATGACTTTGAAAAAAAGGTAAGTATGTTTACCCATTTCTTTCCTATACTCAAATTGAAGTCTGAATGTTGAAAAGAAATGCGAAAACTGACTCTACCAGTGCTTCGGAAATACGCCCGCTAGAGAAGATAGCACCAAGAAACTCTGCGGGGATGTCTTTTTTCAGCACAATTACGTATAAATTAGAATTAACAGAATGTAAAACTAGAAATGCGAGTGAGATGTCCCATAGTCATAGTATCTGTAACAGAAAAGTGTAAATAAAATATAAGTAGGTATGACAGTAGCAGTAGGAGTGACTAGAACAGACCAGTCCCCGCAAGCAGCACCCGTTCACGAGTATGACTTGTGGACCAGCCATCACCCCCCTCAACCATATTGGAGGGAAGGGAGTGACCCGACACACAGAGCCGCCGCAAGCAAAGACATTTGAGTGAGCATGACTGTAAAACCTAGTCACTCCGTCGTAGGGTTAACGATAGCTGAATCTTTAACGACCAATCGATCGCAGATATCTTTAGATGGAGTAGAGCACCTGATTGCCCAAATCTCGAGAAATATATATTATAGAGGTAGAGTCGTTACGTATGTCGCCAGCGCTTTACTTTGGGTCGCTAACCCATCAGAGTTATGAGTCTGTAAGGTAGAAAATTAGCCGTAATCCTCGAATATACGAACCGTGTGGATAAACCCGATGTTTTATTAGGGAATAGGAGCTCGGGATTTATTATTGGTACGTGAAGTGCGAGCGCTTATTCAGTAGATGAGATAGGATGGCTCCGACATGCTTACGACCATGTAATAAAGTAGAGATTTCAAAGATTTTATGCAACTGGGAAATGAGGCATACATGATGTATTTAGTTTTAGTTAGTTTTTAGTAAGCGCCACACTAGTCCAATAGGGAATATGCATGCATTTTTTAATGCATGAATGGATTAATTATTAAATACTATTAATGTAAAAAAAATATTTAAAAATTTTACGGCATTATTCGTCAATAAAATAATTAAATGAAAATTTGAATCAATTTTAAAAGAACATAATCGCGCCATTTGCATGTGACGTCAGAATGTGGGGACCTAGTATCTCCTCATTAGTCCATCTAAGCGTGTGTGTCAATAATTTACCAATAGGGCGGGCTCTATGTCAGAAATTAACCATTAACCAGCGAGGCGCGTGACGTCAAAACGTGGTTGCACGTAAGTATTCAAACGTTTTGCGATTACGTTCCGTTTCTCCAAAAATAACAAAAAGAAACATTGAAATACAAAAATTTATATTCTTCTTTATATCACTACTAAATGTTTACAGGAGTAACCTATCGTAAAAAGTAATTTCCGGATTTTTCTACAACACATGCATATTGCAGTGGCAAAATATTTAATACCATACAAAATACTGCGTAGTACTGTATTACGCTCCTCACCTTGAGACATCAGATATGAAGTCTTATAAGGCGCCCAGTAATTTTGCTGACTAAATGCCCTTCAAACCGAAACACTATAATGCTTGCACACTACTACTTGCCGGCAGAATAACTGACTATCATATAAAATGTTCAAAATCAACTCTACTTGATAAGAAAGATGTATGCTTACTATATAGAATACTAGCTGCGCCCTTGGATTCCCGCAGTTTCGGGGATAAAAAGCCTATGCCCTTTTTCAGGACCTGGAGAACCTACTTACAAAATTTCATCAAAATCTGTTCAGTAGCTTTTACGTAATTGAGTAGTAAACATCCATCCAACCATCCATCCATCCCCACAAACTTTCGCATTTATGATATTAGTAGGATATAGGTACAATACAATACAATACAAATATACTAATGTATCGGCATTAATTTGCACAGCCGGTTTAATCGTGTTGTTCAACAAACAAATCTGTCCTGAATATTATGTAATTGTTTGTAGCACGCTTACGTTTACTACGTACAGTTGAACCAAGCCATTTCTGGCTTACTTTAAGTAGCTTCTCTTGGCGTACAAGTACTTTGAGTGCGTTACTTGGTACTGATAATTCGTATAACATGTCACCGAAATATTACAGCAGCGAATCACGTAACAACGAAATATCAAGACCACGAATAGTTCTACAGCGAAAGTTTATGATTGGCTTAGGCTTATTCTTCTTCTGGCGCATCTCCGGCCGCTGCCGCGGCACGCTCGCTTCGCTCGCTCAGCTCGCGCGTAGTGGTGCACCAGTAACCTAACTCCTCGAGTCGCTCGTCGTCATACCTATGTATGACTTTGCCCTGAAGGTTCGCTGTAGAATTTTTCGTAGTCTTGATATTTCGTTGCTACGGGATTCGCTGCTGTAATATTGCGGTGATATGTTATTCGAATATTCAAATTTCGGTACCGAGTAAAGAAACGAACTGCTTTGGGTCTATACACTATTGTTAAGGTTACGACTTTATCTGTAAGCAAAGTTATGTTCCAGGTTATGTAACATTAACTAGCTAGTTAACCAACAAGTTCATTATCTAGCGAGTTCATTAACTAGTTTGCGTTCGTAGCGTCTCGGGGAACATAAAGTTGTTAGGTGAACGCAGATAATGTTACACTCTCCTCTAATTAACACCTGACACTGACTACACTTCTGACAGTGTAGTATGGTGTATTTTTAAATAGATCAAACAAGTATACATTTTATAGACAACAAGACGTACGGAAACTCGGGATCCGTTTATAGTTGACATTCCTCCTGCCACAACGAAGCGTATCGCTTCAACGTTCATAATACGATCAGCTAAGGAATGGAAGAAATACCTTACCAGCGTCTCTGTTTCCCGATACTTATAATTTAGGTGTATTCAAGTCGGTGAATCGGTGTCTTCTGAAAATTAGATCGCGCTCCATCGTGTACTAGCAATGTCGAGCGAAGAACTCATCCGCTCACTTTGTAATACCTATATAAGATATAATAACACCACGGATGTTAAATACGCAAAAATTAAATAAACATTTCATTGGACGATGGATAAATGAACCAGATTATAAAACAAAGAAGAAAAAGAGGGGAAAGATAAAGGAAAAATTCGATCTACAAAGATGCGATCTTGCAGATCACAACATAAAATATAAACACGAAACACAAAGTTATAGACTTTTCCGTATTATTGGTCCCACAGCCGCGATTGAACCCACGTTCCGTTTCTTTGGTGAAATGTGATGTAGGATTTATAAACCAAGATACTAAAGGATATGATACATTTAGGTCCCAGTGTAACTGCGGTGCTTAAACAATCCAGCATCAGCTGTCTTACCCTCAGTGCCCGAACAACTACACTCCACATTTATGTTATAATTGGATAGGCAAGCATTTGACCGCAGTCTCACCTGGTCAAAATGACGATGATGATTCCTTAGCTGTGTGCATTTCAAAAGCCGAAGCGAAACGTTTTCTTCGATTAGGTACGAGGAATGTCAACCATATCCATTATATAAATAATGGAAACAAAAACGATAATTTTATTAATGAATTCTTCTTCTTATCGAGTCGATCCTTCGGCTTTATATTATTTATTAAGTACAGACATAATAAATAGTTTGCTAGCCGTTATTATTATAATCATACGATTAATTTTCAAAACAGTCGCAGGTTAAGGGAAAAGACTGGGTATAAAACCAATTATCGATCTTTCCTTTCTGAAATCACATAATTGATTTTAAATTAAGTAGTCTATAATAATTATGTCATAATATACTGTTCCTAACAGTATATTATGACATAATTATTGTAATATTCTTACCAACGGATGGTGGCGGATGCTTAACTTAACTCCGTATTACCACAGAATACTAAGGGACAGAAACATCACTCCGCAAAGAAATTTAAACAAATAGCGACTCTTACTATGACGCAATAAAATTCAATTCAGCTCGCGTAGCGCTGCATACCTGACTGGTAGGTATGCAGCGCTACGCGAGCTGATATTAAACTACAGAGCGCCTCTCTTTCTATCGCATAGCTCTTATCTCTTCTGACGCAGCTCGTGTAACGACGCGCGACCCGCCGTCGGTGTCCGGCTATATACTTGTAGCTTTGTACCTACAGTGCGGAGTGCGCTAGGCCTGGTATTACATAGGCTGAAGCACATTGCAATACCTAAATGGAAAGTTTTGAAAGCGGCTGAAGCTATTGAAGCTCATTCAATTTACAGCTCAATGGCAGTTCCGTGGAGTACCGAACTTTGTAGGCTTTTACCATCTAGTTTGAATGGGGAATTCCAGTGGAAAAACGCATCACATTTTCAGGGCTTATAGGAATTCGACCGATAATCAGCAATTTTACCGTGAGAGTCAACTTGTTTTTTTACCGGTATTGACTCAGGGTTTTTGTGAAATATTTGTTCCAGTCACGTTTGGACCTGGACAGGTTTGAAGATTTGTCCATTAAAAGTTCGTTATTTATTTATTTATTAAACGCCAACACAATGTACTATATCGTTACTTTACAATATAAATTCATTCAAATTGAATCTGGGCTTAATGCCATTATAATTATTGGCAAAGACTACATGCAACTATTACAATAGCAAGCAAGAATTACAGTTATGTTTTCAAATATTTCATACAGAGACAATCTAGAGGAATTAATTGAATACTTTAAGTTGAGTTCAAGTCTAAAGCCATTCAGTTTTATTAGAAGTTCAGGCTTGGAAATATCATTACACTTACGTACTTAAAGAAGACTTTATACACCTGTCCGATTTACAATTGTATAAAACTCAAAAAGACTACTATTTGATACTGACTACGATACTATCGTGCCGAAGAAATTATGTAGGAGGCCAAATATTTTGCCGCACCCCGCTTTACCATCTCTTTTAAACCGACTTCAAAAAATGGGGGAGGTGTCAATTCGTTTTTTTATTGTTTGTTACCTCAGAACTCCGTCATGTATAAAATGATATGAAAAAATTTTTTTCGTTGGGTCAGTACAGATTCGAGGTGGTCTTATATAAATTTCGTCGATATTCGAACTTGGACTTTCAAGATACATCAGAATTGAAGTCCGTTTTTTTGTGATAAAATGTATTA
The DNA here is from genome assembly GCA_951640565.1 of Petrophora chlorosata. Lineage (NCBI taxonomy): Eukaryota > Metazoa > Arthropoda > Insecta > Lepidoptera > Geometridae > Petrophora > Petrophora chlorosata. Next base: position 12,637,085 of record OX621210.1, read on the forward strand.
TTTCCTCCCCTCTTGGCACGAAACGCATTGGTCGATGGTGGATCCTGTCCTGGATATAAAAGTAACTGACGGCTTTCTATCGGGCGGCTTTTGTCACACTTTTATATAAAAAAATGTCTTCATGTTACGAACGCACTTAGCGACGAATAAAAGACATACGCATTTGATCTTTATTGTGGCAACGCTAAAGTTCATAATGTCAAAAGTATGTCAGCCGCGAAATAAACGCCTTCTAAATTCAGCGAGAACATCCATTCAATTGTTTGGATCGAATATCATATTTCTGTACTTTTTTCCGCACTCTCCTTGAAATTTCTATATTGATAAAGCTGAAGTAGGCCAATTTGAATATAAAGCAGTAGCGGACAACCCCCACCCCCTCGTTAGGGGTTGCTGCCCCTGATCCAATTGGATAGTTTAATATATTCAGGGAAAAATTGGGATTACATTACAAAAACTTTTCAAACCAGACTGGGACTTGGGTGATATTGGATTCATTGGGTAAAAGTTGGCTTAATATTTTATTTTCACCGAAGATATCTATGATCTATATATGATCTATGATGATTGATATTAAATAACCGTATATGCGCTCGTTTAGAAGTATTTTACGACTAAAATAAATATTAGCTTTTATTATTAGTTTTTTTAAGTATCTGTGTGTGTTTCAATAATTATAAAGAGTTATTTCATTTCATTTTCATTTTTTATACTGACTTTTGGAATGATACGCCACTGTTACCGCCACGAGCGAGTGTGGCTCAGTGGGAGCTCGTGCGACTTTCGATCCGACGAACCCGAGTTCAAATCCCGCTGGCACCGCACCTCTTTCTTAAGTTATTTGCGAAATTAACCATCGCTCTAAAAACGGTGAAGAAAATTATTGTGATGAAACCGGCATGTTCAAGAATTTATCACAAAATTTCAACGACGCCAACCCGCACTGGGCCAGCGTGGTGGATTATGGCGCATATTTTCTCTACGAGGGAAGGCCCGAGACCTAGCAGTGGGAACGTAATGGGCTGATAATGATGATGATGAAGCCACAGTTGTAAACTATATCAAAATTCGTTCAGTACTCTATCTCCGTGCCATACAAATCCGTTTAGACATTACGACGTGATTGATTAACAAATATCTAAACATACAAACTTGCACATTTATTTTTAACTAGTTTTTTCCCGCGACTTCGTCTGCGTGGACGACAGAGGAAGCCCATTCGTCTTTTTCCAAGGCTATTTTAGAGAAACCATTTTAGCTAGACCCCCCGTGCATATGAGAGCGCGTACTACGACGAGGTCAAGCTGTATCTTCGTAATGAACCATCCAACGTTGATGTAACATACCCTATAATCTAAGTTGGGACTTATGCTACCAAACGCTTCTGCCAAGTAGCCAACTGGCACATAAGAAAAATAATATTGTCAAAAACATTATAACAAAGTTCTAAAAAATATGCCTCAGTTTCTTGCCGTATCTTCTGAGTAGTGGTTCTTTTTCCGATACGGTGGTAGAGTCATTGTAATAATTGACGTTCATAAGTGCGTCTGTGACGACAAAATTAAAATACATTTTTTGAATTAAATTGAATTGAATTGAAGCCCTGAGAGCCGCATAAAAATCAGTTCAGCAGTTTTCGAGTATATAGATAACAAACATACAAACAAACAAATAGACACAAATTCTAAAACCGTAGATTCGTATTCAGTACCCTCTAAATAGTCTATCCCAGTTGGTTTTTCAAAAATATCTTTAATATACTGAATTGGTTCAGTTCCATTTTTATATAGATACCCGCCGCTAGCCGCGACCTCAGAAGACAGTAGTTTGGTGTCAGAAATGAAGTTCTTACAGATAAATGCAAGAAAATAAACATACCACGCGTTGTTTGCACGCTGGTTGTTTTTGTTTACCTCCGGAACTTTAAATTCCTGCTTACCTTCGGAGTCGGGTTGTTTCCTTTTGTGTAGATAAGCAGTTGTTTCCCAAAGTAACTTACATTACCCGTTTTGTGTTCAGCAAAATCAGTGCATTGCTATTATAGTGGCCAGATACATAATAGTCCAAGAAAATTAGTCAAATTAGGGCAACTATCTCGGAATGAGAGAAAGTCAGCTATAACGTTGAATAAACCTTTATTTTGGCACCCTAAAACTTGTCTTAAAACCTATTTATCGTAGGGTGTTCGCGACTACAAATATTCCAAGGTCAAAGGTTAAAAAATTGATTTTTTTAACCAATTTATGTTAGCTGTATGTATTATAAAAGTTGTAGGGAATTAAATTCTCTACAACTTTTGTCCAAACATTTTTTTTGTATCTTAAACCATTTTCGAGATAGAGGGCGCGCAGCTCACCAACATTTCAAACGTGTTTATTATCAAGTTCAGACTCCGTTATGGCATGATTTAGAACCCCAAAATTGGGGTTGGATAATGCGTGATGAATTCCTTGATCCTGTTATGACAATGAATTCACTTGAATCCACAAAGGGCCACTATCTCGCTTGATGTGAAGCGATGATGTGGCCTTATAGAATTTCATTTTAACAAACATACGTAGGTAAATCCTTACAAACTTTCGGGAATTTTTCACAAAAAACCCAAAACACAATATTGACAGATTTTTCGGCTGCCTCGCATTTCAGGGCAGCGTCGAGTTTTAAAATAATAAACGAAATAAAGGGGGTTGAAGTCCCCATTAGGGGTGCGTCTTTGTTGTCTAGATTGGCTTGGAGCCACTCCACCGATTGATTGGACTCTTTATCTATAGATGGAGGCCGGGAGCGAGTTATTTAGACTTAGCTTCCTATACAATGATTCAATTAATTTCCTAGTTTATTTTACTTCCTGTTATTTATTTTGTAGTAAAAACGATTTTTAACGAGGTACCTACTTATTTATGATCCATGATGCAGGTTCTTCACATGATGGTAACACTCCTGGTTTATATCAGTTGAAGCGCCACCCACTGTTCTGCAGATTCTTGAGCGGCACTGTACTGCGCTCGTCACCCTAAGACAATGGCTCATACATCTCATAATGCCCAGTGTTAACCTAGAAGCCATTCAAGTGCCCAGCATAGTGCCAGAGCACACAGGGGCGGCACTGGGAACATGCGCCTCGCACTTGACATGCATGACATTCATGTAGAGCTGCAGATGAACCATTTGATTTTACGTGTGTTTTATTATTATTTAGAATGTTTTACTTCTTTGGCATGTATAGATTTTTTTATGGAACTGAGCAATGAGACGAGTAAGCCTAATGGTAAGCGCCACACCTGCCAATAACAATTGCAGTGCCGAAAAGAACTTTTAATACCGTAAAAATTGCGCTCATCACCTTGAGCCATCAGATATTAAGTCTCATATGCCAAGTAATTTCACGGCTTGGCTTTTTGGCTACAATGCCCTTCAAACTGGAACACAGTAATGCTTGCGTACTACTGTTTGGTGGCAGAATCACTGGCAAAGCTGTGATACCTACCTAGACGGCCTCCCGCATACGAGATACGTACTTACCACGTGTAACGGTAGAGTTATGGTAAAAACACCCTTCACGGGTTCGAACAGGTTTTGGTGACACACTGTATATGTGAAAACAGGATGTCTATTCGGGCAACCATTTTTTCTGTAGTTTCTAAGCTAACGCACAAACACGAACTAAATATTAAAAAGCCAAACACTGATACACCGATAAAAACCAGGTTTCAGCGTAATGCAAATTCGCCCCTTTCTTCCAAAAACACTGTTTGTAACCTAACATAAAAGATGAGACGAATATTAGGCTAAAAAGCTTTGCCGAAGGAGTCATATTTACTGAAAAGAGTCTGAACAGGCTTATACTGAAACAGATAAAATTCAGGTTATACTTAGGGCATAAGCACACACTTTTAGATCGGCGTTTTTGCGATTGAGTGTCAATATAGCCCATTTTAGCGATTGCTAATTTTAGCATCGGCAATAAGTCTATTATGCTAATATTAGAGAGAGCGACTGTGGCTCAGTAGGAGCACGTGCGACTTTCGATCCGACGCATCCGAGTTCGAATACCGCTGGCCCCGCACCACTAACTTCCGCACCACTAACTTTCTTAATTTATGCAGATTTTAACACTCTCACTTAAATTGGTGAAAGAAAACATTGTGAAAAAACCGGCATGTCCAAGAATTAATCAAAAAAATTAAAGGACATGTGACCTCCATCAACCTGCAATGGGCCAGCATGGTGGATTATGGCCCATACTCTCTCTAGAGGGAAAACCCGAGTCCCAGCAGGAGGAACGTGGTCGGCTGATGATAATGATGCTAATATGTTGCACCATTGTTATTAAAATTGTTAGGAATTATTAGGTACTATTATTTATCATCTTTGTGTACACAATCTGGCAAAAAATAATTTGATTTGATTTGATTTGATTTGAAAATCGCTAGGATTGACCTTCAAACATGTGTAGAGTGAATTATACAGTCACTGCATCTAACAGATTAAACAAAGCGAGAAAATGGCTGCTTGCCAATACTAAAGTGGAATGTGTATTTTAGCCCTTATAAATCAGGTGCCTACAAAAAGCGAAACCCCAGGCTTTGAGTCCAGGGACTATGCCGTTGTGAAACTTACTGGCTATTATGAATACGGACTTTGGAATAGAGACCCCTTTTCGACATGACACTAGCAACCTAGTCTAAATTAGGGTCGGGAAGTTAGTTCATGGTCGTTGGACTAAATAGTTATACCCCTAATTTAGTTACCAACATTGTATTTTACTAAGACTTTGTATTATTGTGCGTGTTATTGTAAAATGAAAATGAAAATGAAAAATAATTTTATTACAGCAATAAGGTAGTGAGGTTACATTGCTAGGTAGGTACATTTTAAACTAGGAATTACTTATTATATAATTACATACTACAAATTGCAGACACTTTTTATCTAACTAATAAATATCTTTTAGTCTCCTCACTAGGCAAGCCTGTATCGAGGAGACCACAATTTTGAAACACAAATTGAGCTTAAATTATTCATCGGACAGCATTAGATTGACAAGGTATTTCAGGTATTTTTAGATAAAATCAATAGTTTGGTACAAAATTAAGGTTCTGTAAATAAATAAATTGTTGTGTCATTGTGTTTTGATTGCAACCCTTTAGAAATTAAAAAGTTTTGATAATCCTTTACCTTTATTATTTTCAATTTCTCTTTGTCAATTTTTTTTATGTAAATGAATGACGAGACGAGCTGGTCGCTCATTACAATAACAGCACCACCCAGAACTTTGTTTTGCAAAATCCTGCGCGGTGCTGCACTGCGCTCGTCATCCTGAGACAATTAGCTGTTGAGTCCAATAATAATCTCATATATCAATAATCCCAATAATAATAAAAAAAGTAATGCCAATGTACTTTTGATTTAATTATTAAGCACTTTTCAAAATTAAAAATTAATAAAATACAGACTAATGGAGAAGAAAGTTTCAGGTTCAGCTAAAACTCAGACACAGTCCTTTCTTTCTTAATAATAGTTCGTAGTGAAGCTATCTTCTCTCCTCTCTAAAGTTAAAGTTTAGGATACTAATGTCTTTGAACGGGCTAAAGGAGGAGAGGGAGACAGAAACGATTTCATGCTCATTTGACTAAGTAGGTTTAGTTAATTTAGTTCTCGGACTTTTTGGTTTCCTGAAGATTTTTTCAGGACTAAATTCTAGATTTCATTATTTTATTTATTTTATCATTTTATTTTATTTATTTGGATCTCTAAACTGGCCTGGTTTTGCTTAAAGTAACCTTGAATAGGTTACAGTTTGTGAGTGTACGACCTTCTTGAAGAGAATACAGCATGCTAATTAAGTGAAATTGTTTGTTGTTTGATTGTGTTCACTTCTCGAGGACTCATTTGTTCAAGATAAACTATTTCTAAATGAAAAGCCTTTTTACTCGCCTGTGGTCTACGTCGCATTATTTTTTTTTATTTTTTATATATTACTGACTGACGAGACGAGCTGGTCGTTTGCCTGATGGTGAGCAATACGCCAGCCCATAACAATAACAGCACCACCCAGAACTTTGTTTTGCAAAATCCTGCGCGGCGCTGCACCGCGCTCGTCGCCCTGAGACAACAATTTAACATCTGCAGGGACGCGGTGCCGACTCCTATTTTTATAAAATTGAAGGAGGTGTAAAACATCGTGAAACCCGCTTTCGCGATGAAGGGTGGTTGACTCTAACGCTGCCATAACCCACGCAGTCCTGTTGGGTAGATGTTTGGTGAGGCATCAAAGAACGAGTATCCTAGGTGAGGCTATCGAGAGGCATGGTGAAGCATTAGCTGTGTCTCTTGATATCTCAAAGGCCTTTGATGGGGTCTGGCACGACAGCCTTGTCAACAAGCTTCCCGCTTTTGGACTTCCAGACAGCCTGTGTCTCTGGATCGCGGACTTCCTTAGAGAACGATCGATTCGAGTAGTCGTTGACGGCTGCTCGTCCGATCAATTGGACATAAATGCTGGTGTACCTCAGGGGTCCGTACTCTCCGCAACCCTATTTCTGCTGCACATTAATGACCTGCTCACACCCGGTATTTTTGGGTATGCAGATGACAGCACGGTTGTGGAAAAGTACACATTTGGTTCCACATTTATAGTGCGTACTGCTAAGGAATGGAACTCATTGCCGTCTTCTCTGTTTCCTGATAACTACAATCTGGGTATCTTCATGGCCAGAGTGAATAGGTATCTTCTAGATCTACGTGCTCCATCTTCGGCCACATCGTCGCTTAACATCAGGCGAGATGGTGGTCAAACGAAGGCCTATATTTTGTAAAAAAAAAAAAATTGAACTGTCGTCACCCTGTCGTCTTTTTCTAGATCAATGTGCTTCATTATTGGCCACAACGTCACAGATGGTGGACAAGCAAGCAGCGATAAGATAAATTATATAATTATCCTTCACTGTAAGTTTAGTGGGAATAGTAATTCATAAAACAAAAGACGAATGCAATGTAATGTACACGATGATGACCATCATCATCATCATCATCAGCCTGTAATTGCTTATACAGTCGGCCTCCCTTTGGTGCTGCCATTCTCCCTTATCGTTCGCCACTCTCAACCAAACATTCCCTGCTATCCTTTACAATGTACATTATCAGCATTATCAGTCCATCACGTGCTTACTGCTGGGTTACAGGCCTTCTCTCATAGAGAAAGTATCGGCCATAATCCATCAAAAAGGCCCAGTGTGACTTGGATGTTGTTATGTCCTTGAATTTTTATGATTAATGCCGGTTTCCTCAAGATGTTTTCCTTCGCCATTTTTAGAGCGAGTGTTAAATCCGCACATAACTTAAGAAAGTCAGTGGTGCGAGGCCAGGGGGATTCGATCTCGGTTGCGTTGGATCGAAAGATGCACGTGCTCCCACTAAGCCACACTCGCTCTAATGTCACAGAATAATAAATGGAGTATGTTCTCCTTGTCTCAAGCGAATGTATGGAAAGCCTTTAGATTGTATAGATTGTCGACTGAATGTTCTTTGTCAAGAGGATCGTAGTACGGGAGTACCTAGTCGCTTTCAACTTAGAAATTGTTTATCTCAATTGACGACGAGATAAAACTGAATTGTACAAGTAATAGAAACAGATGGCTTGGCTTCGTGCCACTGCCACCAGACAATCGGACATTTTATCTTGGAACTGCAGAGTAAACAGTAGGACAACGCTGAAATGCAATGAAAATATGTAGTGTAACTCCGCTGAAAATATTATGGAAGTTGTTGTTAGAAAAATATTATATGTACATGTATGTAAAAATATTTTAGCTTTGGAGTGGTAGGCTCTGGCCGTGGTTGTAATACCACCCACCGAACAAAGCCATGCCGTCAAGCGACCTAGTCGTGTTTCGGGATGATGTTCGGTGAACCATCGGGGATACGGGTCTGAGCAGCCGCTCAACTGCCGTCTCTCTCTAGATCTATGTGCTCCATCTTAGGCCACATCATCGCTTCACATCAGGCGAGATAGTGGCCAAACATAGACCTATAAGGCGTAAAAAAAAAAAAAATTGTATGCGGGTAGATAGCAAATGTAAAATTAATTATAATTAAAAATATAAATAAAAAGCCCTCCATTTTTTTAATGATGAATGTGATAGTTTGTTTAATATTGTATATAAAAATAAGGAAGGTATATGTACCCAAAGGGTAAAAACGGGACCCTATTACTAAGACCGCTGTCGTTGCCGCTGTCCGTCTGTCTGTCTGTCCATCTGTCACCAGGCTGTATCTCATGAACCGTGATAGCTACAGTTAAAATTTTCACAGATGTATTTCTGTTGCCGCTATAACAACAAATACTAAAAAAACAGAATAAAATAATTATTTACGGGGGCTCCCCTACAACAATCTTGATATTTTTGCCATTTTATAGATAATGATACGGAATCCTTCGTACGCGGGTCCGACTCGCACTTGGCCGGCTTATTTTATATGTTTATAACCTAAGAACTCCGTCATTTATAAACGGATTAGAAAATTATTTTTGCGTTGGGTTCAGTATAGCTACAAGGCGATTCCATATAAATTTCATCGATATTATTCATGCCTTAGACTTCGAAGATATATCAGAATTGAAGTCGGTTTGTTTTTTATGCAAGTATACATTTTATCAAAACAAAAAGCGACTTCAATGTATCTTCGAAGTCCAAGGTCGAGTATCGATGATATGTATATGGGACTACTTCGTAGCTACGAGTAGGTATATTATACTTAATTTTCGAAATCGGTTTATAAATTACGGAGTTCTGAGGTAACAAACATGAAAAAAATACAATCGCATTGTGAGCCTCCTCCTTTTTTTGATGTCGGATAAAAATTAATTATTGTTCAAATATTTAAATTACATTGTATCAGTTTTGTGTTTTCGTATCAGTATTGCAATTCAACGGGGCAATACTGTCAGCATCTTGGGTACGCTACCAACTGGTACTGGGTTGGAGCATTTGGGCTATCTATAGGCCTTTACTGGTCTATGGTTTGTCCAATTGCTTCTCCTTGTATGTAGTTAGTTTAGTTTTAGTAAGTAGAGTATAGTTTGTTTTCAGTAACAAAGGCTTTCGCCCGTTTAAAAAAAATACGTTGTTAATGTAATTTGACTTGTGTTGCCGTTGTCATTTTTTTATACGTTTAATAGATCCATGTTCCTTGTCCATAAAGTTCTCCAAAAACCACAAACACAGAATAAACTAAACGAGCTACATAGTTTATTTACTGTCTATACTGCGACCATAATGTTCTTTCAAGACAGTTTTAAATTTGCATATTGCTTCGTAAGAATGCATGTTTTAGTGTTTCTTATCTGACACCATTTTTATATGTTTTCCTTTGTCAAGAATTTTAGAGAATTTTAGCATTTTTGCTAACTTTGCGAAACATTGTACATTTCAATGATATAATATTATGAAATCGTTCATGAACTTAAAAGAAACATTTTATATTGTTATTCTGTAACTGTACTCATATCTGCATTTTTGCGAATAATATATTAGTGCGTAAAGCGCGCTTGGGCTTATTTTTACACTATGTAGATCCTGATGTTAGCGACGCCGTGGCGTAGAGCACGTAGATCTAGAAGATACCTATTCACTCCGGCCTTGAAGACAACCAGACAAAAAATATTTATTAGTCCATTCCAACTGCTTATTTATCTGAGCATTGAAAAATCTTCCCTAATAGGTAGTATAAAAAGTATCACTAAGTAGGTCCATTTATAATCAGGACCTCGCCAGACACTAGAAATAAGCCCGCTAAGCACCTCGTCTGTGACCTGAAAGTCAAGTTGTGCTCCAACGGAATCGCGTCGTTACTCAAATGATGAGAGTACTCAACTCACAGATTATAGAAGCGATAAGTCTGACTTTATTAGCAAATTGTAAGACTTTATTAAGGAGATGTTAGATGACGCAATAGGTCGATGATCGAGGCCGAATAATAATGAGGATCGTAAGGGAAAATCTAGGAAAAATTGTAAACATGTTCAGTAATGAAATTAATTACTCAATATTAAATTTTAAGGAGCGGAAAAGCGGCTGAGCCGATGTATCTTGGGATACACGTACTAGCGCTCTTATCGATTTCTTTTGCAGTCTGAAAAGTCGCTGCCAAACGACAGCGCGCCGCCAGAGTTCTATCCCGTACTGCAGAAGGGACTGCACCGAGGCAAAATAGCAGCTTCTGACCATATACGTGGGCAATGTAGCAGAGAGGCACCATAGTGCAAAACAAGCGCGGCCTAGCTTCTGACATAGTACGTCAATATGAGCTTCCCATGTCAGGCTCTTGTCCAGGACCAGGACCCAGGAAGTTAGTGTTTGCCACATTTTCAATGACTCCGCACCCTAGAGTTACCTTCATCCTTCTGCCGGCTCGACCAGAAAGATTGAAATGCATGTAGTGCGTTTTTTATGACCGTCCCTTCTTTCGTCGTCTTGCAGGCGCTATACACCAGAACCCATAGTTCATAGTTCGAGAATCATCATCATTCTCATCATTTAAAAAAAAAGATGAAAGCGTGGCTCGTCGAACAGACGCTTTATTCATTTGAAAAACTGACCTAAGACAATATTTTTTTAAAGCGTAAGAGCAAGCGTAAGCGTAAACGTCAAAGTGTCGCCGTCGCCGTCATATACTGTCTGCGTTTGAAAACAACGGGTAATACTTTTTCAAATGAATAATATGAATGAAGCATCTCAACATTTTCCCTCCATTTATATTGCACATATTTTAATATAAAGCAAAGTTCTTCTCATCCATTGTTGGCGTGTCAGACTTGTACTTCCGTCGCAGTACTACACAACTACACGTTCCTACAGACAAACTTCCAACGGCTGAGTCAAGAGCGGCCCGTTTTAGCTGTAGATAGCGCATACAATGCTTATTGGCTCTCCGACTGCTGAAGTTTGACGAGCACAAGTCGCCGGAACCAAGGAATAATAAAATTAATAGTACAAGCCCTAAAAAGGAGCCATAAATTTAGGACACGATTGGGAATATAAGACACGGGTAAAATGTTTCTACAAGCTTTTATTTATCTTGCAATGTTTATTTATTATTTATTTGTTTGGGTCAAATCTTGCAAGTAGAATCAGAACCACTTCTCTTATCTTACGGAGTCGAAAACGTTCTTGTCAAAGTGCAATGACAATGCAATATTATGATGACAGCCAGCTGATCTGATGATGGAGACGGAAGGTGGGCAATTGAACTCATTGACGGATTATCGTAAAGTACTAGAGTTTAGGCTCATTTTAATCTGTTGGCGGTTCAGATTACGAATTTGTTGATAGTTTGTATTGAAAAATATACATATTTTTCAACAAAAAACTTGTTCTAAAGTGTTATCGTGTTTATAATAAAGAGTGGCGACGACAGTCTGAAGTTCAGCCAATACGATGACGGAGTAAGGACGAAAGTAGGCACTTCAAGCATACGATATTTTAAAAAATCAATTAGGTTTGTCTTTCCCATGTACTCCACGCTTAACATCGATCACAAAATGCTTCGCAGCTTTTTAAAACGAAAACTGAAGTAGAGTTTCATCATCATCATCATCATCATCATCAGCCCATTACGTGCCCACAACTGGGACTCGGGCCTTCTCTCCTAGAGAGTATGGGCCATAATCCCCACGCTGGCCCAGTGCGGGTTGGTGGATGTCACATGGGCTTATGTCAATAATTTTTGCATATACCGGTTTTCTCATGATGTTTTCCTTCACCGTTTTAAGAGCGAGTGTTAAACTCCGTACATTACTTAAGAAAGTCAGAGATCAGCGGGATTTTACGTGGCCAAGTTCGCTCCGTCCGCGTTGAAGTGAACAATTCTGTTTATTGTTGAACATTTATGTAACATTTTAGGAAAACTGGGTGAAACACTATAAATAGATTAGTCGCGCTATAATTTATGCTAACAGTAACTGCTGTAATTAGCATTCATTATTAGCGTTTAGCAATTAGCAATTATTTATGTGGTAGCTTTTATTGCGTATATTAATTTGGGACCCACAAATGCCGTTCATAATTAGGTATAATTTATATTTTAATACCTGGAACGCAATAAATATATCTAGTGTAATTCCGCTGAATATATTTAGCGGAATTACACTAGATATTTTCATTGCGTTTCAGATTTGAGATGAATTTCCGTAACGTCACGTCTGATTCCATTAGATGTATTATGATATATTATGTACTCGTAGGTGGATACCTACATAGGGGATATTAGGATTAATATCCCTTTTAATTAAAAACATCTACCGAAGACCTGGATTTTCCGGTGGCGTACTGGTGGCGCCAACCCGCACTGGGCCAACGTGGCGGACTATGGCCTATACTTTCTCTATGAGAGAAGGCCCGTGTCAAAGCAGTGGGAACGTACTGAGCTGATGATGATATACTGGTGGTAGTGGTCATCGCGTATCCCGGCTTTAGAAAGGAGGGCGCACATTCGAATCCTGTCTGGAGACTAGTATAACTTGAATAGCGGCTGTTAACGGAAAAAAAATACCTATGTCCGGCTTTTATTTTGTTGATAAATATTATGTGATACCCTCCAACTGAAAACTCCTGTACATAAGTCTCACGTCTACGGCAAATCATTTACAGTGCAAGCCGTCCGTCTGTGGAATGCCCTGCCTGTAACTATTAGGCAAGCGAGATCTCTTCAAATAAAAAATATATAAATATTTTACAAAATATGGTATATAAACACTATTTATCTAACTGTTAACTCTATAATATATATGTATTGTATTTATTTAAGTAGGTATGTTTATAACTTATTTAATACTTTATTAATATATATTATACTTTATATATACCAATATTTTATTTAACTCTGCATATTTATATACATATACATGTATATTTATTTTTATTTGTATGTTTCTTTTTCGTATGCACATATTGCACGTATCACTACATAGTATAAAACAAAGTCGCTTTCTCTGTCCCTATGTCCCTATGACCCTATGTATGCTTAACCCTTTAAAACTACGCAACGGATTTTGATGCGTTTTTCAATAGATAGAGTGATTGAAGAGGAAGGTTTATATGTATAATAACCGTGCGAAGCCGGGGCGGGTCGCTAGTTATTTATATAAGTTACTTGTGACTATTTTATTTGTTTATTATGTAAACCACCAAACCGCATTAGATCTTATACCTGTTCTATCCATCCAAAGGTTGTCTGGAAGAAATCGCTCTAAGCGATAAGACCGCCCATTGTACCGCCCATTGTCAAAACTACGATGTATTTTGTGTATACATATTTTATTTTTTATAATTGTGTATTTTTATATTGTATTGTATTGTATGTGTTTTTATTTTATACAGCCGCAACCAAAAATAAAGCACAATCATCGTATTACCATTATAATACTCTCCATTGTTAAAAGACCCTTAGCGCCGCCACCGCGGGTACTTCCGGTTCGGACGGCGCGATGGCCGGCCCATTTCCGGTCATGAAAATGGACGCTACGCGCTCTATAGAACGGTTGAGTGTGCTCAGAATCATAACGCCTGATTTAACTTATAAAAGGTGACATGCCCGTATGTTTCCTGGGGGAGTTTCTTTGATAACTAAATGGTATACTTTGGGCGATAAGACCATACCTATTTTACAATCACAAAACACTTAATTGTATGTATACCAGTTAAGAAAAATAATCAATAACAACACAAAGTCCCCAACTATGATTGTATAATGGGCGGTCTTATCGCTTAAAACTGTCTCTTCCATACAACCTTTAGACGGAGTTTTGAAAGAAGAAATAGACGGAGTGGAACTTTAGTTTTGTGTTTTATTTCTAAACGACTTCAAAAACAAGAAGAAAGTTCTCAATTCGATTGTAATTTTGTTTTATTTTTAATTTCCTCAGAACTCCGTCATTTATAAACTGATTTGCGTTGGGTTCGGTAAAGCTTCAACATGGTCCCATATAAATTGTATCGATATTCGACCTTGGAATTCGAAGATACATCACAAGTCGGCTTTGTTGTTACAGAATGTATGCTTGTCCTAATCATTGTTACTATTTCAAACACTTATGATCTCAGGGGTACTGCTTTGACAATCTCATTCAAGTACCACACTAGTGTCTTAAACAGTAACACAAAAATATCCCTGTAAAGATGATACGGTAGGTACTTCCGGTGGACAGTGGGTATTTCCGGTTCAGGCGGCGAGCACTTCCGGTGTGACGGTGCGATACCGGTCCATTTCCGCTCGTAAAAGTGGATGGTAGAACGAACGCGTTCGTTCAATATGGTCGAGGGAAATGAATTTTTGTTAGGTTTTCTTTAAAGTGCAGTCTATTTTTGTAAAACTAAAGCAAAACAGCGGTGAATCATCGAAATTCTGTGAGGATGGATGGATGGGTTGATACAATACAATACAATACCGACTTCAGTAAGGCATTCGATCGAGTGAACCATTTAGTACTACTCAGAAAGCTTAACGATCATGGTATCGCCGAACCTCTGCTGAGTTGGTGTGGGTCGTATCTGGCAGACCGTAAGTCAAGGGTAGTAGTCAACGGTTATTCTTCGGAGCCTTTTTTGGTGAGTTCAGGAGTACCACAAGGGTCACATTTAGGCCCTCTTCTATTTAACATTTTTATTAACGATATTGGTAATTGCTTTCATCACTCTCGGTACTACTTGTTTGCTGATGATCTGAAGATATTCAAGGCCGTAGGAACTCGCTTGGATTCTGACCTTTTACAGGAGGATTTAAATCGCCTCGTTGATTGGTGTGAAAAAAATGACATGGACTTAAATATCTCAAAATGTTTCTCAATTTGCTTCTCTAGGAAAAAAGGTACACTTGAATCTAAATATACCGTCAAAAACGATACCATAGAAAAAGTCGACATAATTAGAGATTTGGGAGTTTTTCTTGATTCGAAATTGCAATTGAATGCACACATTGATGGCATTTGCTCAAAGGGGTTCAAGAATTTAGGTTTTATACTTCGCAATTGCAAAGACTTTAGATCCCCTAAAACCAAAATACTATTATTTAACACCTTTGTCCGTAGTGGCCTAGAATACTGCAGTGTCGCCTGGAATCCTTTTTATGACGTCTATATAAAAAGATTAGAAAGTGTTCAGAAAAGATTTTTATGGCATCTAACCTATTCTCTTAATTTAGGCAAAACCTTTTTAAAGTATACCGAAAGACTCGAATACTTCAAAATAACATCTCTCGCAGATCGAAGACGAATGCTAGATATTGTGTTTCTTTATAAGCTTGCAAATGGCATCCTAGACACTCCAGATCTACTTTCCCGTTTAACGTTTTCTGCACCATCAAGGCTGCCGCGAGCATCGAGATTTAACTTGCTTAAGGACGAATTGTGCAAATCTAACTTGGGCCAGAACGCACCTCTAAACAGACTAGTAAGAGAATTTAATCGCATGTCTAAAACTGCAGACTTAGATCTGTTTATGGATGACGTTCGGAAGTTCAAGAGAACCATTGTGTGATATTTTTGTAATTTTATTTATCATCTAAATTATTTATTGACATATTTTCAGTTTTAATTTTTGTAATACCTTTTATTTTTGTTTTAATTTTTAATTTCCGGTTTTGTTGTAATTATTTTAATTTATTTTCATCTTTACTATGTAATTCTTGCTTGCTATTGTAATAGTTGCATGTAGTCTTCGCCTATAATTATAATGGCATTAAGCCCAGTTCCAATTTTAATGAATTTATATTTTATAGTAACGATGTACATTATGTTGGCGTTCAATAAATAAATAAATAAATAAATAAATACAATAATACTTTATTGATCATCAAAAACAGGAAACAGAAGAGGATGGATGAAAATTTACAAAAGTTTAAACACATCACAGCGGACAGAATAACAAACCTATACCTACATTGAATACATTTCGGAGAGAGTGCGTCGTAATCGCACCAACTAATTCCCCCGTTCCCGTTTCATCATCGGTCTACAAGACGTACGGCAACACGCCACCGTTTCATGGTGGACATTCCTCCTGCGCGCACTAAGTGGAAGCGAACTTTTACTTTTATTATGCGCACTGCTAACGCGTGTTACTCTGCCAGACTCAGTCTTTCCCGATATCTACAATAAAGTATAATCTTCAAGTCTCAATTGAACGGGTACTATCTTGGTAAGCATGCTAAATCGTCGACCGCATCGTCGCTTACCATCAGGTGACATAGTGGTCAAATGCAAGCAAATTACTATATTACTACTATTTGCAAATTAATTAATAATCTAAATATTGACATGTAAATTGGCCTTACGAAATAAAATTATGATTATGATTATGATTGAGAATATAAAAATTAAAATCACTGTTTGTCATTTTTAACCTTTTGCAATTAAAACACATAGTTTCGCTTTCGACTGGTTTTTGTGTGCAGTGGATTTCCTATAGTTTATAATGACGTTAAATTGTTTTTCATGCAAACTGAGTAAAGAGATGAGCAAGTTGTTTGCCTGATGGTAAGCGCTACGTTTGCTCGTCATAATTGCAGTGCCAGCCAGAACTTTTAATACCGCATAGCATTGCATTGCGCTCGTCATCCCGAGACTTCAGAGTTGAGGTCACATAAGCCCAGTCATTTCGTTGGCTACAATGCGTTCAAAACCAGAAGAATGCATGCACTACATTGCTTGGCGCCGAAATACTGTGAGGTAGTGAGAGAACACCAAGTTTTATTGCATGCTAAAATGATGGTGGTGACATTGCTATTCATTTAAAACAATACTAATACATAACACTGTAATAACACCATAAATTAAAATAGTACATCTTTTCTTAATTTATTTTTAAATGAACTGAGTGTTAGGACGACCATGTCATTCGCCTGATGGTAAGCGCCACGTCTGCCCATAACAATTTTAGTGCTCCCCAGAACTTTTAATACAATAATAAGCACTGCATTGCGCTCATCACCCCAAAACATCAGATATTAAGTCTCAAATGCCCAGTAATTTTGCTGACTACTGCTAATAAGGTAATGCTTGCGCACAACTGCTTGGCGGCAGAATAACTGGTGGTACCTACCCAGACGGCCTCCCACATACGAGAACCACGAGTATCTTAAAATAATCGATTATATTATTAGATATTTGACGTCCACGATTCACTATGTCGAACATGTTTCATTGGGAATTCGTCGAATTCTAAAAACCATTGAGGAATGACACTAAGACCTCAATGCTAAAAACAAATCCCATCACTCTTCTGTCAAAAGGATTCCGAAGAAATCCGGCCACTACGAGTCGAGGAGACAGTCTTAGAGATAAATTGTGTTGGGATGGTTTTAGGAATTGGGGATGAACATTTCATGCTTTTTGTTACTAGTTGCAGCATTCAGCTACTATATGAAGAACTTAAGGCCAATTCCGCTAAATTTAAATTAGAGTTGACCGAATAGAAACTATATATTGAATTGAATAAAAATTGGTATTCTGCTAACATTCACTGTATATTTTTTGTCCAAAGAGATCAGAAGAAGTAAAGGAGTGATAGCATGCGTCTATACAATTGTGTGTTATACAAAGGTAATGCAATTCGACACTGAAGTACCAAATTACTGTCTGTCTTTTTTGCACAATGGTATAAGAACATAGTACGGAACCGATTTCCGGTTCAATTTTCGGCTCGTTGTATTCTTCTCTAGCGATTATTTAAATAATTTGTGAATATTTAATGTTTGTTAGTATTATGGTTAAAGGTCAACAATGAATGAAGTGTGTAAGATTTCATCAATTGATATTGCAAGTACTAGAAGGTGGCCGGATATTACTCCATTTTGTATTATTTTGTGTGATTATTCAACACTTATTTTTTAAATGTTAGATGTCCTCTATAGTTCTTATAGTCAATGACTACGTCTCTCAATTTATGTCACAGATGACGTTTGACGTTATTTTTAAAGTTAGAAGCAAAGATAAAATTTGTCTTTGGTTAGAAGACTACGATTTGTGACATTTATGAGATTGACACTAGATTGGAACTAGAATTTAAATATATTTATTTAGTAGAATCGGGGTCCTTAAGCGCATCCTAATTAGTTTTTAAGGCCACATGAGATAGTAAATAATTGACTAAACATAGATAAAAGAGGCGAAAGTTGGCCTAATATACTATGTTTAATTCTTAAGACAATAATTATGCCTTTATTATTTTTTGGTCTAAATAATTAACTTACAATATAGAAACTAAACTAAAAACCCATACACTATATGAAATTAAAAATTCATATACAAGTGGTGTCCATGAGGCAAGGTGCCAAGAACACTGTCTGTAAAAGTAGGTAAGTTTTTCTATAAGTTAGTTATTCATATTTTTTAAAACTGCTACTAAGTATTTAATATCCTTAGATAATACATTTTATTTGCTTAATATACATTCTTTCTAGCATCATTAGCTAAAACCTGAACTGAAAAGAAGTAGGTTATATTAACCCACCACACCATCAATTTTAAAAATCCCATTATGAAAGGAAGAGCAAAGTTATAATTGCTATAAGTCGTGGTTACGTTCATTTCTGCCCTCAAATAAAATTGCAAACAATATTTCACCCGAGTTACAAATTGCCAGAGACTCGTGAAACTAAAAAAAAAGTTAAATTACACTTGAACAAACTTTTAAAGTGTGTTACCAAAACAAATATTTATGAGGAGAACAATAATTTATTTCATTAAATATAACCGTGCATAAAACTTATTATATATTTTGTCCTATGACAAAATATGTAATACCTTTACCTATTTCTAAACAACAAGTGCTGCTCCCGACTTCGTGCGCGTCGGATTTGGTTACAATTCAATGACTTGGGTCCACGTGTACATGGACCAATTGAGCGTAAAAAAAAAACTTGTTGAATTGGAATGAACATTATCATATGTCCTTCTTCGGGCTATAGGTTATCTCTGTGCAAAATTTCATCAAGATCTACTCAGCCGTTTAGTCTTAAAAAATTAATAAACGGACAGATTTAATTGGTCTACTACGTAAATACTGAGTACACAACACAATAAATGCGTTTGCCGCGCCGCCATCATGCCGCAATATATGTTGTTCTGTGACGTTTGGATTATGATTGTTTAAAACCTTAAACACAATTAACGCGACATCTGTTGTAAACAAGAGTGTTCTCCTTGTCCCGTGGCATTATTACAAAAATCAGAAACAGATTGTCGGACAAAGCTGTTGACGCTCAGATTTTTTAAAAGCCTATTTTATTAAATCAGCAAAGAAGTCTAGTTAATGTGTTAGTTGATTATTTAAAAGACTGATTTATAAGTCTGTTTTATTATTTATATTTAGATTATTTAATAAATGTTGATTATTACAATAAATTGCCTGTGTTTAAAACGTTTCACCAGAAATTAACTCAATAAAAATTCTTCAAAAAGGCCCTCTTACATAACAAAAAAAAATTCTTCGTCAGTCTCGAAGTCCCGGAAATTTCCGGGACTTTGATTGTAGGCAGTCTCGTGTCCCGGAAGTTTGACATTGTCAGAAATTCCCAAACCCTAGTTGGCAGTGTATCCAAGATGCTGGCAGTATTGATGAAATTTATTTGTTTAATTTTTATAGAGTTACTTATATTAATTAGTTGAATGGTAACCATGTTAATTAAATTCAATAAATTGAAATTGAAATATATTGTGTGTGTTTAGATAAATATCAATTCGTATTTCTATATCCTATGCAGAAAAAAAAAATGTTACAGGAGATCTCAGAAAGAATATTAAATAAACTTAACCTCTAGAATCAAATTTGTAAGAAGGTGCAGGATGATTCCCGACAACTTGGATGTACGCCAACAAGATATGTACGAACTACAGTTAAGTACACGGCGCTGTTCCTGACACGACACCAGTAACAAGGCGTCACTGACTTGATGCCAATTTCTTTGCTGCATTTAACATTATGTGAAATTGCATACATACAAGTTCAAAGTTCAAAAGTTCTGTCGGTCTGTAAAAGTTCAAAATCGATCGTCTTCAAGAGGAAAAGATTCTTTATATATGATGTTGTGAACCCTATACTACGAGTATTAACATATATTTTAAAGCGAGTGTAGCCGAGCGGTTAATTGTAAGTCTTATGATTCGACGCACACGAGTTGGAATCCCGGCACGGCCTTGCACCAATGCGGAATTTGCACTCTCGCTAGATCCAAGATAATGTCTCCAAGCCTGCAGTTGGATACAAACAATCTGGATCATCGAAAGGTTCTCTCGACACTAACAAGATGTCGCCGTCGCGGCGCCACGTTGAGTGGATACCAATTACTTTGCTGCTCATTTTCAACAGGGATTAAAGAAAACACGGTCTTATAACTATTTTTGATAAGCAATTCCATTAAAGTCAGGAGTTCAAGTCCCGTCTGGAGTCGTATTTTACGAACAGATTAGTTTATTCAACTCACCTTTAAGGCTAGGTGGGTATCTTGTATGCGGGAAGCCGTCTGGGTTGGTAGCACCACTTTCTCAATTATTCTGCCGCCAAACAGTACTACGCACTGAGCATTACGGTTTTCCAAAATTACTGGGCATATGAGACTAAATATATCTGATGTCTCTGGGTGAAGATCGTATTGCAGGAGCTACGCAATACTTTTCATGGTATTAAAACTTTTGAGTGGCACTACAATTGAAATGGGCAAGCGTGGCGCTTACCGTCATATGAACGACTTGCTCGCCCTGATGCTCAGTTCTAAAAATGCACTTGTCTATCACAACTATCCCTACTATGTCACACACAACACAACTATGCTTACTACAATTATCTCTAGAGCTATGTGCTCCATCTTAGGCCACATCATCGCTTCACATCAGGCGAGATAGTACACAAACATAGATCTATTAAGAGAAAACAGGTGGTTTCGGTGAGTGTGCGTCGGAATTGCACCAACTAATCCCCCCAACCCCATTTTATCATCGGACTACAAGACGTACGGCAATACGCCACCGTTTTATGGTGGACATTCCTCCCGCGCGTACTAAGCGCTTCGCTTCCACTTTTATTATGCGTACTGCTAACGAGTGGAACTCCCTGCCAGAGTCAGTCTTTCCCGATAGCTATAATCTGGGAATCTTCAAGTCTCGAGTGAACGGGTACTATCTTGGTAAGCGTGCTAGATCGTCGACCGCATCGTCGCTTACCATCAGGTGACATAGTGGTCAAACGCAAGCCAATTAACAGATAAAAAAAAAAAAAAAAAAACAAAAACAACAAGTAAATAGATATTAATATTGTGCTGTTATACTAGTAATATTTAGTTTTCTTTGGTTATACTGCTAAAATTACTTCCTGGACCCGGCAATTTTGTTAGCAAGGCTGTGCGGGACAATATCTTTGTTTAGCAAAGCTCAAACATTTCAGTTGAATAATGGGATGTTTCAGTTAATTTACAGCGCTACTGTGAAAGTTAGTAATAAATAACACCCATTAGTCCATAATAGTCCATATGCATACGAACCTATGTTCGGCTCGGGCGGATACTGCCTCGAAATTTATGGTGATGATCGCAAATGTTGGCTAAATCAAGGCCGTGAAGAGCGAAATACTCACCCACGAAGTAATATATCACGACAAAAAGAGCCGTAATATTCTGGTATTTTTTTGCAACTTACCTGTAACAAAAATAAAAGATATATTAGTAAAATACTGATGTCGGTGTCGGTGACTGGTGATTCCTTATTCTATCACCAAGTAGTAGTGCGCAAGCAATAATGCTTGCGCACTACTTCGGTTTTTCGGTTCGGTCGGTGTTTCGGTTTAAAGGGCATTGCAGCCGGCGAAATTACTGATCATAATAATATGAGAGTTAATACCTGAAGGCCAATTCCGCTAAATTTAAATGAGAGTTGACCGAATCTAAACTTTTTTGTGAATGGAAGAAAAATTGGTATTCTGCTAATATTCAAATTAAATAATTTGCGTCCAAAAAGATCAGAAGAAGTAAAGGAGTGGTAACATGCGTCTATACAATTGTGTGCTATACAAATGTGATGCCATTAGACACTGAACTACCATAATACTGACTGTCTATTTGCATATTGGTAAAAGTATATAGTGCGGAACCGATTACCGATTCAATTTTCGTCTCGTTTGTTCTTCTCTGGCGATTATTTGAATAATTTGTGATTATTTAATGTTTATGTGTAATATGATGAAAGGTCAACAATTAATGAAGTGTGTAAGATTTCATCAGTTTATATTACAAGTACTAGAAGGTGGACGGATGTTACTCCATTTTGTATTATTTTGTATGGTTATTCAACACTTATTTTTTTAATGTTAGATGTCCTCTATAGTTCTTATAGTCAATGACTACGTCTCTCAATTTTTCTGTCACAGATGACGTTGCCGTTATTTTTAAAGCAAGAACACTACTATTTGTGACATTTATGAGATTGACAATAGATCTGAACTAGAATTTGAATAGATTTATTTAGTAGAATCGGGACGCAGATGTCTCGGAATAATGAGCGCAATGCAGTGCTACGCAGTACTTTGCATGTATTAAAAAGTTCTGGGCGGAACTGCAATTGTTATAGGCAAGCGTGGCGCTTACAATCAGCTAAACGATTTGCTCGTGTCATTGTCAAATTGCATAAAAAACACTACGTTCATACGTCCAATGAAACATCAAAAATAATTTCTGGGATAGGTGCGTAAAATTGGGATTGGATTTTTGGGATTCGATGGGAGCTGGCCTGATATAATAAAATTGTAAGCGGAAGTACGTTCTTACATACATAGACATTTCCAAATAACGTACGCACCTACACGTTACACACACTTGCACACAAATCACGGACTTATTGGAGATTCTTCTGAAGAGATATTATTATACATAGACAATCAGAACCGTTCTTAATTATCATGACGCAACGTTCGGCGCCAGTACGAATAATTATTGAATAATGATAACATAAATAATAACATCAGCCTAAAGTTTACACGGTCCACGAGTTAAATTAACATATCTTTGCTTCATCAAGCGTAACATATAACGTCAACGGTGGAAGAGCAAATTGCTCTGAATAATTCTAGTTGATCGTTATGAGACAGAATTGTATTTTAATTACAGCGAATCCTTGATTAAAGAGTGCCGTCCCTTGCTACTTTAGAGTGTTAGATAGAGAGCAATGGTTGTACATTATAATATTTCGCCATTTGGCTGACAGCCATTACAAGAGCAGATGGTAAGGTGAGGCGGTAAAATTTCTACGGGAAATCTATATCGTTGGAATCTTCAATCTGAGAACAATGGAAAGACTATAATATATCAGTTATACCTACCTTTGCTATTCATTCAACCGCCAAGTAGTAATAGTTAGGATTCTGTGGTAATAGTGCAAACATTACAATGTTTCAGTTAGAAGGGTGTATTGACTTAAGCGAAATGTATTTTGAGACGTCTCAGGGTGATAAACTCAGTGCAATGCCGCGGAGGAATTAGCAGAACAAAGCTCTCGGTGGTATCGCAACTTTTATAACTGTTACAACACAAAATTGTATTTTGTTGTTATGTAGGTGCGACTGATGTTGTTACTGTTAATAATTCATTCATTTGGTAGTATGCGTGGTAGATGCTTAAAAAAAGTAAACACTTTAAAAACAGGCGAATTTCAGTAAACTAAAATTAAAAAAGAAACCCAACACAAAAACCTATAAAAAGTAAAAAACGGCTGAATCGATTTTGATAAAACATCTAAGAACCACCGCTAGAAAAACAGCTTTCAAATAATTAATTTTTAGAAAAAAGCAAAAACCGACTCCAATGTATCTTCGAAGCCCAAGGTCACATATCGATGAAATTTATATGGGACCACGTCGTAGCTATACTGAACCCGACGCAATTTTTTTTCAAATCGGTTCATAAATGACGGAGTTCTGAGGTAACAAACACAACAAAAATAATAATAATAATACAATCGAACAGAGAACCTCCTCGTTTTTTGAAGTCGGTTAATAAAAACAAACCGTATCCAAATCGGTTTACCCGTTTAAGAGCTACGGTGCCACAGACACAGACACACATAGTGGTCAAATTTGTAACACTCCTCCTTTATATGTCAGGGGTTAAAAATATACCTTAGAATCTACTTTCTTCAAAGAGACTGTTGTGTAGTGCTTCAAGAGAGTGTTTTAAAATGAGTAGAGGTGAAATTCACTGCTGTCGCTCCTCACCTATCTTTAAAGTGTGACAAGGACGGGTATAGCTCGCTGCAAGTTCCAATTTGAGTGGACAGCGTTGCAGCTGCAGCCTGTACTTTACCAACTACTGATTGCTCACAATCACTTGCTTATTCTCACGTACAGATTTGATAGATTTTCTAGAGATTAGTCGCTACGGAATGAAAAATTAAATACTGATGAAGAAAATAAAGAAAAAGGAAAATGTGCAAACGTACCACATATGTATCTACACATTTCTTAAAATTATGTAAAAGTGAAACAGTCGTTTTCATATTTATGAGGAAATTAAAGAAGGACCATTTGTACAAAACATACTTACTCACATAGTTCTTATCAATGAAAGACCAGACCGAACGACAAAAAACTTGATACGTTTCTTCTGTTACGTTACTTCTGGTGGCCACGCTCCAACTCCATCATCAGATCAGCTTAGGGGTGTTCACATTGTATTGTCATCGGCACTAAATATGTTCTTAAACCACTTCCAATTTTTCGTACGTGGTACGAAAAAATTGAGCTCAATTGGATAACAGGAAGTGGTTTACAATCGACTCGTAAGATTTGACCCGAATACATACATACTCGTACTTGTGAAGGTAACTTTTTTATGGAACCGAGTAATGAGTCGAGCAAGTCGTTCGCCTGACTATAAGCGCTACGCTTGCCCATAACAATGTTATTGCAGCCAGTGCCCACCAGAACTTCAAATACCAAAAGAAGTACAGCGTCACATTGTGCTCATCACACAGAGACATAAGAATGCCCTGTAAATTCCAGTAATTTAAATAAAAAAATCTATTTTTGTAGTAAATTTGAGTATATCTTTTCATCCAAAACCTACTCAACATAATTTTATTATACTCTATTAGTCTCTGAGCAATAAATTATGTAGATATTCTTCCAACACATTTCTGGATACATGTGGGATATATTCTCGAAGTATCTCTCCACACGAAGGTTTATTAATAAGGTATGGGAGTTTAAACAGGCACGGTTCCAATCAGGTCGCCAAATATAGGATTATTCCGTGTCTATGTATTGCAGCTTAAGTCTCGACGAGAAACTCCTGGGATTCCGATTGAAAAAGATTTTAATTTCAGCGCTTTTTAACCGAAGCTTGTATGTATGGAAGTAGGTACTTTACTGTGTTACGGTTTCTGTTGCGACGGCCTGCAACATCTTCATTTGAGACTTAAATACCTAAGATTTTAAATAATGGCAATAATAACAGAATACAGACAAAACGTACATAAAAAGACTTAACACATATATAAAATTTAAAAAACACTTTTAAATTTTGTAATGGAATCAGGCGTGACGTTGCGGAAATTCATCTCAAAACTGAAACGCAATGAAAATATGTAGTAGTAAAGCTCTTTTGCTAAATTGCACTTAAGTTGAGAAAAAGGTACGACGTGAGAGAAGAGAGATGCATTAAGTAACTTGTAAAGTTAAAATTGAAATAATTCAATTGCAACTGCAAATAAGTGAAATGCATTGATATAGGCAAAGAAAACTAAATATTATATAGGTATCTAAGACACTGCCCGCGAGGCTCTATTTAAACCATCTTAAAAAAAGAAGAGGTTCTTAATTCCACGTGTATACCCATACAGTATCAGACGTGACTTAGTAATTTAACCAATAGGGGATTGGACAAATTTTCAAAAAGTGTTTTATATTAACTACAATTAATATATATAGCCATGAAAAATACTATTTAGTTAAATAACGCTCTAAAATGACCTAAAACTAAGTTTAAATATTATGTTTCAAATATTGCCGCGCAAACGGTCACCTCAAAACTTGTGACGTCATATGAAGGTAGAAAAAGACAAACTCTTCGAAATAAAACTTGCAAAGAGATTTAAATACGTTTTTTGAATTTTTGGGACGATATTGTAGTAATAGAATGATAAAATTAGCAAAAATACATTTTATGAAAAGCAAAAACTTTAAATAAGCACAAGCTTGACTCACGGCATTTGCCTACATATGACGTCATGCGCTGTGATTGTTGTTTCATTTGAGATGGAGAACAGATTAAAAATGTCAGAATTATTAGATTTTATTTATTGATTTAAAAATATAAATCATTATTATTTCACAAAAATATTGATTGAATGATCTTTCTGGTTCGAAGAACATTCGTTCTAACTACATTTTAGATTTTTTCTCGATTACTGTCCAATCCCCTATTGGCAATCTAGTGCGAATTCCTCACGATAATGCATGTCGCGGAATTCAATGGGTTAAGATGGCACTGCAATTTTTATAATAATTAGGTATATTAAGGAACTATATACCCTCAGTCTCAGTCATTTATTAATTCATCTACTTTTCTTTGCTTTCAACTTCAGAACCAGACAAGTACCCACAAAATTTGACTAAGGTATTTTACTAACAAAAATAGAAAGGGGAACCAAAAGTAGTACAAAAAAAATAAAGTTAAATCTAAGGTAAAATCTAAGTTAGTTGATTACAATAAGCCAAGTTGACCTAGAGTATTTTTTTTTTTTAATTTCAGAACAAACGATTAATCTCCCTGTTTTCCACTACTCCGCAGTAACGACGTTCATACTAAAAACTTCGGGTGCCGTAATGAATTTCATTTTCCCGAATCACGTCCAAGTTCCATTATTCATAGCAAAGGTTTGATTTCATTAACCCTTGTCCCGTCGCGGCTCTTCTTTATTATGCATTATGTTAACAAGGGTCCTAATTTGACGTGTGATTTACGGGACAACAATATGTCCTATATATCCTATCCTATCCTATTTACTATATTACGAATAGGCATAATATTATTTATTCTAATGAAGTGAATACACCAGAATATTTTATAACTATTTATTTCACGTTCTCACAATATTCACTACTATTAATATTTATATATTTTTACTTTTAATTATTTAAATTTAAACGAACAGATTTCATCCACAAGCTCTTCTTCACTCGGCTTCCAAAGATTGACTGACTCGACCGACTATTTCTCCGCATCACACCTTTCCCGGAAATACAATAGTCAGGCAACGACTAAATGACTGCGGCTGATTTTGGCGGATTCTTATGATTGGTCAAGCATGGCTACCTACGATTAGTCAAGCAATAATGTCATGAGACTCGGTGTTGCCAACAAAATTAAATAATTTTACTACTACTTAATAAAAGATTAATTGTAACATAAACACTGGCAACAATTAAAATCACGACACTATTAACGATATAAAATACTTTTATTGAGCCTTATATATTGAGTATTTTATAGCGCTACCTATATTTAAACTATATGTCCAATTATTTATTTATTTTTGTAGTTTAACCCAACAAGTTCGTGCGTTACCAAGGGCCTGCGCTGAAAACGAGCGTTGTGGATTCTTCACAACATTATGCTGAGTACAGACCTTTTTTGACTGCACTGTACACGCCAGCGGTCTCCATACACATGCTGTAACTGTTTGCTTCACTTGTTTTATTCTGTCCTCCTGCACTTGTGAATGTGCGTTGCTTGTTGTGTGCAGTTTTGTCAAAATAAATTGTTTCTTTCTTTCTTTCACATAATGAGGTTTTGATATTAATTAATGCGGCTTGTACCCGCGACTCCGTCCCCATATAATTTGAAGTATAGTTTTTACCTAAAGAAGTGTTCGTTTTTCCGGCTCAAAATAATGTTCTATTATTATTCCAGGACCTAAAGTACTTACGTATCTATTAAATTTCGTTATGAAGTTAAGTGGTAACAAATAAGATTTAGACGGTTTTACATACTTCTGTTGCATATTTTATACCACATATAGATACTTTAATTACTGTATTGCTGTGTAAAGTCTTACTAATCAAATTATATAAAAAATTAATTAATCTGTGCGTAATTTTTGGCTCACAAACATTCCAAATCCAAAATGGCGCTGCTATAGGTAAATTTCGGCTTCACCCTCTAAAAATTGGATCACCAGCCAAGCCCCTGGAACCGCCTTTCCATATTTAGCTACTAATTTTGTAAATGGTTACAAATTGCTTTCCCATCAACTTATAATTTGAAGGTGCCAACGATGATTAGTGATAATTATAGAGAGCGACTCAAAATTCTGTCAGGAACAAAATTACAGGCAAGTTGGGACTTGAAAACTGAAGTCTCAGGGTGATGAGCGCGTTGCACGGCCGCATATCACTTTGTAATTAAAATTTCTGAGTTGTTTAATGGCAATGCCATAATTATTATGGGCAGGCGTCGTTCTGGTCAATAAAAATAAAAAGAAAACGCACAAGCACAAAGCCTAGGTAAGATTGTTATTTTGTTAAAAAAATTACTCTGGTTTTTTAATAAAGGACAAAAGTAATTGGAAGAAAGAAAAGGAAATAGTAAAAGAAAGAAGTAAAGCAGACCAAATTATTTGATAGTTTTTTTTTTTGCGCTTAATAGATCTATGTTTGGCCACTGTCTCACCTGATGTGAAGCGATGATGTGGCCTATGATGAAGCACATAGATCTAGAGAGAGACGGCAGTTGAGCGGCTGCTCAGACCCGTATCCCCGATGGTTCACCGAACATCATCCCGAAACACGACTAGGTCGCTTGACGGCATGGCTTTGTTCGGTGGGTGGTATTACAACCACGGCCAGAGCCTACCACAATCCAAAGCGCGTAAGCGGGTTACATCACGATATTTTCCTTCAGCGTTTTAGAGCAAGCGTGCAAAATCTGCACTTAACTATAAGTCATTGGTGCAGGGCCGAGTCAGGATTCGAACCCAGGTGCGTCGGATCGAAAGGCGCACGAGTTCCCGCTGAGCCACACTCGCTTTGTAGTAATTTTAGCTAGATACTTGCTATAAAGTATATGATGCACGTACTTCTAGCTGTCCCTCACAAGAAGGACGGACAACCAACTAATCTTTTACAAATAGAGGTTTGTTTTTTCTATTTGAGAAAGTTGGCTAAAAGTATAATACATTAGCTGATAACCGCGACTCCATCCGCTTATAATTCAGTTTATAGTTATTCTGTATGGAACGGTTTTTTTAGGGATGAAAAGTACACCATGTCCTATTCCAGGATAAACTACATAATAAATTTAATTAAAAGTTGTTCAGCCGTTACGCAGATAAGTGGTAACAAATACCACACACCATGAGAGTTTAAAAACGTATAAATACCACACACACACCCTAATACACATACAA
Source organism: Petrophora chlorosata (assembly GCA_951640565.1). NCBI lineage: Eukaryota > Metazoa > Arthropoda > Insecta > Lepidoptera > Geometridae > Petrophora > Petrophora chlorosata. The sequence goes on from OX621210.1 coordinate 12,666,528, forward strand.
ACACATACACAGATTTTCAAATTTAAAATATGTAATGTTGGATAGTAGGATAGGATGGCGTTGATTGGACCTGTTAGTAGATGAACTTTGGCAGTTTTCATCAACAACAAAAGTCCGCCATTTTGCATAAAAATGTCCTTGATTGGAACAAAAATCGGCGGCAATTTGCACAATTTGTTCCAATCGTTCCGTGCATTGTTGATTGATCGTTCGAATTCGCGACGTTTGTTGTTTTGTACGTTCGGAGTAACGCCTTTGTCACTGTCAGCCGGAATCAAAAGCAATCCGTAAATTGTACAAAGAACATGTTCACACCGACGTTTTCCAAACTGTTTGAAAATAGCATTGATTGTTCTGAAAAAGCACAAACGATGTTTGTTGTTATTTTGCATAAAAAATAAAACATATTTATACACTTACGTCTTATGGGTTTCTGTCTGCCTGGTATAATAAATTATATAGGGCGGATTCAGACCAGCGATTTATACGCGCGTGTTAGTTCGTTTTTGGAAGCGCATGTAGACGGGTGTCGTGCCTTTTGCCACACGCGCGACTCGTACGAGCGCAGCGTTGATGCGCTTATAAGCTTGTATAAGCGCGAGTCGCGAGGGACGCTACCGCTCCTGACTCACCACTACCGGTCCGAGCGAACACGCCGGAATAAGCCCGTGTACGCGAGTCCGGTTTATCGAAGCGCTAAATGTAGTTCGCGTGTAAGCGCGTATGCCGAAACGACAGTATACGCGCAGAAAAAGCACTAGTCTGAAAGCGCTCTTAGATTTTTTTTAATTTTTTTTATAGCCTGTTTCGTCCCACCGCTGGGCAAAGGCCTCCCATTTCTTAGAAATTGCAAAAGAAAAAGAATAAAACATTTTGAGTGATACCTAATATCGATATTGGGTTAGACAAGCTGCCGTAATCGGTTTCGACAACGATCTGATATCATGTTTAGTCCCCATCCTTCTGCTACTAATATTAAAAATGCTAATTAAAGCTTGTGTAGATAGATAGATGTTTGTTAGTCAATCAAGCGAAATCTATCGAAGGCATATTTGGTATGACTGAAAGAACCTTCTTTCAGTTGTAGAAAGAGACATTTTATGAAACACGGGGTGAAACACAGGGCGCAGTTACTCGCAGTATTGAATTACTATACAGGTACAGTCGGCGACTAAAGTAGCTCCTCTTGTGTGAATAGGGAAATTGCAAAAAATTGCATGTAATTTGTATATTTTCGTTATTATATTGACAATTGAAAGATTGTATAAATTCAGTTACTTTTGTCTCTAACTGTACTTATTTTTGGTAGCTAATACCAGATACTACTATACAGGTATCCACTAATCATTCTATGGTATTTACTTAAACCACAGAATAAAAATTGTTAAAGCCACCAATTGAAAAGAAAATAGTTTAAAATTAAAAAATGTCTCTTAAAAATCTCTTAGATATAAATTATTCGTGTCATACTTATCGTGGAACTCGTCGGAAATTCAACTTGGGATGACAAATTTAGAGATCCACAGCTGAGGTTAGACTATCATATATTCTGTGGCACAGGTCGCACTTGATTTATTGCCTCTCCTATTCAGCGTAATGTGTAATGCTACGCCTTACAAATTCTAAGGGATGATTTTGAATAAGGATGAGGATGAGGTGCTTTGCTGCTTTTTTTATTCTTGTGATGTGAAATAGAATGAGATAAGCTTCATCTACATTTTTTCAAAATCATTTGAAAGGTTTTTGGGATCAAGGTTTGGTATATAGATGAAGAAAAATTCCGTTCAATTGTTCAGTTTTAAGAAAAATTCCAAAAAAAAAACTCGTAGTCATGTACAAAAATGTGAAATTAAATAAAAAATTAAATGCTTTTCAAAAAAGCTTCATCAGCATTCTCGTTAAAACTAGTCAAAGCCTTCTTTTTTCACCAACGCATTATAGAACGGTCCAACAGTTGCAGACGCAATACAGCGTCAAATGCGAAGGCCGAGCCGCGGCACGCACGACACGTCGCGTCGCGTGGGTCGGTACAGTGATGCATGTGCGCCATACAGCACTGTGGTTGACGTCAAATGAAACGCTCCAATCATGTCCAACTACGCAAAAGGCATTTTTTAAACGGATGGAATTAATAATGAATTCTTATTTAATTGATTTCGAAAAAGGTTTCATATACGACGCCTTTTAAATAAATTGCTGTGGGATTCTTGAAGTCTATGTCTTTTGTTGTCTCAGGGAATTTTATTTATAAGTTTTTTGGGTTATTTATCTTCGTCATAATCATATGACTTCTAAGAGAGAGTGAAGGCCATAATATAGGTCCATGCGGGTTGGCGGACGTCACAATGACCCTGAATTTTGGCATTCTTGGACATGCAGGTTTCTGGATGATGTCTTTCTTCACCTTTTTACAGCGAGCGTTAACAACAACTTAAGTCATTGACCAAAGGAATCCGAACTCTGAAAACTTTCATCGCATATTAGGAGTTTCCCTTTTTGCTTTTTCATAATCTATATTAGTTTTAGTGATACAAAATAGCTAAACCCTACACTTTTAGTACGATCTTAGTTTGTAATTTTTGGCACTTGTGTAGGATTTTTTTCTCTACGTACGAGGATTTATTTATTTATTTTATTTTGTTTGGCAACATCTGTTGTTACAAAATATTTTGAAATATCAATATAAAAAGCCAATTAAAAGCTTCCACAAATAACATTTAACTATAAAAATAAGGGATTTTTACAACTAAATGAACAAAGAAATAAGAAATGCGAGATAGCACCATGCAATTAATATTATCATCATTTATTTTTATTATTACAACTGCAAAACAGTTATTTAAAACACAATTTTATTAACAAAGCTATTCGCTAAACGTGTAATAGCGCTTTTTAAAGAGCTCTGAAAATCGCAAACAAGCATTTGCTAAATACTATTTGAGTGAACGAACAATTTTAGATACAAGCGCAATGTAGGTACGAAGTAGGTAGCTGTGTTGCGAAACTGGCGCAAATGAAATAGTTCCTCAAAGCCTACCCACTGGTACTAAGGTACTAAGTTACCTACCTACTGTTTTTTTTTAAATCAATTATTTGAGTATGTCATTCATCTGATGGTAAACAACACGCCTGCCCGTAACAGTTACGTAACTGTTAATGCTTGCGCACTACTGCTTTGCGGCAAAATAACTAGCAAAGCGGTGGTACCATCCCAGATGATCTCTTGCATACGATAAACCTACTATTTTTTATGACATGTTCATATCCGCACGTCCTTCTAGAAGCCTATGTTTATTGAAGATATCCTGTTAGAATCGGTTATCAGATCGACTGTTTCAGAGATCATTGTTTAGGTGCTGAAACTGGAATAACTGTTTTAAATGTCAATGACTCTAAACTTCACGTAACATACCGAAATGTCTACATTATCAGTTTTTATTTTGATATAATTCTCCCTTAAACGGTTTTAAGACAAGGGTTTCCGTTTCCGATGTATAAATTAAGTTGTAAACGAGGACAGTATGAGTTCTTCTACAAGTATCAGTTGGTTATATGTTTTCTTTTGGAAAATGAAGTTTATTTTAGGTAAGATTGTACTTTCCACATTATTAAAAAAAAAACAATTGTAACAAATCTCTAGTTAATCTTATGGTACTAAATAAGCTTCGTAAAGGCTTTGTTACTTACTGTTACTGTCGGTTTGTAATTAATAACAAAATCTCTAGAAATGCCCCTCAGTTTCTTGCCGTATCTTCTGAGTAGTGGTTCTTCTTCCGATACGGTAGTAGAGTCAATGTGGATCAATTTAGGAAAAATATACCTATATGTCCACTATAAGTAACATACTGGATCCTTACTGCACAAGGCTCAGCTTAAACTGGTTTATTGCTTACCTTGAGAAATAAAGGATGGTTTGACATGCCGGTTTCCATAAAAGTATTTTGTTGAGTCCTACAGGCTACTACGAGATAGGAAGGAATCGAAACAGGAGCGCCGACAGTTACGGGATACGAGAGGGACGTTAATGGGATTAGAGCGGGTAGGATAAGAAGAGGTTGGTAACGGGATAGGAGTGGAACGGTAACGGGATAGGAGTGGGATAGTAACGTAGTACGAGAGTGTGATGGTAACGGGGTATGAGGGGGACGGTTCCGTGATAGGACGGGTCGGTAACGGGATATAATTTATTTATTTATTTTTTCATCGCTTACACGATGTACATTATTAAAATTAAATGTTACTTAATTCTAAGATAGTACATGGTTAATGCCATCGTAATTATAGGCGAAGACTCCTTATAAATGGGGATAGAAGCGGGACAGTAATGGTATAGGAAAAAGACGTGATCTGAATAGAAGCGGGATGAAAACAGGAGTGGGAAGGTGAATCGATAGGACGGGGATGGGATCAGGATAAGAGCGGAGCGGGAGCAGGAGCGGGAGCAGGAGTGGGATTAGAATAGGATGGAAAACTGTCGGGAACAGGTTATATTACATCACTACGCGTGCGAGGTCGCGAGCAACAGCTAGTATTATATATTATTCTTTCTTGTTTTATTTCAGTAGTATCTCTACTTCTGTCAGCAGTGTTGACTGTTCAAGCAGGGTATCGAGACTGCCCTATCGCCAAACAAAACTGCTCCTATCCGCTGAACCTGGACCCGGTCTGCTCAACCCTCCGATGCACTTACAGCAATGAAGGGCAGTAAGTGAGCATCTTACTTCTTCTTCTTTCTTTCTTTTTCTCGGATGTGTGGCCAACCCACTCAATGTACAGAATTTTTATATATCTATGTTTGACCACCATCTCGTCTAATGTAAAGCAACTATGTGGCCAAAGATAGGAGTAGATCTAGATCAAGAAGATACCTATTCACACTGGCCTTGAACCCTTGAAATAGAAAGGATGGTAAAGAGTTTTTATGTTATTAAGTGATGAGACGAGCAACTCGTTCACCTGATGGTGAGCGCCACGCCTACCCATAACAATTACAGATTCAGATTCAGATTCAGATTATTTTTTGCAGTGCCACCCAGAACGTTTAATACCATTAAAAGCACTACGTAGCACTGAATTGCGCTCATCCACCCCGAGACATTCAAAACCCCGAGACATTTAATACTATACATGTGGATGTTTCTTACTCAATCAAATGAATGGCTGAATGATTTTATGGATGACTTGGCTCAGGGATAAATTGTAGTTTGTTTTTGTAGTCTCGATTAGCTTATAGGTTATATAGGCTTATAGATTTAAGGTATACTTTTAATCCCATAAAAACGAACAGTTCCTTCAACAAAAGATGTGCACACCAACAAATAGACGTAAAGTTGCCAGCCTGTCGGTATTTTATAGAATTCATCACGGTGAGTGTGCGATGGAATTATATGAGCTTATTCCTCTATCTCCTTTCTATAATCAGACAACGCCGCGCGGGAACTCAGCATCCGTATATGGTTGACATTCCTCCTGCGTTTGCTTCACAGAGCGTTTTGCTTCGACCTTTATAATGCAAACAGCTAAGGAATGGAACACCTTCTTTGTTTCCCGATTCTTATAATCTAAGTGTCTTAAAGTCTCGAGTGAATCTTCTAGGCAAGGATGATCCATCGTCGACCACGTCGTCACTTTCCATCAGGTGAGACTGCGGTCAAATGCTAGCCTATTTGGTAATAATATAAAACAGAAAGCAAAGTTGTAAGTTTGGCGGTATTTTATCGGGTGCATTTTGGATAGTGTGCTCAGGAACTACATGACCTAATACCACCGTCTCCATTCCATCATAGGACAACCAGACGCACGGCTAAACGACATCCATATGGTGATCATTCCTCCGGTACGAACAACGCGTTTTGGTGCCACATTCATCTTACGAACAGCCAAGGAGTTTCCTAACAACCTGGGAGTGTTCAAATCGAAAGTGAACAGGTATCTTCTGGGTAAACGTGTTACATCTTAGACCACATCATCGCTTACCATCAGGTGAGATAGTGGTCAAACGCAAGTCTATAACCAGTACATAAGGAGACAATGGTTATGAACAGATATTGACCTGGACATAGAGGATCTAGCCCGAAAAAGAAAGTCCATAGGTGACTTTACTCCTTATCAAATACTTGGCGATCGTTGATTTTGTAAGTCAATTTTATTATTTTTATTCATTATGGTTTTTTTTTCAGAATGAAATGTGCTGGCGGCATCCTTTGGTACAGAGGACGATGTGGTTACCCGATTGGTTAAAATAAACTGCAAATTTTGTTACATATCAACGGCGAACATTTTTTTAGTTAAATATTAATTGAATAAAATATTAATGCATTATTAATATGTGTTTTTACCGTAATGGGGCTTGCCATTCAAACAAGATTTACACAGCAGCTTACAAGGTTGGTATTCTTGGCAAAAACTACAACCTTGACAAGACAAAGTTGGCATTTTTGGGAAGAATTACAATACCATCTTGAATAGCTTTTAGTGTTCCTTACAACTATTTTTGGTCAACTTCAAAATGTTATCAATCTATAGTATACATATCTTATTTAGTAATGAGATGAAATCATTCAATTATTTACATCAATAATTATAGCGATGCGACTGTCGAGGCTGGAGTCGACTAGAACCACTGACTTCAAGTCCTATAGGCTCCAAGTTCCAGCGGTGCATAAGGGACTGTTCCTGAATTCTGACTTCTGGCCTGTAGGAGTAGTATACCGAAGATACAGGGAAGAAGATTAATTTTTAAACCCTTTGTATGGTTTATTGTGTAATACTTATGTTATTCTATAAATTAAATAGTATTCTATGGGCCTCTGTTAATGTTACTCTGTTGTACTTTAATATTGCCTGAAATATATGTAAAATAAGCAATTGATTGACTTTATTAGGCAGAGTGCAATTTTTTAAAAGGGTTGGCACTCAGAAACTTTGGAAAATAGAAAAAATGGTCAAAGGAATGATGGTCTCGATTTCGACAATCTTCTTTTATTTCTTGCATTACGTCCTACATAGATTTTTTAGAAACAACACGTATTTTAATAAATTTAAAAATAACAATAATAAGTCTCGCTATTGCAATAACATAATTATGTCATTGAATAAAATAACATTTTAAAAGAATTAGGTTTATACAGAACATGAATAAGCGTTCTACGAACGCTTGTAATAGGCACAAAATGCATTATAAACGTCATGAACACTAATACAAATCAAAAAATATGCTAAAAATACTTAAGTTAACTTGACTTTGAAAAAAGGTAAGCATTTACCCATTTCTTTCCCATGTTCAAATTGCAGTCTGAGAAAAAAATGCGAAAACTGACTCGACCAGTGCTTCGGAAATACGCCCTACATTTTCCTGATACTTTCTTATATCGTACGGATTATATCATTCAATTTAACGGGACAAAGTTGTCATGTCAATTATTCCTTAACTACCTACTTAAAAACCAAGTATGACCCCAATAACATTAGGGTTGAATGCTTTTTAGAGCCTCAATAACTTTTTATCACTCTGAATTAACTACAGTACTTAAGAGTACCTTTATAGTAGAAAAATATATATTTATTTATTTCGCTCAGTCGTACGCTTCTGAAATAAAGAGTTGGTACGTACGCATGTACGTGATTCAAGGTACGCTTTAGGTTAAGTATTACGAGGTGACCTTAGGTTTTTCATGTCAGCCTCTGTGGTGTAGTGGTTGGTCAGGTTGCCTCAAATCTCAAACACCACTTAGGTTGCGGGTTTGATTCCCGCGACGGGACAAATGTATGTGCACAGAAAAATTAAACGCAAGCATTTGTTTGGTGTCTGGGTGTTGTGGGACCACGGATCTTGTAGTTCCTGGTTTCCTAGGTACAAGGAATCCTAGTTAGGGGCCAGGATCTATGTGATCGTTGGGCGTATTCATTTTATTTTATTTTACGTATGTGCTTCAAGGTGCGCTTCAGGTGATTATATATTATGAGGTAACCTTAGATGTTTTATATTTTATACGCAAATGTTGATATATTTTTATACTTTCCGCAGTGGTAGGTCTCTCGTATGCAAAAGGCTTTGGGACGTAACTAACGGTCGGAGTAGAAAGAACTTTATGTAGCAGGGTGTTTTGGTTAAGTCATGTCGACCGAAAGTATTGTCAGAGTAGCGCAACATCTGAGCTCGATGCGCTTTGTTTTAAAAGTCAAATCGCTCACGCGCCGGCGCCAGCGGTTTAACCAACAGGTAAATAAAAAAAACTTTAAAAGGGTAACTAAAGTCACTATCCGCGTCCTTACTCCTGTATCTCCGCTTACTTCTTAATTTCCACGCAACGGATTTTGATACGGTATTCACTGTCATTTAGAGATCTTTTTACGAAAGGTTAATATTAATTAATAATTTGCGCATATGAATGCGCAATACATTCGATTAGGTTTTGAGATTTTGTTACGAAAGGTTCAAAGTTCAAAAGTTCTTTATTCAGTTTTTGCATCACAGACGCACTTATGAACGTCAATTATTACAATGACTCTACCACCGAATCAGAAAAAGAACCACTACTCAGAAGATACAGCAAGAAACTGAGATTTCTTTTTTAGTTTTAGTTAATATGTACACTTTTGATTAGATTTAGATCAAAGTTTAGATCAAGTCGTCAAAAAATTACAACACATTAGTAAATTGCATCCGTGTGAACGGATCGCTAGTAGAACTATAAAAGCAAGTATTTCGCCGATTATCCATATTTTTTTCTGTAATGAATAATTTTCTATCTATCTGTTGAGCTATCTCTATCAATAGCTGGACGCGTATTTTCGATCATAGTCGGAAAACCAAACGATATCTCGTAGTTTGTTTTCTGATAGGAGCGCGGAAAATCCTGAACACTAAATCCGAGCCATTTCCGAAGTCAAGTACGAACCAAAGTTTAGTTTGGACGTGAGACTAACACCCACAAGCTCGAGTTGATCACTTATCGGCATTGATACACTACATCTTTTAACCGACTTCAAAAATGGAGAATATTCTCAATTCGATTGTATTTTTCCGATATAAACCCATTTGGAAAATTATTTTTGCATTGGGTTTAATATAGCTACAATTTGTCATGTAAATTTCATCAATATTTGACCTTGGACTTCGAAAATACATCAGAATTGAAGTTGTTTTTTGTTATATAATTATTAAAAAAAAAACCGACTTCAATGTATCTTCGAAGTCTAAGGTCAAATATCGATTAAATTTATATGGGACCACTTCGAAGCTATATTGAGCCCAACGCAAAAATAATTTTCCAAATCGGTTTATAAATGACGGACTTCTGAGGTAACAAACACAAAAATAAATACAATCGAACAGAGAACCTCCTCCTTTTTTGAAGTCGGTTTTGTAATGAGTTATTGCAATACCTAAGACAAAAAAAGAGTTTTTGGTACGATGCAGCGAAGCGTCAAATTGCCGCTCCGCTTCGATTGTCGCCGATGTATGAACACTACATGTACTCGTACTTACTGCATTTTCCAACAATTGTAATTGAAACGACACATTGATGAGGAAAACTGAACTCTAGCTGACATTATGCGATATGTATATCTACATATCGCATAATGGTAGATATTCAAATGAACACTGTTTCGTCCATGTTGCTTTTCCTCCTTGTTATAAAAATAACGTAAAATAAAAATTATAAAATGCCTTTCATAAAACTTATATAATCAAATGTTACATTAAATTGTTAATATTAATAATCAATTTAAAATGTTTCATGATTGCTTCATTTTTATAAATTCTGCATAGCTGTAGAAGGTTTGATCGATAAGCCAGCGCATCACTTCAGCTTAAATAAACTTAAGTTGGTTGCTTCGGTGATTACTGCTGGTATTGATAGTCTATTGTAGACTGCCGGGCCCATGACGTGAGTCAACTTGTAAGACTTGGTGAGGTCGTGAGATACAGCATCCAGCTGTCCTCTGCGATGAGTTGCATATTTGTGCGACTCACCTATTTTTGTAAGGGCTTCTATGTTTTTTCTGGTGAGTACCGCTACTTGGTAAATGACCATTGATGGTAAAGTTAAAATACCGAGCGGTTTTTGAATTTGTCTCACGGAGGTATCCTGTGAAACCCGTATAATAGATCTGATGGCACGTTTTTGGAGCCTAAACGCCCTTTCCCAATCGGTTGCTTTGGCCCAGAGAGCTATATTGCAACGAGAAGTGGACTGTGGCGAAAAAAATACATGAGTATGAAAAACAACGATGTATGACTTCTACACACGAGGTTTCAGCGAGCTGTGTTAACGACTTTAGGTATTAATTATAATAATAATAATAACAATAAGAAATGTTTTTATTTCAGGCGTAAAATACCCATACAAAATTAAAAATAAATATTCCTATGTAAAAAGTATAAAACAAAATAAAATAAAATACCTACAGTTAAAAATAAATATTATGTATTGTATGTAAATATTATAATGTTACCGGCAATGTACGTAAAACAGTTAAAGTGAAGATTATCTAGTTATTTTGCAGACTATCAGGGCAAGTGCGTTGAAGTAAGCAAAATATTTTTACTTTGGAAATTACCTAGTTATTTTGCAGATGCACTGAATAATCTACTGATTAGCGACGAAACATTCGTTAATGTGAAAATAATAAGTTGTTAGCTTAAATAAAACACGAATCGAACCCCATTCCTCCCTGGTCCGACTTGCTCTTACCCCTACAAATTAATATACAAATCACGGAGCCAGAAACTCGCGAAGGAAGTCCTGAATAAAGCGAGCCTACGACGCCGAGTAGAGCGACGGGGGTACGTGAGCTAAGCGAGCGCGCGACCTCCGCAGCAGAGCGAGGGTTGAGTAGGTGAAGCAAAATTAAGGGGCGATGAGCGTGACTTCTGGTGGAGCCAACTTCATATTCCTGGTGATTAAGTTTTAAATTTAGACCGTCGTGAGTCACTTTTTGCACATTAAGGTCTTAGAAAATGTTTAAGTGAAGATTAACTAGGAAAGGTGAAGAATACAGTTAAATACTAATTTAAAGGAAACTTCGCACTTTAACTGAAAAGACCCGACAATCAGCAGAATAACACGTTAATATGTTTCATATATTATAAAACAATTGACTACCTATTTAATAATTAACCTTATAATCATAAAAAAATCATAAATGTTTAGTTTTTATTTTGATTATGTTACTCAGTCCAATTAAATTCGTCAAGACACCAATAGTATTTCTCTCTCGTAATTGCTGCGCCCAACAGGGTCTATTATAAACTGTTCTTATATTTTTAAGCTATTGCATAGCTTCTATCGCGGGCCTTGAGCGTGGAGACCGAATCCAGAAATTCCGTAACGAAAATAACTTAACACCCCCCCCCACTCCGAATGCTATGCAATAGCTTTACCGCAGCAGTCTCCGAGTGCCACACGTCTTTTTTATAACAAATTATAACAATATAGAATACCTTGAAAGAAAGAAAACAAAGAAAATACATTTATTCGGGGCACCATACAACATTACACTGAACATACTAGAATAAAGACAAAACAAAGACAATACTTACAACACAGTGAAACGTTGCGCGACGTCAGGAAAAGGTTCCGACTCAGTATACGCTAAGGTATTCTTAAGTAGGTACCTTAGCACTGATTTTCAGTCGGAACCCTATCCGTGACATCACGAACAATCTGACGCAGATATTACAACTAAAAACACAGACACATAAACACAAAAAATACCAGAAACAGTAACATACACCTTGCATGTAACATATAACTCACTGGACCTTGAAAACCGGAAACTGATAAGTACGTCGTTAGTGTTTTCACTGAAGCCAGTATATAACATGAAGTGTTCCAAAACTAAATTATAGTGGAGTTTTATTCGTAAACTTAGGTATAGGTTTAATCAATTAATAGTTTTCATTTAAAATGAAGTTAATTTTTGGTAAGACTTTACTGCAGAATAAAAGCAAAAAATTCAATCAATAATTAATTTATTCGTCGCCAGGGCCCCAATTCACTATGACAACTTGGCGATTCCTTGTTTCGAAATCACGTTGATTCCTTCATTAATAAACGACATCTCTATGACGCATTCATATATTCATATTATGAATATATGAATGCGTCGTTCATATATTCATATATATGAATATATGAATGCGTCAGGTGACAGGGTCCATGATGAACTGTATTTTATTTACCTACCATCTAATTACATAATAGATTGCAATAAAGAATTGAATTGAATATATGACACGTCATACAGAATACAAATTTCGCAGATGTTGTTTATAATGAAGGAATCGACGTTTCCTCGAAGCAAGGAATCGCCAAGTTGTCATAGTGAATTAGGGCCCTGGTATAATAATTTCCGGTAGTTAAAATTTTTATCAAAATTCACTACTTATTTTCAAAGGCAAAAAATTTGGTTGTATGCCATTTATTAAATCTCTGTATATTACATAATTTCAATTGTAAGATTGCATTGAGTCCACCCAGTTACACATGCGACGAGGGGTGTATTAATTACAAAACATTCATCAAATAAAATATAATGCGCTTAAATAGTGCTATATACGCAGTACTTTTATGGTATTAAAAATTCTGAACGGCACTGCAATTTTTATGGGCAGGTATGGTGCTTACCACCAGGCGAACGAATTGCTCGTCTCATTACTCAATTCCATAAAACAAATTGCATACAATGAAACTGATTATGGTTTTCGTTTAATAAAATCCATTCACTTTTCTAGGATTATACTTGCTTCTAGCAATCCTGTATGTAGGAGCTGATGGAATAAGGACCTATAGACAAACTTGCCCTCGATCGACCTGCATATGTCCAGCGGTGTACGCGCCTGTCTGCTCCACGGCCGGATGTACTTACGGCAACAATTGCTCGTAAGTTGATATACTCATTTTAACACTTTTTTATTATCGGCAGATGTTCATTTTTGATGGCTGGTCCACAAGTCATACTCGTGAACGGGGCTGCTTGCAGGGACTGGTCTGGTCTGGTCACTCCTAACTGCTACTGTCATACCTACTTATATATTATTTATATTTTCCTGTTACTGATATTATGACGTAATAGTTAGTTTTCTTTGCTATGACTATGGAACATCTCACTCACACTTCTTGTTTGACATTTTGTTAATTTTAATTTATACTTTATTGTTCATTGATATATTTCGAGACCTTATAAAAGAGCTGAAACAAGAGACATCACCGCAGAGTCTTTTGCTGCTATCTTCTTTAGCGGGCGTATTTCCGAAGCACTGGTAGAGACAGTTTTCGCATATCTTTTCTGAGCCCAGACTTCAATCTGAGTTAGGAAAGAAATGGGTAGACATGCATACCTTTTCTTTCAAAGTCAAGATCCGATAAAAAAAGCTGATCCTATAAAAAAAGTCAGATACTCCGCACGGAACACGGGATTGAGGCGCACGAAGCGGATACCACTACACAAAGCGGATAGTACATCGAGTCAGTACGCAATGAAGCGCTGGCTGAGTAAGTACTGCGTGACGCGTGAATTTTAATTCCAAAAATATGCCGTTTTGCGTGTTCAATCATTGTAAAAACTCCTAAAAACCGAGACGAAAATATAGGATATCATTTCACAAGTAAGTTCAAATATACTGATTAATACTTTGATTTTATTTTCCCGTATAGTATGTTTAGAATAGAAACACAAAACCTCAATGAGAATCGGTTAGTGTGTTTAGCCTACATTGAAATTAATTTACCTAAAAGTAAGGGTAAAACTGTAAGTTAAATAGATGTGTGGTCCATAAAGGTCTGAAACTAGAGCTGGTCCCTTTCCAACTCCAGTGTCAGGTTTATTTAAAAAAATAATAGTATTTTGGTAATTTTCATTCATGTAAGATTGTTTATAATAACTAATTATGTTTGTTACCACCTGACCAATTTGAATGCGATTTGGTAAGGATTCTGGGCGGCATTGCATCTGTTATGAGCAGGCGCGGCGCTTACCATCAGGCGAGTGACCTGCTCGTCTCGTTACTTAGTAGTATAAAAAAATACTTAATACGAAAATAAAATCAATCTGCCTTACTCTGAAATTTTAACTTCATTGGTCGTGATGAGTCAGTGAGTGAGATTTTATTTTGTACATCATAGGTATAGCTAATAGATAGATTAATCAGTCATTGTCATAATGATGACAAATATTTAGCTAATTATATGTCTATTAAATAAATACATACATCACTCTATCCATTTACAATTACTATTTTTTTATCAAAACAAAAGATATATTTAAAAGAATGGGGACGTTTAAATATTGTTCAATCTTTTTGATTAGTAGAGTAAAATTGTACTCGACACTGTTAATTTTGAACAATTTTTCAATAATGTATATATTTTTGTTTTAGATTGCAGTGTGCTGGGGGACAGTTTTGGTACTCGGGAGAATGTGGATCAAGAGCCGATAGTTGAAGAATATTATTCTCTTGTTGGTTTATACGACTTTCACCTTCATATGTATTATTTTGTAGTGTAATTCACTGTAGTGACTATACGACTTTCGTTTTGATATTTATATAATTATATAAAAAAAATCTTTTGCGTTGTTTCTTTAATAAAATAATGCTTTAATATAACTTCTATCCCGTTAAAGTACTGTTCGGACGGACTAAGGAATACCTACAACTTCTTTGTTAACAAATAAATGTGTATACTCACGATGGAAGAGAATCACGACGGCTATGGTACTCGCGAAGGCTATGGCAATCGCGACAGCCACGATACTCGCGATGGATATGACAGGACATGCGAGCTGAGAGCCGGGATTCTGCAGACTGAGTTTATTTTTATTATTTACTGTGTTTTTATGTAGTTCGTGTTTTAATAACCCCTGTTATGCACCACTTTTATAAATTGCTATTTTGATGTCTAATTGCTGTAGATTTTCATTCCTAGGCAACAAATGATTTATTGTTAGCACATCCGTATTCATCGACAAAACAATTAAATCGAATAATATGACTGTCATGACCGATCCGGTCGCCTAAGGAGAGACGACCGAGTAGACCCACGATCAAGTAGAATAATTACTGGGCATTATGAGACTGAATATTTTTTTAATACCGTCATCAACTGTGGGAGAACTCCAGACGCTTGGAACAGGAGTGTGGTGGTACTATTCTTCAAGAAAGGGGATAAAACCTTGCTCAAGAATTATAGACCCATCTCACTGCTGAGCCACGTCTACAAGTTGTTCTCGAGGGTCGTCACAAACCGTCTTGCGCGAAGACTTGACGAATTTCAGCCGCCTGAACAGGCCGGGTTTCGGGGAGGGTATGGCACCGTAGACCACATACACACAGTGCGCCAGATTATACAAAAGTCAGAAGAGTATAATCAGCCACTGTGTCTAGCTTTTGTGGACTACGAGAAGGCCTTTGACTCTATCGAGACCTGGTCTGTTCTGGATTCTCTGCAGCGATGCCAAGTGGACTGTCGGTACATCCAAGTGCTGAGATGTCTATATGAGGCTGCCACGATGTCCGTCCAAGTACAAGACCGGTGTACTGAACATATCCGACTGCTCAGGGGAGTAAGACAGGGGGATGTAATATCCCCGAAACTGTTTACAAACGCAATCGAGGATATGTTCAAGACACTGGATTGGAAAGGCATGGGCATCAACATTAACGGCGAGTACATCTCACACTTGAGATTCGCAGACGACATCGTCCTTATGGCGGAGTCGCCGCAAGAGCTGCAACAAATGCTGATCAGCCTAGCTGACGCCTCAGGACGCATTGGTCTCCGCATGAACAATGATAAGACGAAAGTCATGTTTAACACACATATCACACCGGAACCAATAGTCGTCTACGGCATGCCTCTCGAAGTTGTGCAGGAATATGTCTACCTTGGACAAATTCTAATGCTCGGTAGACACAACTTTGAGAAGGAAGCCGACAGGAGGATACAGCTGGGCTGGGCAGCATTTGGAAAACTTCGTCAAGTCTTCTCGTCGCCCATCCCACAATGCCTGAAGACAAAAGTCTTCAATCAGTGCGTCCTACCCGTAATGACATACGGCGCTGAAACGTGGACACTGACTGTGAGACTGGTTCATAAGTTTAAAGTCGCTCAGCGAGCTATGGAGCGAGCTATGCTCGGGGTTTCTCTGAAGGATCGAATCTGCAACGAGGTGATCCGACAGAGAACCAAAGTAACCGACATAGTTCTCCGAATAAGTAAGCTGAAGTGGCAATGGGCCGGTCACATATGTCGAAGAACCGATAACCGATGGAGTAAACGAGTTCTAGAGTGGAGACCACGTTTAGGCAAACGTAGTGTAGGACGCCCTCCGGCCAGGTGGAGCGACGACCTGCGTAAAGTGGCTGGCAGTAATTACATGCGAAGGGCCGAGGATCGGACTCAGTGGCGTGCATTGGGAGAGGCCTATGTCCAGCAGTGGACTCGTATAGGCTGATGATGATGATGAGACTGAACAGCTAATTGTCTCAGGGTTACGAGCGCAGTGCAGCGCCGCGCAGGATTTTGCAAAACAAAGTTCTGGGTGGTGCTGTTATTGTTATGGGCTGGCGTATTGCTTACCATCAGGCAAACGACTCGAAACCAGTCAGTCAGAACTCGTCTCGTCATTCGGTAACATAAAAAAGTAAACATTTACATAGATATTGGATAGTTCCAATAATTATTTTAATCTTGTCTCTTTAATATTTTCAAACTTCGCCCTTACAAAGCATTCCATCACACATTTATTTTTATTTTCTCAATGTAGAAGAGAGTTTTCAATTAACTGCTCTGAAAAATTCAAACCAGCATTTTTCGTTAATGCCGAGTAAAACAAACAACAAAATGATAACAGAGTTTTAGATACGGGAATTCAGAGTGAAATAAAATGTATGTCCAGTTTAAACACAATGTGAAATAAAACCGTATTGACACGGAGTTACTGACTTCGTGTACCTACACGTGTGTGTCGCAGAGATTGTATACCGTTGCTGCTTAATAATGCATATAATACCTTTTGTTTCTTCTGTTTTTACTTTACTTTCCAATAATGGTAATAAATAATGTTTTTCAATTGTATTGTTATGCTCATGTTTGATAAATAACGAAAACTACTTCTTTGAAATTAAATCAAGTCGAGCTGAAACATTAAGAACAAAATACAAATTTAATATATGCATACCACAAGCACGTAACACGATGTTCCAGAAAAGTTCGTACGTTGCGGCAATTAATATATACAATAGATTACCAACAAACTTAATAATGCTAAATGGCAAACATTTTAAAAGTCAATTAAATACTTGGCTTATTTCAAAAGCACACTATAACTTAAAAGAATACTCTGATGTCTAGTATAATAATAAACGAAAACCTAGGTTAATAGTAAATAGCTGATCAAAAAGCAATTAATGCTGGTGTTCCCCAGGGGTCAGTTCTCTCAGCAACACTATTCTTACTACACATAAATGATCTGCTAAAACCCGGTACCTTTGGGTATGCAGACGACAGTACTGTTGTTGAGAGGTTTATTTTCAATGCCCGTGCTAGTAATGACGACGTCCGACTTCAGAGAGAGGCCATGGTAAAGCGGTTGAACGTAGCGTTAAAAGGCGTGTCCGAATGGGGCGACGCCAACCTGGTGAAATTCAACGCTACCAAAACACAGGCGTGTCTGTTCTCTGCAAAGAAGAGCCCTTTTCATCTTTCACCTTCTTTCCGTGGTGTATCAATACCGATA
The DNA here is from genome assembly GCA_951640565.1 of Petrophora chlorosata. Taxonomy (NCBI): domain Eukaryota; kingdom Metazoa; phylum Arthropoda; class Insecta; order Lepidoptera; family Geometridae; genus Petrophora; species Petrophora chlorosata. The sequence continues at coordinate 12,684,273 of OX621210.1, forward strand.
AGTGATCACCTCCAGCTTTTGGTTGTTAATCTCACATCCAATCTGAACTTTGGTTCGTACATAGAATCCAAAGCCAAAGTTGCTGCAAAAAAACTTGGCATTTTGTCAAAGGTTAAGCGGTACTTCACCCCAGGACAGCTTCTCAATCTCTACCAAGCACAGGTCCGATCTTGTATGGAGTACTGCAGCCACCTCTGGGACGGGTCAGCCAAGTACCAGCTTGAGGCTTTGGATTCGATTGAAAGACGCGCAAAAAGGCTCCTTAACGACGACAAGTTGGTGGAATCCAAAGTCCAAAGCCTGGTTCATCGACGTGAAGTCGCCAGCTTATCGGTTTTCTTTAGAATTTACTACGGAGATTGTGCTCAAGAACTGCACAATCTGATCCCCCCATCACCTTTTTACCATCGGACAAACAGACGATCGGCACAACGTCACCCCTACATGGTGGGCATTCCGCCTATCCGTACTAAACGTTTCGAATCATCCATTTTGGTGCGAACGTCGAAGGAGTGGAACGCCTTGCCGTCGTCTGTGTTTCCACATAAATACAATCCGGGTGTGTTCAAATCAAGAGTGAACAAGTACTTACTGGGTAAGCGTGCTACATCTTCGACCACATCGCCGCTTCCCATCAAGTGAGATCGTAGTCAAACGATGACCCAGACAGATGTAAAAAAAAAAGCTAAATACACCTTTAAGTAAGGATATTTTATATGATACCTTAATTTAGAAATAAGTAGATTCAACCGACAAAGTTAATCTTATTTGTTTATTTAAATCATTTAATTTGAACTATCTTTTCTGTGAGCCAACTAGAGTAACTGCCGCTTCATGTACTTGTATAGACAATATATTTTTAAACTATAAGCCTAAACAAATGTTAATTATGAGCGGAGTCAGGTCAGATCACAAAGGCCTGGCAATTAAACTCGATATCGAGAAGCGTCAAACAAAGCCTATAATCGAATATAGACCATTGACAAAATGCAGATTAGAAAAACTTAATAAATGTATAAATTCGAAACTTAGTCATACCGAATTTACTAGTAATAACCCAAATATCATTTATAAGGAATTCTTCTCAGTACTTAGCAAAGAATTTAATCAAATTTGTCCCAAAAAAAAGGTAAAAATAAAGGCGAAATCACAATTCAGTGACTGGGCAACTAGAGGTATACGCAAGAGTAGAGATAACATGTTTGAGTTGTATTACAAGAAATCTTTGACATCAAATAAAGATTTTCATGAGTATGTTAGAAACTATTCCAAAATATTTAAAAAGGTCTGTATTCGTGCAAAATCTTTGTATATTAGTACTAAAATTAAAAAATCAGATAATAAAATAAAAGCCGTCTGGAAAACCATTAACACGGAGACTGGCCAAACTAAGTCGAGGGATTCGGAATATAAGTTAATAGTTGAGAATAAACAAATCTCCAATGCAAAATGTGTTGCTAATGCTTTTGAAAATTACTTCTCTAATATACCCCTGGACGTCACAAAAACACTTAACTCTAGTCCAGATGTAGCAGAAGCTCTTCTAAAAGATCACTTTCCGCTAGATTTACCGGATTTTCAGTTCAGATATACTTCCACTATTGAAATTATTAAAACATTCAAAAGTCTCAATGCCAAAACCACTGAAGATTTGTGGGGCATATCAGTAAAGATGCTAGAATCATTAATAGAAGTTATTGCACCATATCTCGTGGCTATATTTAATATGTGTATTGACACAGGCTCATTTCCCGATTTAATGAAAAATAGTAAAATTACACCGATCTTCAAATCAGGTAGTAAAACTGATCCCTCGAATTACAGACCAGTCTCTGTGCTTCCGGCTCTGAGTAAGATATTTGAAAGACTTATTCTTAAACAACTTTTATCCCACTTCAACGAACACAAAATACTGAACGAGAGTCAGTTCGGTTTCACGAAATGCAGGTCAACATCAGATGCCGGGGTCGAACTAGTAACACATGTGCTTGAAGCTTGGGAGAGTTCACAGGATGCCATTGGTGTATTTTGTGATCTCTCCAAAGCTTTCGATTGTGTAGAGCACCGTACACTAATTCGTAAACTCTACCACTATGGGGTTCGTGGAACTGCTCAGAATCTTGTTGAGTCCTACTTAACCGATAGACAGCAAAAAGTTGGGGTAAATGGCGTAACATCTTCCGGATCCTTAGTCAGAATGGGGGTACCGCAGGGATCAATATTGGGGCCGTTTTTATTCTTGGCATATACAGCGTGTAACATAAATGTGTAGTAATAATTAAACCACGCATATAGAAGCTTATTAATAATTCAAGTCCAAGTGCAAATTACCAGAAACTTTTTAAAATCACAAGATATGATAATTTAAACATTTCTGGTAATCAAGTTCATTTCAACCCTAACAATCAGCTGATAAAGAGCAATGAACTTGTGACAAAGAATATTAGTGCGCCGCGTGTACAGATCTGACAAACAAATTTTATCTTTTATCTTAGCAAAGCCAGCTGTCCTACCAACCTTACTTTACAACTAACTTTCAAGCAAACTGCTTTTTACGCGACTCCCCAAAAAAGGAATGTAATGTTTTCGGGGTTAATGTATGTGCGTTTTTTTATTACACAATAAATGCCTCAACAGATTTGGATGTATGGGGTATCCTCGGAATCCTTAAATCATCCCAAGTGACATATTACAGCATTAAGCATCATCGCTCCAATTAACATTAAGGAATAAGGATCTAATCAGTATAAACGTCTAATAAGAGCGAGCATGGCTGATGTTCTCTAAAAATACGTGAGGTCACCAACCACCGTAGGAATAGGATGTAAAAAACATCATGCATGAATTTCAACAGTAGGAATGTAATAGGCTGATAATGATGGTTAAGACATTTCCAACATTTAATTTCATTGCATAGTAAAAGAGTGTTCGTAAGTCAGTAATCAATAAAGCGTCTTTACTTAGTCAGTTTTCAGAAATAAACCTGTTTAATCTTTGACAAAACGCGGCAAACACTAAAGCTATCAAACATTCGCCGCCGCTTCATGATTCGCTAGCGTTGTTTCGTATTGCACCAATCATAAAGATGTAATCCTAATAAATAATAGCCGCTGATCCTCATTGGTCGAGCGGCACAAACAAAGTTACCTTCTAACGCCGCCCCATAAAAATACAACGGAAAGGACCGATTTCGTTTCGGAAATTTCGTTTTAGGTTATTTCTGAATATGAATTCTAAGACGTCAAGTTGGATAAAATTGAAACTGATCAAGGCAAGGCCAAGTCGGGTACGTTAAGGCATAGATTAAAAGTACCGTTCGCGGAGATTTTTTTGTATACCGGTTCCCGAACATGCAAAAATAACTTAAACCTATGTTTTTATTATGGTTTTAATGCATTGAAATCTGTCCAGGCAATAAGAAGTAATGGTGGAATAAATAAATACATACATACATACGTAAACCCTGAAATACTCCTTTTTGGGCAGTCGTGTAAAAATGTGGAAATACCTTTTTTTTACGAGTGGGTTCCGGAACGGAACCGACCGAGTCCAAAGATCCGTTCAGTATGAAATTCCGGTATTTGAGACTCGAAATCAAGCCCTTGTAAAATGTTCGGCGTTTTCAAAGACAGAGCGCCTAGGCCACAAAACAGATAAATACAGAAGTTAATCTCATGTATGTACTTTTCATACCTTTCATACCGGACGGCGCAGGAAGTTTATGGGAGGAAAATTGATTGATTTAAAAAAAATAAGTGTACAAGATATCGACATAATTTTTTCGCAGTTACTATTATCTATATAATAAAAGAACAGGGTTTTTTTCTACAATCATCGCACAGCCGAAACCGCTTAACATAGAAACCTGAAATTTGGACCACGTATTCTACAAGTAGTGAAGGCATCATTTAAGAACGGATTTTTCGAAATTTGACCTTTAAGTGGGTCAAATGGGGTCATAAAGGATGTATGGGGAAAAAAATATATTTTGTCACACGGTCACGAAACTTTGGCAGTATACTATGCAAAAGAAATAAAAGAATACCTGTATCACAGTTTTTTGAAAATCAACCCTTAAGGGGGGTTTAGTGTGTTTTTTTAGATTGGAATGCGGAAACTATAATGTATGCTACAGTGATTATTTCTTGACCAGCCTTTATCAAATTTTGTGTGAGCATTAAGCATGTAAATAATAGGAACTTGTTTTCGGCATTTTGCGAAATTCATCCCCTAAAGTTATTTATTGGGGTCGCAAAGTTTTCATGGTGTAGGTTTTTTTAGTAAAGTTATGAAACTTAGTAAGTTGACTAAACATAAGCATATAAAAATATAATTTCAGTAACTTTTCAAAAATCAACCCCTAAGGTAATTAAATAGGGCCGCAAAGTTTGTATGGAGTAGGATTTTTTATTAATGCGACACTGTAGCTACAGTAAAGAAACAGGGTAAATAAATTAAGTTTGATCAAGTTTAAAAATAGGTTTTCAGCATTTTTCAAAAATCAACCCCTTACTGGGTTAAACGAGGTGATAAAGTTTACATAAAAAATCTTTGTTTATAGCGATGAAACTTGGTACATACCTGACAAAACATTATTAGAATGTGATTTACCATTTTTGAAAATCATCCCTTAAAAGATTTAAACAGGGTGGAAAGTGAAGATTATTATTTTTAAGCTACAGCGATGAAATGTGGTACACATACTAAGCCAGTGAAATTATAGATATGTATTTAACCATTTTATTGAAAATCATCCCCTAGCCTAAGCGGGGTGGTAAAATTTGTATAGAAAATCTTTGTTTGTGAAGTTTTGTGGCTATGATAAAACTTGGTAAATGACAAAATTAAAACGTGATTTATAATTTTTGAAAATCATCTCTCAACAAGGTTAAACAGGGTGGAAAGTGAAGATTATTATTTTTAAGCTACAGCGATGAAATGTGGTATATGTGCTTAGCCAATAAAATTGTAGATATATATTTCACATTTTTTTAAATCATCCCCCAATTAGCGGGGTGGTAAAGTTTGTATGGAAAATATTTTTTACTTATGAAGTTTGTGGTTGTGATGAAACTTGGTAAATAAACTAAGAAAAAGAGGATAATTAAAACGTGAATCACAATTTTTTGAAAAACTACCCCTAACCACGTTAAATAAGGGTGAAATATAATTATATTTTTTGAAGCTACGAAAATGAAATTCGGTTCATATACTCAGACAGGTAAACTTTAAGCACCTGTTTCACCATTTTGCTGGAATCATCCCTAAACCGGTTCAAACGGGGTGGTTAAGTGTATATGGAGAATCTTTGTTCATGAAGTTATGGCAATTAAATTTGGTACACAGAGTAAGCAAAAGACGTAATTCGCCATTTTTTTAAATTCACCCTCTAACAAGGTTAAACAGGGTGGAAAGTATCAAAAATTTGTTAATGCTATAATGTTGAAATTTATTATAAGTACTCAGCCAATAAAATTATAAACTCTTATTTCACCATGTCTTGAAATCATCCCCTAATAGAGTGGTAAAGTTTGTGTGGAGAATTTTTGCTTATGAAGTTGTAGCAATGAAATTTCGTATACAGATCAAACAAAAGTAATAAATTAAAACGAAACTCGCTATATTAATTAACCTCTAAAAACGTTAAACAAGGTAGATAATAATTTTATTTCTAAACCTATGACTATGAAATTCGGTACATATATACTAATCGAAGATACTATACGCACATGTTTCACTACTTTTTAACCGACTTCGAAAAAGGAGGAGGTTCTCTGTTCGATTGTATTTTTTTTATTTTTTATGTTTGTTACCTCAGAACTCCGTCATTTATGAACCGATTTGAAAAATTCTTTTTGCGTCGGGTTAAGTATAGCTACGAAGTGGTCCCATATAAATTTCATCGATATGTGACCTTGGACTTCGAAGATACATTGAAGTCAGTTTTTGTTTTTTTCTAAAAATTAATTATTAAACATCTTCAAAGGTCTAAACGGGATGGCAAATATTTGTGGGGAAAACCTTTGTTTGTAAGGTGAAAGCGAAACTTTGTATTATAGACTAGGCAAAATAAATGATTTCTAACGTTATGCATTTTTTTGCAATTTTCTTATTCGGACAGGATTTTAAAAGACTTTTAAAATGCAACATTCAGAAAAATAAGGAATACTAAACTTTTGTCATTGACGGTACGTGTCGCAGGGAAATGAGGATATCTGGGATTTCGCGATATTCCTAGAGATACGACAAAATCATGGTATAATCATGTATGGTAAGGACCACTTCTCCGCGGTCCGACTAGCATTTACCCCTAGAGTGTATATAAAAAGCGCGGAGCCAGGAGCTCGCGAGGAGTTCCTGAGCAGAACGAGTGCGCAAGGCCAGAACGAAGCGAGGGGGAGAGGTGGCGAGCGTAGCGAGCCGGCGACCTCCCGAGTGGAGTGATGGTCGAGTGCGCGAGTGGAGCGAAGGGATGACGAAGCGAGAGTTCTGGCGAGAGCCTATTTATTAAAACTGTACGTCGTATCCCTAGAGATTTCGTGAAATCCCTGGTATCCTCATTTCCCTGCGACATAAAATATTTTTTCTGGAGCTACGACTATTGACTTTTGGCCAAAATACTTACATATACTTAGCCAAAAAGACTATTGACACATGTATTAGGTATTACGATTGTTTTGAATACCATCCCCTGATAGATTTAAACGGATGGTAAAATTTGTAAAGAAAATATATGTTTATAATGTAAGTATTCTGTCTATTTAAAACGAGATAAGAGCTGAAAGAGATCGGAATAGAAACGCGATGAATTCGGGATAGGATTGGGATAGAAGCAGGACAAAATCGGCATAGAAGCGAGAGCAGCCGGAAATAGCCAGGAGCAAAATGAATTATTTTATTAAGCGTACAAAGTCGCGGGCAACAGCTTGCTGTATATGTAAATAGGAGATTTAGGTTTCAAAGATTTCTGTAACTCAGGCTTCATGTATGTACATGGAGCCGGACCGGCGCTGCCGCTGCACCGTAAATTCATGTAAATGATTACAAACCCGGACCAGGACCACGCGCGCCGCACCGTCCGTCCGTTTGTACGTATTACTGGTATTACGAATCGTAAAGGGTCCGTGGTGGTTCCCCCCGACGACGTTTCATTTCCACCCGGTTTCTATAGTCTGTAATATGTTTCAAACTACTACGCTAGCATTTTGTACGTTTGATACTTGGTCAAAGAAACTATAAACACATGACTCACAAATGAAGTTAGGGCCAAAAAATTTGGTAATTATATCGGGACCGGAGTGGGATGACAAAGGGACAAAAAGGGGATGATAACGGTGTAGGAGGGGTATAGGAGGGTATAGGAGGGGTAACTATAACACGGTAGGAGGTTAGCTAGGGAGGACGATAAAGGGTTAGGATCGGAATATGATTGATAGCAGAGCAGGACGATAATGATATAGGAGCGGGACGGAATCAGGACCAGAGCATTACGGTAACGCTATAGGAGCGGGAAGATAACAGGATGGGAGTGGGAAGGTAACAGAACAGAAGCGGTAAGATACGGTAACGAGATAGGAGCGGGACGGGAACTGGAACGTGAATATGATGGGACGAAAAATTTTCGGATGCAGGATGAATACTCCACTACGCGGACGAAGTCGCGGGCATCAGCTAGTAACTGAATAAAGCTTTTTTGAAGACAAAACAAATGCGATTAGTTTACATTAACATCTTTCTCATTAGATTATTGAACACAAGGCTAACACAGCTTATACTACAATAAATATCTAATTTTAAATTGTAAAAATATGACAAGGCCACAAAGTCATGTTCGCTTGTTCGGCGCAGGGCCGGGGGCCGGGGCGCTTACCTACCTACCTAACTATTTTGTGTTACGTGAAAATTAACCATCGAAATACAAGCAAATACCTACTTACCTCTCAGAAACAACTGGTAGCTTAAAAAACGACAATTCACCGTTTAATGTTGAATTTAAACAACCGTCCACCGAACAGTTATAATAACCTTTTTTCGTTGCTCCATTTTTGCACAAAAATGTTCACAGACGCGTGTCTCAAGCGGATGGCACTCGCGCTCGCATCCCAACTGTGCCCAGATATCGTGTCCGTGAGCGGTGTCTATGTGTGCGTTGCTCGAGCGCACTTTGTATGTAGATTGATTCCTGTACTTATCTGTTTTGTGCCTAGGCACAAAGTAGCTCGGTCAGTGACCCGTACTACCTCGACTAGGCCACAGTTTGTTAGGATTGTCCAAAATAATTCAAATAAATAATTTTTAAACTTTGTATGGAAAATATAATAGTGTTTTTTTGGTTGTATATTCTGCCCGATGATTCATGACTAGATACCCATACACACCTTTCAGTATTACTACACATTAATGTTATTCCCTGTATAAACGATTTACCCTTTGTAGTTAAAGACCTTGCAGATATTGTTCTATTCGCTGATGATACATCGATAATTTTTAAAGTAGATAGAAAGGACAGTGAATTGGCGCATGTGAACTACGTATTGGATGTTGTTTCGAAATGGTTCTCTGCGAATAATTTGTTACTAAACGCGAAAAAGACGAAATGTTTAAAGTTCTCTTTGCCTAATGTTAGACATGTAGAGCCAAACGTAATGCTCAATAGTAATAAACTCGATACAGACAAAGCGACGGTATTCCTAGGTATAGGCATAGACTCTAAGTTGCAGTGGGGTCCTCATATTGATGCTCTATCTGGAAAACTTAGTTCTGCTGCATATGCGGTTCGTAAAATTAGGCAATTAACGGATATAGCTACGGCTCGGTTAGTTTACTTTGCATACTTCCACAGCATAATGTCATATGGCATTTTGCTGTGGGGTTCTGCTGCGGATATAGATACTATTTTTATATTACAAAAGCGTGCGGTTCGCGCGATTTACGAGTTGGGTCCACGTGACTCGTTAAGGGATTTTTTTAAGCAAGTTAATATATTAACTTTACCTTCTTTATATATTTATGAAAATATAATGCATGTTCGCAAAAACTTCCAAAAATTCAAAGTAAATAGTGACCATCATAACATTAACACTAGAAATAAGGATAGGATTGTTGTACCTAGGTATAGACTAACTAAAACGAATAAGTCCTTTATGGGCAACTGCGTACGTTTTTATAATAAAATTCCAAAGTGTATAACGGAGCTCACAGAAAGTAAATTCAAATTACGCGTTAAGAATGTTCTAATGAGAAAAGCATACTACACTGTTCGTAATTACATAGAAGACAAAGATGCTTGGAACATTCCACTTCTGCAAAGTAACCAACTGGTACATAAGAAACATAACATTGTAAAATCCCAAAAAATTGTAACAAAATCTCTAAAAAAAAATGCCCCTCAGTTTCTTGCCGTATCTTCTGAGTAGTGGTTCTTTTTCCGATACGGTGGTAGAGTCATTGTGATAATTTGACGTTCATAAGTGCGTCTGTGATGCCAAAATGATTAAAGAGATTTTGATTGATTGATTTGATTGAGTATAATTACGTTGAATGTAAAAAATTTTTTTTTTTCTTTTTTATTCAACATTATATTGTACGTTCAAAATGGATAAGCTGTTGAAACATTTGTAAATATTTAAGACCTTTTTTTATGTACCTACACAGTTATACAATAAAACATTCTGATTCTGATAATTAAAAAAAAGACGAACAGGACTAAACATGCTACTAGAACAGTTAGGAACTACAGGAATACCGTCTTAAGATAAAAAAGATACATGGAATTATCATCAGCCGACCACGTTCCCACTACTGGGACACGGGCCTTCTCTCATAGAGAGGCTATGAGCCATAATCCGCCACGCTGGCCCAGTGCGGGTTGGTGGATGTCACATGAGCTTGAATTTTTGCGATGAATTTTTGGACATACCGGTTTCCTGACGCTGTTTTTTGAAGGGTTGTTTCAAGCAAAATTAAGGAGCATTATGAGATTAAGCATGATTAAGAATCACAAAATTCAAGACCATGTGAAATCCACCAAATCGCGCTTGGTCGGCGGCGGCGTGGTGGATTATAGCCCTTACTCTCTCCGTGAGAGAAGGCCTGAGTCCCAGCAGCGGGAATGTAAACGCCGATAAAAACGATGACGTTTTAAAAATAACAGTACAGGTTTATCAGTTTTGCAATAAAAATAGGATTACAAGGCATTTTACAGGAAATATAACTCCAAGTCGTGAGGATATCCGCTTCAGACTGTATAATAATACGCTGAAAGTGAAGACAACTTCAGTTGATTAAACAAGTTTGGAGCGCCTTTGGGTCGAAATGAAGTTACTTTATGGTAGGTACTAGAGAATTTAATCAATGAAATTAATTCGTAAATAAAGCAGAAAAATAAAAATATTGAAGTCCACTTAACAGATGCATTATTTATAATTTATGTTCCAGGACTACTGTTGCTCTTAGCAGTGCTATCAGCAGAAGCAGTATTTCCAGACTGTCCGAGAGCCAGACCTGGCTGTCGGTTCACTTCTGAATTGGACCCTGTTTGTTCAACCCTAGGATGCCCTTACGCCAATCTTAGTCAGTAAGTACCCCTCTTCCATATATATACCATAATTTTAAGATATATATAATATTACGCAATTTACGTAGAATGCCTGATAACAATTTTTACGTCTCTCACAATTAAATCGCGCCTGATCGAGCCGTGATCCGCGACGACGCGACGTCTTGTTAGTTGCGCCTGCGCTGCCAAGTTGGTTTAGCCAATAACCTAGTAAATCCTTCCCCTGTATAATAGGAGATCGGACAACTTTTCATAAAGTGTTTAAAATTAACCATAATTTATATGGTTATTAAAAATAATATTTAAATTAAATAAAGCCCTTAAAGTGCCTAAAGCGATGTGTAAATATTATGTTTCAACTATTGCCGCGAAAAAGGTCACATTAGAACGTATGACGTCATAAGAGGGCAAACGAAACTACAATCTCTACAAAAACAAACTTGCAAAGAAGTTTAAGGACTTCAAGCTTCACACACGGTATTTACTTAAAAAATGACGTCATGCACTCTGTGACTGGTGTTACATTTGAGATAAAGAACGCAGATAAAAAAATGTCTGAGTGTGTTAGAGATATTTAATTATTAATTTAAAAATATAAATCATTATTATTTTACAAAAATATTAATTGAATGATCTTTTAGATTCGACAAACATTCGTTCTAACTACATTTAGGATGCTTTTTCGATTACTGTCCGATCCCCTATTAACTCTTTCAGCCACTCATTCATATTATTATACACAACATTATAAACGAAACAATTGAATATTTTTTATAGTTATGGTAATGGTGTGGTAATGTAAATAGGAAATGAAGAAAAAATAATAACTGGACTAAAATGTCGTTTATTATGATTTATTTTCAGCTAGTTCATAGTAATAAATAAAAAGGGCGCGGAAATCAATAAAAAAAATCAATAGGTGGTTAGAAACTCGCCACCAAACCGGAAAGAGTTAAACATGTTTTGGTATAAAGTATAAGTACCTAGTCATACTCGTGAACGAAGCCTACTTATTGCGTAATTTATAGATTAAATAATATACAGTTGGGTATTTACAGTTGATATTGATCATTCCTAGTGTCATTTCACTTTTCGTCACAAATTTGATTTGTACATTGCAACTCTTTGAGTTTATAATTTTTTATATGAATGTTATTTCCCTGATTTCAGTATGAAATGTGCTGGTGGGACTTTGAAACACAAAGGGAATTGCGAGCTCCCGTTCCCGTTCACCGCCACAAGCAAAACATAATTTTACCTTCATTATTTTATGGTAAATAAAATTATTTTTATTACATGAAAACGAATATTAAATTGTTTTATTAGTATCAGCAATTTGTTAGAAATTGTTTTTAGATATTCCTAATTAATACAAAATTTACTACTTATTTTCTTTACTTACTTTTTTTTACTTACTTACTTTAATTTAGTTTAGAAAATTAACTAGACGGATTTGTAACAACAATGAAGAGTATTCATATCATGTCCTTAATTACGGTAATCTAGGCACACTGCCATAGAAACCCCTGCTAAGACACCTCAGCCTGGGGTGATGCCAACCTTGTCAAATTCAGTGTAGCAAAAACCCAAGTGTCTTTTCTCCGCAAAGAAGAGTCAATTCCATCTGAGTCTCACTTTTCAAAATGTATCTGTACCGATAACAGACCACCTTGAGCTATAAAGTGTTCCCTGATACTTAACTTAAGCTTTAGCAGCTTCATATTACAGCTCTTCATCAAGGGTTTTATAATATTTCAACAAAAACACTGAATCACGTACAGACACAGAATAAATAATGGTACTACGTACAGATATGTTAAAATCAATAAACAATCGTAGCTTGCCAAATATGGACGCGTCAAAGCAATAAGTCCGAATGATTTATGACAGCAATATTTCAATGCAGAGTCGCCGGCGCGCGGTGGAGCGGCGGCGCTTGGCAGCGCGACTATAGGGCAATAATGTGTGTCCTTAGAGCCACTTCAGTGTTGCCACTGCCTTATAAGAAAAACGAAGTAATAGTAGGGAATCTCTAGTATAGTTTGATAGATATTAATTAAATAATTATGTGTTATTTAAAGCAAGAAATAGTAAGTACATTGTTTCAATTAAATCTTTAAAATATTAAAATGAAGCATAACAGATAAATAATATTTAAAAATTTTAAACAATTGGCACAAAACATAACTTTCTTCTTATTTTAACGCTTCTTTTTGTTATAACTAATATGAATATTAACTGTTAGAATAGGTACCTAACGTATTTTAGTTAAAAGGGGTTGTCCCCTACTACACTACATTCACTATGGCATAACTTCGACCACATGTTTGGCATTGTGCCTACACTAAGCTCACTACTTCTACTCTGCGGCTCTATGTGTGAAAACTCTTCATTTTATGACAGCCTGGTACTTTGACGTCAAGAAGATGAGTAAAAGGCACAAAAAGTTCAGTAAACTGAGCACAAACTATTTACGATAATGGAATCGCACGTTGACGATATAGTCCAGTCATTTGGTAGTTTTACCTAGCAAGTTTTGCGGGAGTTTTGAAAATTGGTGACTTTATAGATTTTGATGTGCTCTTTCCGAATTTTAACTTTGCCACCTCGTATTTTTGCCGCTCGCGCCGCCGTATCGGAAAAATGGCGCCTAAAAGCAGTTTTTTGACAATACCTCCTTTCCGACTTATTTTACGATAAAAACAGTTTTATACAAAATTGAAATTAGATCAACCATCAACCTTTTTTTCCATAAAGTTAGTTTTGGTGTACGCTGTAAAGTGTACTCCAACGCGGAATCTAATTCCCGGAAAACTTTCCAGGTTACCACTATTTTTTGAATCAAATGACTGTACTAATAGCAATTTTCAGAGATTAATTTTGGTTAGGGAATAATTATTGATTACTTTTAGCACTAAACTGCGGTGACAAAGGAGTCCATATCTTAAAACAGATATGTTAAGATTGATTTTACAATTATCCTTATTGATTGTCGCAGCACTCTTAATTGGACTTCTACAACCGGAACACAGTAATGTTTGCTACTAAACTACTGCACGTCGGTTGAATATCTTGCAAAGGTACTTCCTAATTCTTACAGAGGAGGCCTACCGCAAACAAAATGAAACAAAAACAAAATGAAGGGATTCCCCGGTGTAGTTGTTGATCTGGTTTTCCTGGTGTTGCCACAGAATAATTAATAGTTACAGCAATACATGTTTAAATTCCAGCAAAAGTAAAGCTAGTTGTACATACACTTTGAAAACATAACTTTTTTTTTATTATTGTTATATAATTTTTATTCGATTGTTTGTTAATTAATCTATATATATATATAATAAAATCGTAGAGCCCTAAAAATCTGTACATGGAAGATATTTGAAAAAAAAAATCAAGCAGGGCGACTTAAAATGAGTAATTAAACATATAAAAACAGTTTTTAAAATTTTTGTTTGTTTGTTTGGACTGGCGCTACCTCATTTGCATTCCTCAGAACAGTAGATAGTGTTGAACGCCGTACGTTCCATGCAGCCTGCAGGCATTAAGGCGCCTCCTGAATGACGACCAAATTTGGAATGAAATTCTAGTAAATGCAGTCGTGACACTTCACGACGTATGCGCCATTTGTTTGCTGGGTGTTGGTGTTTTATGAGCTTTCGAGCTTCGTGCAACTGTGGGAGAAGTGTCTACACCATCTTGCCGAAGATATCCCACCTCTATGCTCTGAGGAACTTTGAACAGGACGTGGACGTATCAGACGAGAGGGAGATAAATTGTTGTCTTACTATGCTACAAAATGTTGTCATTGCTATCGGTGGCGATTCATTAGAACGCGTTAATCCCGTAAAAATTGGCGCATCGACAACAATTGCAGGCTAAATTATGCTTCTTTAAAATTGGGTCACTCCGAAATTGTGTAACGTAACTCGGCTAAAGGAAGCGTCCCTACAAAGGAACCTGCTTGAGCGTTAAACTACAAATACGATCCTGCATGGAGTACTGTAGCCATCTATGGGGTGGGTCAGCCGAATACCAACTAGCAGCTCTGGAATCTTTAGAAAGTTGCCCAATTAATTTTATAAATAACAATGTGCTGGTGGAGAAGAAACTGACAAGTCTTAAACACGGACGGAAACTTGGGTGTCTGTCGCTCTTCTATCGACAGCACTTCGGTAAGAATTGCACTAACCGATTCCTTCTTCTCCTTTCCACTTAAGGACTTTCAGGCGAGGAGAGTCGTTTCCCCGTACGTACTTAATGTCCCACCGATCGGTACGAAGCGTTTTGCAGTATCTTTCATCATGCGGACTCCTTAAAGAGTAGAACGCTCTACCAGCTTTTTGTTTCCAAATAGCTACAAAGTCTAGAGTGAATAGGCATCTTATGGGCATCCATGCTCCATCTTCGCTTTTCATCAGGCGAGATGTCATCAAACAAGTGACCATTTACCAATTTAAAAAAATATAAGTAGTCGACGCGAACGAAGTAGGGACATTTCTCTCTACAAAAAAAGACTCTACATCATCGTTAAACTGTAATCCACGTGAACGAAGTCGCGGGCAACAGCTAGTAAGTATATAAAATAACGTAATAATGTGTCAATAATTTATGAAGGTTCGCACGCTTTATTTACACTTAACAAAATAGTACAACATAGTACCCTAATACTATTATTCGTAGAGCTAATGTGAATCCTGACCTTTTTACAATAATTTTGCGACGGTATGCATCCAGCTGAAGGCCCTCAGAGACGCATCTTTCTTTATTTAAAAAAGAACCGCGAACTTTCCGGGTTAGTTCGTCGCCTGATTTGATACCGAGCACTATATTGATTGAAAATGAAGTTCTTTTTAGGTAAGTATTTTAAATGTACAAAAATAAATAAAGTTTTGTGTTTGTCTGTCATCTGTTATTTTCAATTCAATATATAGGTACATATTTATCTAATGGAATCAGGCGTGAAGTTGCGGAAATTCATCTCAAATCTGAAACGCAATGAAAATATTTAGTGTAATTCCGCTGAATAAATTATTATGTAGCGGAATTACAACTAACAACTTACGCGCTAACACTTATTTAAATAATTTTTAGTATTCGCTATCATTTTGATCCTGGGGTCAGTGATGCTGCAGACGGCCGCGCAGTGCATCTGCACCGCTCAGTTCAGCCCTGTGTGCGGGGTCAATGGCAAGACCTATGATAGTCGATGCCGGTACGTATCTGACTTAGGGATACACACTAATACACAAGAAGGTCATGCGGATTAGATAGGATAAAAATAAACGATTTTACGAACATTATACGAGTATTTATCTAGAAATATTTTCAGGTGACAGGTCATTTTCTAAATCAAACCCGTCTCTCTGATATTTTTTTCATGACCTAAAGTATCTTAAGTACGTTGACTTTTTACGTGATTTAGTAAATCCATCCTTACAAATTTTCGCATTTTTAATATTAGCAGGAAGTAGGATTTTTTATTGGATTGATTTACTTTTTAATGATTTATATTTACTATAGATTTCTATTTATATATATCTAATTATTTGAATGATTAACTTATTGAACTGTAACATTTGACACATGATGAATACCGCCAATAAAATAATTTTAAACCCTCCTTTTCTGTGCTATGTACCTAAACCTACCTGCATTGTTTCTTCACTTTATTTTGCTTGGACTTACAGGCTCAACTGCGCTAAAGTGAAGATGGCACACAGAGGGCCGTGTTGATACACAACAATATCCTGAAAACTTCCGCACGCTAAATAGTCACAAAAAAATATAAGTATATAAACCAAAAATTTGATCTACCGGTTGGAAAAAAAAGAAAATTACTAGAACTTAAATATGGTATATGAATTTTCAAATTGGAAATAAATACTTTTTAGTTGTTAAAAACTCGCATTATAATATTTTTTTTCAATACTAGCTGTTGCTGAGGTTCCGTACGCGTTCTGAAGTAATCTAACCTGTTCCCGACAATTTTCCATCCCGTCCTAATCCCGCTCCGCTACTATCCCAATTTCACCCCGTCCTATCCGTTCACTGTCCCGCTCCTGATTTCCTCCTGCTCCTATCCAGATCACGTTATTTTCCTTTACCATTACCGTCCTGCTTATATACCGTTACTGACCCCTTCTAACCTGGAAACGACCCGCTCCTATCCCATTACCATCCTTCTCCTATCCTGTTACCTACCCGCTCCCGCTCACGTTAGCGTCCCTCTCGTATCCCGTAACCGTCGCGCTCCTGTCTCCATCCCGTCCTATCTCGTTTTAGCCTAGGACTCAACCAAACATTTTTTAGAAAATGATACATACATTTTTACAAAAAACAATAACCGTCTTCAAGGCTATACCTATATGTTTTGTTTTTGTTGAATATGTCAAAAAGGCTAAACCATTTCGATAAAATTTATATGGGGACCATCTTTAAAGTATGACCTACCAATCAAAAAACAAGCATGAAGTAGAAGAATAAATTTATAATTGGCGGAGTAATCTTGTAACAAACATACTAAAAAACATTCAGTTGAATTAAAACCTCCTCCTTTTTTAAATTCGGTAAAAAACAAAAACTAAACATACAGTCGAATTGAAAACCTCATCTTTTTGTAGTCGGTTAAAAACGGCATGTCAACCCATCCTTTAGTTCTAGAGATAAGCAAAAACCAGTTTAAGCTGAGCCATGTGCACTAAGGGTCCGGTATGTTCCGGGGTTCAACTTATAGTGGATATAAATTTATTTTTTTCCTAAATTTAGACTGATCATATACCTGAAAATTCCTTGACCGATTTTGATGAAACATAGCCTATGTGTAGCGCCGGACTCCATATCTTAAAAGACTGCATTTCAATTCTTGCCTTAGATTCTGAGTTTATCCCGGACATACAGACAAAAATTTTAAAATCTGTATTTTTGTGCTCTGTTGCTCCCAAATACTCATAAAAAATTGTTTTTTTAAAATATCTTTAATGTACAATAGTCGCCTCGTTACAGTTTTTTTATAAGTACCTAGGTATAGGTAGATAATTGTATTATGTAATTTTGACTTAGCCGAGCGACCCATTTGAAAGCGTATTGCCAATCATTTTACACGTGCAGCCTATGGGTCAAGTACACAAAAATCCTACAGTGCCTTGCGAGTCCAATATAATAATGGGTTTAGGATGCTGTTGGGGCTGCCACGATTTTGTAGTGCATCAGGGATGCTCGCTGAAAAACGCACAGAGGACTTCTATGGCATTAAGCGTAAAATAAGCGCCCTGATACGCCGCGTTTGGGGCAGCACCAATTATATTTATAAAGTACCATAAAAAGAAAATTGGTAAAATATCACAATTGTTATTATAGGTACAAACACTACACAAATAGCACAAAACATAACAGTCTTATTTGAACGCTTCCTTATAACTAATATGAATACTAACTGTAAGAATAACTTACCTTATGAATTCTAGTTATCAAATCGAATCGAATCAAATTCTTTATTTATTTATTTCATAATTAAATGCTTGCTGCACTTACAGCGACGCCAAGACGTACAACAAGCCACAATAGCGTTTTACATTAATAATAATATAAAAACCTAATTACACAAAAATATTAATTATTAATAATCATATGACATTGTAATTTGTAGAATAAAAGTAATAATTAAAACGAAAACAAATAAATAATTAACTTATATATAAAATGAATACATTTAGCTACAGACATACGGACACTCATAAATAAGATGTCAACGTCTGGCTCACTAGCAATAAGAGCATTAAGTAGGGTTACAGCTTGGGCTGTGGGAGCGACCTTAGCGGTCAGCGTGCGCACCGGCGGCGCCGGCGCGAGCAGACGCAGCGTGCGGCCGCCGTGCCCGCGCCGGCGCGATCAGCGAGCAGCGCGACAGAGTGGTAGTGTTGTCGATTCTACTGTTAAGGAGCAAGTAATAGTGTTTAATGCTAGAATGTTATATACAAAGATGATAAATAAAGATAATTCCTAACATTCTACCATAACAATGGTGTGCAATATAACAAAATGAGACGGTTAAAAATAACTGAAGAAAAATTCGACACTCGAGGTGGTTACCACGCGTACCTCAATTGGTAGAGCGCTTCCTGCGCTAAGGGGGAAGATTGGGTTGCGGGTTCAAGTCCCAGCCGGTGGTCGTATTTTTTCTTTCCGGAAAACCTTACTTATTGATATCGAATAAATTTTGGTTTTAGTCGAGTCGAGTAGTATTAACTATCTCATGTAACATCACTAGAGTGGAGTCCCATCCCTAGTCTCGTTCATTGTTTCCGGTGCAACCTGAGTGTGCAAAATCCTAGTGCTCAAAATATCAACTAAAATATCCAATAAAATACCAAGGATCTCTCTCAAAACGTTCTTTTATTTCATTAGTGCTAACGTGCTGCCTCCATAATGGAAATAGTAGTTATTAGTTTCTACGTATTCAAGCTCTTTGATTACCCCAAATACTCCACTAGGTATCCAAGATTGTAAACTTATTGACATTAAAAATTAAATAATTACTTAGGATTGAGATTTACGGCAGGAGATGGGTAGACCCTTGCTCAGCAGTGGGATCAAATAGGTTAAAAAATAGCATACTTACTTTAATGTTTAAGATAAGATAAGAAATTATTTATTTCAACTACAAACAACAGATACACAGCTTCTTCGAGTACTTAGTATCTAATTAAAACTATACAATATAAGCAATGTACCTACAGTCAGATTTCGCTTCCTATTTGCTTAACAAACCGCAACACTAATCGCAGATCGTTCCCTCATATGCAAATAAATGCATTAGATGAGTACCTAAGTTTTTCCTTACCGGACGGAGTGACAAATGTACTATTTTGCATTTAAGCTTAGTATTGTTCTCAAGTAGATAAGTGATATTTGTCTTATTGAGAATAAACTTCTTTAAACCTAAACCACGGAATACTAAGGGACAGAAGCATCACTCCGCAAAGAAATTTAAACAAATAGGGACTCTTGCTATGACGCAATAAAATTCAATTCAACTCGCGTAGCGCTGCATCATACCAGTCATATTTACCTACAGAGCGCTTCTCTTTCTATCGCATAGCTCTTATCTCTTCTGACGCGGCACGTGTAACGACGCGCGACCCGCCTTCGGTGTCCAGCTGTGTACTTGTAGCTTCGTACCTACAGTGTGGAGTGCGCTAGGCCTGCCTAAACCTAACGGTATACATAATATAAATATATATATATAAGAAAAACAAGTCACACACAAACGCATTGCAGCAAAAAGGAAATAACTAGAAAATAAAAAACCAAAGCCCGTTCGCTGGGATTCCTTAGCTAGTATTCAGGTTTCCCTACATAACTGTGGCTCTTGAACCCAGTGCGGTTTCTCGGTTCACTGACCTGACCCGATCACGTAGTACACGGTTGAATACTTACCTACATTGATCGAAAACCTACAAGAGTCAAATTTGACCCAAACTGACCGACACCATTTCAGAATTATTATCTAAATCAAAATCAGTAAATCAGTAAACTAAAATTTAAAAAATCACCGACTATCAAAACCTATAAAAAGCAAAAAATCGCTGAACTGATTTTCATAAAACATTTTTAAGAACCACCGCTACAAAAATTGTTATCAAATTAAAAAAACCGCATCCGTAATCCAGAAAAACGGATTTGGATGCGTTGTTTTTTAAAACAGGTTTTCTATCGGTAGTTATTTAAATCGGTTGAGCCATTTTTTACTTGTTATAGGTTTTTGTGTTGGGAGTTTACTGAAACTCGCTTATTTCCAATAACTGTACAGTTATCCCTGTTAACAATTATCGTAGCAATATTGACGTTGTTCGTGCAATCTTATCGTGGAACACGCTCACTGTTAAACAATTGTGAGAAGTCAAGCAAGATAAGACTCAAAGTAAACAAAACTTTAGAAGGCAATCAGATTTTAGTGCTAAGCTGTCAGTCTTATTCGAATTAGTAAATTGAAGAGACACGGGTTGTATGAATATTAGAAACTAGAGGCGCCCCGCGGTTCCACCCGTGGTTTCTATTCTATGTGCTATTTCAAGTCCTAAAGTACCTACATACCAAATTTCATCAAAATCCGTTCGGTAGTTTTTTTGTGAAAGAGTAACATAGATCCATACATCCATACAAACTTTCGCGTTTATAATATTAGTATCTAAGGATAAATAATAAGACGGTGTAGAATGGGTATCCATTACCGATTAACTGATTTACATTCTACGAACCCATTTTTGTAGCCAGCGAAGTTCTGAGCATTTTGAGACTAAGAGCTGATTGTCTCAGGGTGACGAGCGCAATGCTGAGCAGGATTTTGCAACACAAAGTTTTGGGGTACTGCAACTTATAACAGTTTCAGTAACTGTCAGTAGTGTCACTCGATCAGTGCTCTTTAAAGAGGAACACAGTAATTTGCACACTACTGCATATCGATTGAATATCTAGCCAAGTTACTTCCTGATTCTTACAGAGGAGGTAATCCCAGTAAAAGTAAAGCTAGATGTACATCATACACTTTGAAAACATCAACTGTTTAGTTTATTTTTGTTTATAATTTGTATTCGTTTGTTTAAGTTAGTGTGAATCTGATTTTTTATTAATAAATCTTTACTTGTCGAGAACTAGCGTTTAAAAATGTAGATTTTAAATTAATGTATGTTTACATAATATAAAGGCTTTAACTTTGATTAGTTACGCATTAAGTGGGATAAATTTATATAAATATTGTTGTAATTTTACCATTTATACAACATTACGTTTTTCAATAAACAAAATAGTACATTTTTTACAATTTTTAAATTAACTACTATTTTGTTTGGCTACTACTATTCGTAGAGCTAATGTTACCACTGACTTATTTTTTTATGGAACTGAGTATTGTGACGAGCCTGCTGGTAAGTGCCACGCCTGTCCATAACAATTGCAGTGCCACGGAGAACTTTTAATGCCATAAAAAGTTGCGCTCATCACCCGAAAACATCATATATTAAGTCCTATATGCCCAGTTATTTCGCTGGCTACAATGCCCTTCAAACCGGAACATAGTAATGCTTGCACACTACGGCTTGTCGGCAGAATAACTAGCAAAGCGGTGGTACCTACCCAGACGGCCTCCCGCACAAGAGACCTACCATGAGTAAAACTTGTCGACAATAATTTTGCGACTGTATGCACCCAGCTCAAGGCTCTCAGAGACGCATCTTTCTTTATACCTATAAATGAAAGCCGTGAACTCTGCGGGTTAGTTCATCGCCTGATCTGATACCGAGCACTACATATTGATTGAAAATGAAGTTCCTTTTCGGTAAGTATTTTAAATCTATAAAGATATCTAAAGTTTAGTGTTATTCTGTGATCTTTTAAAAATCAATTCAATTAGAAAATATTGGTTACTCTTGGTTTATGATTTAGAACTATGTTTTTTTTGTTTTTTTTTGTATGTTTGTTACGCGATTACTTCATCAATTATGAATTGAATTTGATGAATCTGTTTTATTTTGTAGGCCATGTTCAGAGGGGGTCCCATATAATAACAGTAGACACAGCGCTTTTTGCAAAAAATCAACAAGAACATCAAATGTCAGTCTTGAAGCTGGTTTGTGTTTCTTATCTAAAAAATATTTTTTGTTGTGTGATGTCAGCCTAAGTGTTTCTCCATAGGTATAATTCCTCTCTGAAACTTCTAAACTCTATACGGATCGTAATTAGACTAAAAAGAATGTATTTAATATATGAATAAATGTTTTCTTTTATCTCGATATTATTTTTGTGACGAGATGTGAGTGAGTCGGCCGATGTACGGACAACGAATAGATAGTACTACCAAAGAAAACTAACTATTACTTGTACTACGGTACCAGCGGATATATAAGTACTGAGATTGACTCTATTCTAGATAAACACTAATACATTGAGTCTTTTGTGAACTACTTTGAAGTGTAAATCATTTGCCTGATGGTAAGCGCCACGCCTGCCCTTGCCAATTGCAGTGCCACACTGAACTTTTAATACCATAAAAAGCACTGCGTAGCACTGCATTGCGCTCATCACCCAGATACATCAGATATTAAGTCTCACATGCCCAGTAATTTTGCTGGCTACAATGTCCTTCAAACCGGAACACAGTAATGCCTGCGCACTACTGCTTGGTGGCAGAATTACTGGCAAAGCTGTGGTACCTAAACCAGACGACCTCCCGCATACGACAGACCTACCACGAGTAGGTAAATTATTATATTGTCATTCCTAATTCCATGCAAACAAAGCCACGAGCATCAGCTAGTTATCGATAAGTGACCTAAAACAGTCGAAGTAACAAGGTTTTGTTCCAGCGGAGAAATCAAATGATTTTATACTTTCCCCAATAATTGTGAACTGAACTGTATCTTCCTGTGGAACGTCAAGTTGTACTTTACTCCCTGTCCCCTGTATCTATGATAGAAACGTAACTTGAAATGAATTTAATCTTGGTTTTCTGATTGGTAGAATCCGGCAATTAGCATGTTTAGTAAACAAAAGTAAAAATTAAATCATAAATGAATTCTTTTCAAAACAAATGTTGACTTACGTATCAGTTTGCTAAGAGACCCAATTAATTACTATTATGTTTTCTATGACATTGTACACATTATATAATTATGTAAACTTATACACTGTTAAAACACTTTATATATTTTTTTTAACAAAACTCCTTTTTGTTTATTATTCAAAACTTTTTAAAACCATACACAAAAACAAGGAAATTGCAGTCGAGACTCGAGGCGCACTTTCAGTTTGGAATATCTTTATATTTTTTTCTACGAACTAGTTCCTGGATCTTTTAGGGAACAAAGTTTTCAGTGTCGGCTTAAAAAGTTGTTCATCCTTGTAGTAATGGTTAATACGAGTATGTCTCTTCTGCAACAGGCTGACTTTGGAAGTACCAGACTTTTGCTAACTATTTACCTACCCAGCAACTTGTGTACATATTCTGCCGCCAAGCAGTAGTGCGCTGCATTACTGAGTTCCGGTTTGAAGGGCATTGTAGCCAGTGAAATTACTGGGCATATGACACTTAATATCTACGCTGATGTCTCGTGGTGTTGAGCGCAATTCGGTCCCAAGCAGTGTTTTTTAAAAAGCTCTGGGTGGCATTGCAATTGTTATAGGCAGGCGTGGCGCTTACCATCAGGTGAACGACCTGCTCATCTGATCACTAAGATAAAAAACCACTATACTTTTGAAGAGCACTGCTTCAAGCTAAATTACTGAGTATTAGAGATTCATCGTCTCAGGGTGACGAGCGCTGTGCAGTGCTACGCAAGATTTTCAACTTTGTTATGGGCAGATGACTCGTCCCACTCAGTAGTATAAAACGACACTTAATTGTGCTAACGTGAAATATATCTTAACCGTCAACCAATTCGGTTTCTTTTCCAGTGTTCGCTATCATCCTGATCCTGGGGTCAGTGATGCTGCAGACGGCCGCGCAGTGCATTTGCACCGCTCAGTTCAGCCCTGTGTGCGGGGTCAATGGCAAGACCTATGACAGTCGGTGCTGGTACGTATATGTACACACGGCCTTACTAACTATTATATAATCTGTGGCATAGTGTAGAGACATTATTTGCCGTCAATTGGATATCACTGAACAAAATAATATGATTTGTCTTACGTATCTAATACTTTATTAATAATACTTTATTGTACATCAAACAAAAATAATCAGTAAGCACATGAAAACAACTTAAAAATTAAAGTACCATAGGCGGACGTATCGCTAGAAGCGATCTCTTCCAGTCAACCTTACTTACAAGCCAAGTACTTACTTAAAAAAGCGAACTTACAAGAGTGAGTGTGGCTCTGCGGGAAATCGGACGACTTACGATCTGACGCATCGGAGTTCAAATTCTGCTGGCCCCGCACCAGGTCTTTATAAGTTATGTGCGGATTTAACGCTCGCTCTAAAAACGGTGAAGGAAAACATCCTGAGGAAATCAGATTATCCAAGAATTAATCACAAAAATTCATGGACATATGACATCCACCAACCCGCAATGGGCCAGCGTGGTAGATTGTGGCCCATACTCTCTCTATGAGAGAAGGCCCGTGTCACAGCAGTGGGAACGTAAGGGGCTGATGATGATGATGACCCACTTACAAAATTAAGATCGAAAGTGAAATCTTGTTATTGTAGAATCTATTATTGGAATGTTCAACATATCGAATTGGCACTAAGAACAATTTTCTGTAGTACCTAACTGTCATCAACATTTTTATTAAATACACCACTGGTTGTTTGTGCTATGTACGTACATTGTTTACTTTAATTCATCGTTGAAATTACAGGCTCAACTGCGCTAAAGTGAAGATGGCGCACAGCGGACCGTGTTGATACATCAAAATGGCCACAGCAACTGATGAACATTCCAGAAAACTCCTGAACGCTTAATGATCTGATCCTTCTCTTGTAGGGAAGATAATAAAAAATATGAGATTACTTAAACTTAATATTAATGTAGTACTTATTTATAGTAATTTTCAAATTTTTTTTTTTTTAACGGGCGAATGCCTTTATTACTCAAAACAAACTACACTCTACTTACTAAAACTAAACTAACTACATACAAGGAGAAGCAATTGGACAACCCATAGACCATTAAAGGCCTATAGGTAGCTCAAATGCTCCAACCCACTACCAGTTGGCAGCGTACCCAAGATGCTGGCAGTATTGCCCCGTTGGATTGCAATACTGATACGTTGAGCCAAATAAGTCCCAGCATTTTGGTCACGCGTCGCATCGATCAGGCGCTCTGACAGACTTTTGAAAATACGATGAGCTCCCGGTCCCCACGGACCCAAAGTCTCCACACCAAACGGCTCAAATATGTAACCGCTACCGAGGTTAGCATATTTCCGCCGCTTGAGCTGCTCGGCCGAATTAGCCGCCGCGCCAGCCCTATTCTGCGTCTCCGGAAGATGCGACGGCGCCATAGTATCGACGCAAGTAGCGTCCCACACTAGAGGCCGCCCCAACTTCCAGGGGATCAGGGTCATACCGTCAGGCCTTTTACCATCGTCACGCATTAGACCATTCGGTTCGAGAATGGCTGCAACGTTAACGCTGGTAAAAGCCCGGCGGATGATATCGTTAAGACTGGCGTGACGCGAAATTCGACCGGCACTTCTGGAACATGAGAGACCGTGGTGACCGAGTTGATCAACTGCAGTACCACACTGGCAACGATGGGCTTCATAACACCTTGCACCCAGACGTAAGCTAATAGCAAGACGGAAAGCAGATGGGTCTAATAAATTGCCAGTATTAAAAGAGGGGATAGCCTGCAACCAAAGCCCTGATTCCCACACAGAGACTGCAAGAAGGCGGGCACGATCTGCGACGCTAGGACACGTATCTAAAAGATGTTTCCGTGCTAGTCCGCAGAGCGGCCCATCCCACAGCCTCTGTGAAGCCAAAACTTTCGGAAATTCGGTATTTGGGCATGCTATCTCCCAGGTATTCTTGGCCTCAGTCAAATAAGCTACATCGAAACTGCCTAAAGAAGGTGCAAGGATCTTTTCTATTAATTTGTACGTACCATGAACGGAGGACAAGAACGCCGGCAGAGCTACACTCGAAATTTTTCGTATCCCTAAGCCCCCTAATCTGATAGGTAAAGAGGCTTGCGACCAGACCCTGTCATCCATGTCAACATTCAGAACTGATACTAGCGTATTTTTTACGACGTTGTCCATGCTTGCAAGAAGCTCACTGTGTTTCCACAGCTGACAACATCGTAAATTATAGGTAAATTTTGGAACGAATAGACAGAATCTAATAATTGTAAACGCCATATGTGCGTTAATTTTGAGCAATTTATCTGATGTGTTCATAAACTTTTGAATTTTTTCTTCTACATTTTCAAATTGGAAATATATAACTTTTTTTATGAGCCTGTTTCGTCCCACTGCTGGGCAAAGGCCCCCTTTCCCTCTTTCCATGACCCTCTGTCCATTGCTGTTACGGGCCATTCCTTGTATATTGTATAACTTTAGTTGTTAAAATTCTTGCTTTTTATTTTAGTTCAAGTTACAATTATTATTTTTAATTTATATTAGCTAACGTGGTACACAATGAACTAATTATACATACCTATTTATAAAATGGCTGACTCTCAGGGGAGAGTCGGCCATTTCTACCTGACAGAACTTAGCAATCGCTCAACTATCGTCTTCCTCATCTATAACCGACAAAAAGACTACTCATATTAAATTTTGCATCAGGGGGCTTTATGGGTCGTAGATTAATAAATTATTTTTCGAAAAAAACTAAACCGACTTCAAAACCACAAATGGCACTCAAAAGTAAAAAATAAATTAATATAATTATCATAAGCGCTACCCACTCATATATTTGAAGTCGGTGCCAGCCAAGTCTAAAAGGTAGTAGATAAATACTACCTACAAGTAGTACTTACTATATACATAGTATTTATCTACTATAAATAATTTATTTTAACCTTTTTAGTGAAAAACAAGTTTTAATAAAATTAATTCAAAAAGTTTTTAAAGACAAGCTTTTATGATCTAGAAGCCACATCATGACGAAGTTTAAAACGGGCTATCACAATTAAATTTAAGTACAAAAAAAATTCATGTCGGTCCTATTCTCTGTTGAGGAGTTTTCTCGCCGGAAGTCAATCCTGGGTGTATCTGCCATGTCATGATGGAATTTAGAACAGGCTATTATGGTTAAATCCATTTACGAAATGTTGTGTCTGTACTATTCACCGTTGAGGAGTTCCGTCACCGGAAGTCAACCCTGGGTGAAGCAGGTGAAGCAGTCGAATACAAACCTCCACCTTTAGAAAGTTGGTTACGAAAAAAACAAGAACCAACTTGAAGATTAAACATATATATTTTTTTGTTTTTGCTATTTTTTTCAAAAACTACTGAATGATTTTCGATAAAATTTATATGGGACCACCTTTGAAGTATTACCTACCAATCAAAAAAAGAATCATCGAAATCAATGCATAATTGGCGGAGTAATCGCGTAACAAACACACAAAAAAAAAAAAACATACCGTCGAATTGTAAACCTCCTCCTTTTTGAAGTCGGTTAAAAATAAGAATTATTTTTTGATTCCGCCATTTTCCAAGATGGCCGCCATACAAAAGTTTGTTTCCGAACAAAAAGTTACTCCAATTCGTTTGATATTTTGATCAGGGAGTTTTTGGGGATACAAATTCCGAAAATTTTCAAGATGGCCGCCATACATTTTTCAGAACAAAAAGTTGCAAATAACTTTTGAACGGTATAAAATAGATTACATGTGCTCGACCAAATGTCATAAAGGACGAAGGAAGAAATAAAAAAAAAATAGGGCCATTTAGAAAGTTGCTCCGATCCGACTGAAATTTTGCATCGGAGGGTTTTTGGGGTCGTGGATTACGAATATGAAATTATTGTTTTGATAGGAACGTTATTGGCTGATGATGATGATGATGAGTGCAATTTATAACAAAGCCACCCGAAATTATTAGATACATCTAATTATTTGGCAAAACAACAAACAGGGACAATTATTTACTCTAGAAGAGCTTCTGCATAAGATCTCTCCCACAAATAGCTCTAGTACTTAGTATTATCCCTTCGGTGGCTCTAGTCAAACATTATTCTATCCCGAAGTAGAATGCGAAGAGTCAACAACGTCTCAAGTCTCCGCACACTCAAAACATTTGCAACTCTATTCTAACACAAACAGCAGACAGTACAGCTAGTTAATATTCCCAGCACTTACGTCCTTATTGATCATCCAACTACGTGCAATTACTTTACTATGTATTTATTTGTTACCTTGTTAGCTCATAGCTTTTCTTTTTCTTTTAACTGCGGCTTCACTTAGTTTGTGCATTCAGCCGGCGTCAATTAAAATGTACAAGAAAGTGGTAATTTAAAACGCGTAGGATAGTTACATATAGCCTAAAAATAATTTAACTATGATAATATATTTTATGTACCTACCTACTTAGGATACTAGGCGTAAAACCAACAATAAATTCGCATATTTTTTTTACCTTCCCCGCACTAAACTAGACAAATATATTTTTTAATCGGCAACAACCCTTCATATACTTATTACGTTCTGAGCCCTTTCTGTAACCTTTTGCGCGGCAACATTTGAAACATATCATTTAAAAATTGTTTTAGGTACCTACTTTTAGCACTTTATTTAATTAAAATATTATTTTTCATAGCTATTATATATCTAAAGCCCTAATCCGCGAAGATTGGAAGGAGGGAAGAGAGGCCTTTGCCCTGCAGTGGGACATAAATGGCTGATAATAATAATTATATATCTTATATATCTACATTATGGTTAATTTTAATCACTTGACTAGAGCTCGTTCACATTGTACTTGTATTCGTATTAATTGCCTCTAATTGCGTGCAGTTGCTCGTGGCTTTGATTAATGTGTGCTAGCCTATAACTCATCTACCAACGTCTGACAGGTTGTAATAGAAATAGGGCCAATCTCAGGCCGAAATTAATAGTGTGACTTCGCGCTTAATTTTGACCTGTCATGGCTTTGCTAATTACATTTTGCCTGGAGAAGATCACTTTTAGCGATAAGGCTTGTTATGAAACTATTTTTAATATTTAACCGACTTCAAAAAGGAGCTCAATTTTTTTTTATGTTTCTTTCCTCAGGACTCTGTCATTTATAAACCGATTTGGAAAATAATTTTTGCGTCGGGTTCAGTAAAGCTACGAAGTGGTCCCATCGATATTTGGCCTTGGACTTCCAAGATACATTGTAGTCGGTTTTTTTTGATAAAATGTACACTAGTTTTTTTTTCATTATTTTGCTATTTGATGTGTACGTAAAAGTGTCCATTCATTTATTTCGTAGGTTTCGAAAAGCAGTTCTTTGTCTTATGGAGGATCTAATATCTCCCCACTATTTTACCTATCTTTCCACTATTTATACGTCTCTACTTTTTTACTCACCTTCCGTCATTTTTAGAAACATCCTTAAGTACCTTTTTCTAATAATGAAACCTTTTTTTTCATGTTCTTAATATGTTACCCATTTCCGTTCTTTTTTATTTATTAGGAGGAGATAACATTTTGGTATCTCATTAGCAGTTCTTAAAATAAAAAGATTTTGAAAGGCTGCGCCTAAAGCTGGCAGTAGTTAATGCAAGAAAGATCGAAGTCTTCTATTGTAAGGCATATTCAAAAGCTATTTTGCCTGCCTATTTCTCCTTGATATACAATCAACATTGGGGACAGAGGGTAGAGGAAGAAAGCGTGATTGTGATTAGTCTGAAAGAAGAATGCTGCTCCTACAGTCATGCTGCAATTACCTATTAGCTAATAGCTAAAATATCTAAAACTATTTAAGTGATATACAGTCTCTGACTTCCGCACAGCCAGAAACAAGTTAATTGATATTCTCATCGGCTACTTCGTATCGATTCTCTTAATTGCGCGCGGTTGGAGTTCATTATTTTATTGGTCTATTAATTCTTAAGGATAAGCAATATAAGACCAGATACAGCCTCTGTGGTGGAGTGATTAGGCGGGTTGAGTTGGAGAATATTGAGGTTATACAGATAGATTCTCGTTATGGTAATATATTAAGTATAAAAGAAATAAGTAAGTTATTGACGCAGGCTTTAAAAGAGCAACTAAAGTGGGACTGGGCAGGGCACGTGGTTCGCATGCATCCGAAAAGGTGGGCAAGAATCCGCAATCAATGGGAGCCTCAAGACGGGCGGAGACGACGTGGCCGGCCGAGGAAGAGGTGGCATGACGCTCTCGACACCTACCGACCCGGATGGATGGAAATAGCTATAAACAGGAAGGAAGAATATGAAAGGAGATGGGGGAGACCTTTGCCCCGGAGTGGGATACAATAGATAAAAAAAAAATTAAGAAAGTAATAGTGAAAAAGAAAAGCATTAGTGTTTGCTTCTTCTGAGTTTAAAACTGTAATCCATAGTAGTAATTAGGTAGTCCCTTTTGTACTGACATGTGACTGTGTCGCAGTTTGGAAATCTAGCTTTAAATTCGTATTGACGTTTTTAATTACCTGCAGTTAGTTTTGACTCTGATAAATTGAGACAAATTCTGCCATTTATCTCTGCAATCGCGGTTGGGGTGAATTAATTTAAAATGAGGAAGAAAGGGTGCTTGCAGGTCTTCCTTAATCATGATTAAATGGTATTCAAACTCGGTTAAACTAAACAAATCTGTCAAACTTTAAAAGAATTTCAATCATCCCGTGGTCAATGTCAAAGTATTTTTTTTTTAATAGGCACAAAGACGTCATGCAAAACAAGAACATTTAAGTTTAACTCTTAGAACAAGCTTTTTTTTGGAATTGAGTGATGAGACGAGCATGTCGTTCGCCTTATGGTAACCGCCACGTTTGTGTACAACAATTGCAGTGCCACCCAGAACTTTTAATACCATACCAAGCACTCCGTAGTACTGCACTGCGCTCATCACCCCGAGACATTAGATATTAAGTCTCATATGGCCAGTAATTTCACTGGCTACAATGCCCTTCAATTGGAACACAGTAATACTTGCGCACTACTGCTTGGTGGTAGAATAACTAGCAAAGCTGTGGTACCTACCCAGATGGTCTGCTGCATACGAGAGACCTACCACGAGTGGAAACTAAAAATAAAGTTCCAATTGCTTTTTCTTGTAAGAGCTACTACCAAACTTTGCATCAAAATCGGTCCATTTTGAGGATAAATGGGAACATAAAA
Source organism: Petrophora chlorosata (assembly GCA_951640565.1). NCBI lineage: Eukaryota > Metazoa > Arthropoda > Insecta > Lepidoptera > Geometridae > Petrophora > Petrophora chlorosata. Next base: position 12,715,628 of record OX621210.1, read on the forward strand.
TGTGCTCAAACGATACCTCTAACCCCAAACGCATACACCTTTTCTATTCTGTCGTAGGTAAAAATAAAATGGCTACCGTATGTTCTGCAACTCAAAACGGTCAAGGTTATAATATAGGTCGATTTTTTCTATGCCCCATTACCATTTACATTAGAACAACGAAATAAATGTACCCGCGGGAAACTAAAAATACCTGCGTAATTTAGCCTTCCGTACGAATACTGACGTTAGATTTATTATCATACTAACACGCGATATTAGGCTAGGAGTCGGGGGTATTTTTACTTTTGCTAGTTCATAGTTTTTTTTTTAATCTATGATTCTATGTTTGTCCACTATCTCGCCTGATGTGAAGCGATGATGTGGCCTAAGATGGAGCACATAGACCTAGAGAGAGACGGCAGTTGAGTGGCTGCTTAGACCCGTCTCCCCGATGGTTCAACGAACACACATTCCGAAACACGACTAGGTTGCTTGACGGCATGGCTTTATTAGGTGGGTGGTATTACAACCACGACCAGAAGCTACCACTCCAAAGCGCGTAAGCGGGTTTCATCACGATGTTTTCCTTCACCGTTTTAGAGCGAGCGTTCAAGACCTGCACTTAACTATAAGTTTTATTATTTAAGATGATTGTAAGAATTTGATATTTTGAGACATGTCAGAAACAGCCGCATTTCGTATCTATAATTATACTTAACAATTACAACAATGTTATTGCACAATGATTATAAATCAGTATTTACCTCTGTTATAATAAATATATTACAAACTCTTACGGAAGCGATGCAGCTTGACTATTTATGATTAATTTTTATATATATTTTAAATTGTCGGTTAGCCCAATACTATCTGTTACATAACTAAAGGCTAAAGGACCTTTTCAAGATATGCTCTTAGCTCCTATAATAAATGTAAATATTGCAAAGTAAACGCCTCGCTGTATATCCGATTTGAATATTTGTATCACGGCAAAACGAAATCTACCTACTGACATTCCACTGCCATGATCTTTTAGTCACCGTTATTGAACGTACGCCCTGTCATTGTTTTGTTTCCTGTTAAATACAAACTGGGTGTGTTCAAATCAAGACTGAATAGATACTTACTAGGCAAGCGTGTTTCATCTTCGACCGCACCCTCACTTCCCATCAGGTGAGATCGTGGTCAAACGCCTAGTAAGAGGTAATAAAAAACGTTGGGTGAACTCGTGTTCCACTTTGATTACCTAATGCGACAACTAAACAGTACAGGGGAAGTTTATTTTCTCCGCCTGATAGTACAACGCCTATCCTTAATATTACAGTTACGGCACCATCCAGAACACTGTAACGTAAAATCCTCCGCGGCACTGTACTGCGCTCGTCACCCTGAGACAGTTGGTCATGATCGAGCTCGTGAGGCACATAGTACCTAGTAATTATCTGAGTATGAATTTGAATAATCTAATAAAATTAAAATAGGAGAAACATTATTCATGAACCGCTGAAATCGGATACAGTTTGGTATTCAAACGTTGACCAAAAAGTTTTAAAACTTGGAGACTTTGAACTTTGTCATAAAAATGTAAATCTTTAATTCATGGAGGTAACAGCCCATGACGACCATAAAAATGAAGTCGTGTCATATAAATAACTTCTGAATACTGGTAGTATTTATAGCTTTATAGCCCAAGTGCACTTATTTATTTTTTATTTATTTATTGCAATCATTGTACATATATTATATTATTTAAGTCAAATTAAAGCAAAGTTCTTATAAGCTATCATAGTGGGTATGTACAAGTACCCTGTGAGGGTGTTTGCAAGTGAGTGCACGTAACGTTGCACTTAATGCACTTGGTGCAGCAGGCTCGGCCTCCCTATCTGTTCTATCCCACCATGCCATCTTCCTTAAGTTCTCGTGATGCTGTATGGCCAGCCCTGGTGTTGAAATTATAGACCGCCCGAAGGCCTGCGAAACGGCCTAACTATTTTTGTCCTAGCACAAGAACCGGCGGCGGCTTAACCTGCCCTCCGAATCAAGGTAGCGTTCAGATGTAAATTCAACACAAACGGTTACCCATCAAGTGGTGACCGCAGCAAACGTTGCTTAACCTAGCAGAACAACAGTTCTGCAGTAGCGCTAGTAACGTAGCTCGCCTCCTAGTTTGTAACAACAAACTAGGAGGCGAGCTACGTTACTAGCGCTACTCCTCCTTGCCTCAAGATCTCAACAAGACAAACTAAACCAACAAACACAAAACCTAAACTAGATCAAATTCAATTGAGAAATCACCAAACTTCCACACTAAGACAAAACAATTCAGACATCTGTTTTCATCTGTTCCACCCCTTAGCAAATGGTAATTTTCCAGTCGAATCGCTCCAATTCTGTAACTTTGCGAATTACATGAAGTCTATTCTGTTACGCCTTTGTAGGGAAAATGAAATTTTATAAATGTCTTAATAACCTGGTTTTGTTTCATTACTCATTAAGTAGGTAGAGCGAATCCTTTTTTGAGGTTCCCTGTCGTATTGCTTCCATGTGTAATAACAACTTAGTATCGTCACTCAATTACATAAAAAACTTTAGTAACATTATATCAACTATGTTTTCAACAAACACATAAGAAAGCACAACACTACCTAACACAACAACTCCAGACATGACTGGTCTTTTCCCCATCTATTTTTATCCTCTATTCGTCTCTACCACCTCCTTTGTAAATGGTGATTTTTTCAGCTTGAATCGCCCCAATTTGGTGACTTTGCAAAATAACAAGTAGGTAATAATACTTTTGTGTAGCATCGATATCTTTCATGTTTTCAAAACGTCATGATCACCAACAACTACAAATATTTTGTAGAAAAACGGCACACGATTAGATTTTTATTCACGGTTAATATATATATATATATATATATGTATATCACGGCTTAACAAGTATTTTCTCATTTTAGACTACATTTGTCTATGAAACATTTTCATTTATTTCTTTACATCAATTCAATTAATTATTGTCTATGGTACCTAATATGTACAACAACAAAGGAATACTTTTGTTTTCATAAATCTGTTTCATAAATTTACAGAAGAGCTAAAATACAACCCAGAAATGGCACGTGCATACCGTCCAATTTGAGGTGGCAAATTAAAGATAGCAGCGTAAACTACGCCACGTCAACCGTTTTCAAAATCCTGACTCTACCTTTATTTTGTTGGCTACATCTAGATAGCAATATGGGAATGAAATTGAACACTCATCTCAAAATTCACTATTACTGAAAATGACATTTACTCACGCGTGATAAAGAGAAGGCAAATTTTGGTTTTAATTGTTAACTACGATAAAATAGTCGTTGTCGGTACGGCATTCCAACTTACACCCTTCGAACCTGACGCTAATTCTCTTGATCTCTTGGAGAAGTGACAATCTTGAGATCAAAGTTATTCAAGGTTCCTTTGAAAGATGATGAGTGGACGAACCGACAAATATGAAGTATTTGTCCTTCAGTTCGAAGAACTGCTTAGAAACTGATCCGTTGAGCCAAATATGTCGTGTCACCAATGTTGGTCACACATTGTATCGGACGCTCAGACAGATGACGGTTGAACATAGTAGAAGCTGGTCCTGACGAGCTCAAAAGCGACCTCTGGTGGCAATGTTTTCCTCAATCGCCACCAGTGGTGGCGGAGCTGGTAGTGGTAAACGGAAATAGACAAATGTTAAGTCGTTATATCGAGCGACGGCCTTCAATCTCTTGACTCAAAAAACCTATAGGTCTAGAATTCATGCAAGTTAGTTTCAAGTTGTTACAATAAATGATCTCCACTCACCTGCTCATGCTTATGGTCCTTCTTCATGGACCCTCCATGGCCCCCGCCAGTGCTCTGAACAGTGTTCATTTCAACACACAACACTTAATAACAATAACAACAAGTTCAAAACGTTTCTAGTTCAAAATGGACATGTTCCGCTACTTTAGGCACTGGTCAAGTCATGTTTTCACAGCACGATTTTTTGGGGTTACGTTTAGATCTGCCGAAAATGGGTGAAGTTTAAAAAACATAATAAACAATATTAAACTGATTATTATATATAGGTGCAGCTTTTAAAATGATTCGTGTTTTTTATTTTGCGAAACATGTTTTTAATTATTAAATAATAGGTTTTTTGGGAAAAGAAAGCTTACATTGAAATTAAGGATAAAGAACATGCTTTTCCTTAACATATTTTTAATAACCTGGTTTACAATTCTACTTAATGACATTTTGTTTTGAATCCGCATAATTTAAAAGTACACACATTGGCATTGTTAAAACAACCACGCTATGTGTATACCTTCACACCACACCCGAGTTCGTGCACTATTCGCGTGGCCACACACACATTAGTTTATGCAAATCCCGGGACGACTTCCGACGGTTAACAACGTTGTATCATAGGCGCGGCAACGAATGGAGCGGACTAAGTAGAAGTTAAGTATGGGGGTTCAAATCCCCGCGATGATACGGCTACAAGCTCTTTGCGCTTTAACGAAAGTTGAGCATGTGGATCGGCGGCGGTTCGGCTTGGCTCGTGTAGGATCGCCGACAATCGGGTTACTGGTGTGCATAAATCAAAGACAGGGCACGTCAAAAGCTTGCGAGTCATCCACATCCTTCTCTCTTTCTCTACATATGTATAATGCATTTTAGTTAGCGTCATGTTTGTATTATAACAAACATGCGGTATGTTTGTATTATAACCGGTGAGCAAATGATTTAGTGGCTACCCAAGGATGGACGATAACGCCGAAGAATTTGGCAACAAGGTGGCACAAGAAACATACATTCGAAATGACTTGGGCCGATCTTCTCTTTTCTACCTCTGGGTCTACTAGTTCTGCAGTTTCCCGAAATTCCTCGCCCCCTAATCAAAACTATTGCCGCTAATCCAGAAGACCAGAATACATGGCCGGTAGCACATGACCATGATACATGGCCCCCTTTCTGTACACTTGGCTACGTCCCCTACTCGTAACATCAAGGTAGACAAAATTGGGTCAAGTTGAAGGAAAAATAGCCTGTGATAATATTTTTCTTTAATCGCCGAGAGCTCCGGAGAGCTGTTACAGTATTCGTTGAGATTATTTATCGTCTATCAGTTGTAGATTGTTTATCATTTAAATAAAAGATTTTCTTTATAAAGAATAAAAAAAAGTTCCGTTCTTCAAATTTTTGATTGTTTGTCTATTTTTATAATAAAGTTTTCTTTTAATTTTATATTCATTATCTTTTAAATGAATGAAGGTTTTGTTTGAAATTAAGAAGATCTAACTATGAAGATATTTTCTCAAAGTAATGTTATAACAGGTATATATCATTACTTTGAGAAAATTCTACTAATATGATAAATTTGAAAAAGTATGTGTGCGTGTGAGAGGGTGTGTGTGAGTGTAAGTGTGTGTTTGTTACCACATAACTCCATAACTACTGAACAGATTTTTATAAAATCTGGTATGTTTAGGTTCTATAATAGGATATAGAATACTTTTCATTCCGGAAAAACGAACATATCCTGCGGGAGCAACTATAAACCGAATACTACGCGGGTAAAACCGTGCGGTGCCGCTAGTCAGTGTTTCAATAAAAGTTTTCTTTAAACTACTTTACGTCGTGAAGGAGGTTTTGTTTTAAATTAATAAGATCTAACGATGTCACATTACTTTTAAGACGTTGTGAAGTATTTTTTAATTCTTGTCAAAATGTTTCCCTTTTAGCTTAACAGGCATGTAAAGTATGAAAAGATGGGATTTTTATCGACGGAAGAAGAACATTATTTTTTCCTCACTGATTTTGTACGACATCGCATCATTTCAGCTTCAAAAGTGACGTTTTAGATAGAGAACTGTGACGTAACGTAGTGAATGTTTTTAATGTGTTTGTTATTATTTGATTTCATTTCGTGTAGGTTCTCTTCAGAGATTCTCGTATTTATCCAACATACAAAATAATAGCCTTTTTCTTTTTGTCCAGAATCCTGATGAACGCCTGGGAAAGGAGGGCCCGGGTAGTGCCAGACTTGGTCACTTCGTAGTTTATCAGGGCGTACATCAGCTATGCACTTTTTTCTCTATTAATAAGTAAGATCCATTTATTATTTATTTAATTATTAGTTGCTCTTTCTCACGGGTTATACACCCGGTCATTTGGAAGGCTTGCGCGGGGACATGAGTCCAACACGTAGAGGCCTCTTAGAGCATTCGTTTAGATATGTGATGGGCAACACTTGGGTATTATTATTATTATTGTTACAATTTCTACTACCTATTTACATTGAGCTATAATATAAAATTCACGATCACTATCTTGACCCCTAACTAAGATTCTCTTTATCTAGGGAACGAGGTTCTACAAGGACCCACAACACCCAGCCACATCACAAATATAAATGCTTGCTCTTTTTTTGACACCGTTTTCACAAGGTTTGTCCTTTCGATGACTCGAACCCGCAATTTAAGTTGTATAAGTTAACTAGCTGCGTCCCGCAGTTTCCCGGGATAAAAGTAACCTATGTGTTAATCCAGAGTATATATTCCTTCTGAATTTCACTCGAATCCGTGGAGCCGTTACAGCGTGAAGAACACAACTCATTGAATCTATCGCATTTATAATAGGTAATAGTGTGATGTACATAAAGAGTTTTTTTAAAAGAAATGAGTGATGAGACGAGAAAGTCGTTCGCCTGATGGTGAGCGCCACGCCTGCCCATACAGTGCCACCCAAAACTTAATACTATAAAAAGCACTACATTGCGCTCATCACACCGAGACATCAATTCAATTCGATTCAAAAGTTCTTTATTTCAATTTTGTCGTCACAGACGCACTTATGAACGTCAATTATTACACTGACTCTACCATCGTATCGTAAAAAGAACCACTACTCAGAAGATACGGCAAGAAACTGAGGGGAATATTTTTTAGAACTTTTGTTACAATATTTTTTTTTACATGTTTTTTTAACGGGCAATTTTCTTTATTACTGAAAACAACTCTACACTACTTACTAAAACTAATCTAACTACTTACAAGGAGAAGCAATTGGACAACCCATAGACCATTAAAAGCCTATAGAAAGCCCAAATGCTCCAACCCAGTACCAGTTGGCTGCGTACTCAAGATGCTGGCAGTATTGCCCCGTTGGATTGCAATTCTGATACGTTGAGTCAAATAAGTCCCAGCATGTTGGCCACGCATCGCATCGATCAGGCGCTCTGACAGACTTTTGAGAATACGACGAGCTCCCGGTTCCCACGGACCAAAAGTCTCCACACCAAACGGCTCAAATATGTAACCGCTACCGAGGTTAGCATATTTCCGCCGCTTGAGCTGCTCGGTCGAATTAGCCGCGCGCAAGCCTTATTCTGCGTCTCCGGAAGATGTGACGGCGCCATAGTATCGACGCAAGTAGCGTTCACTCGTACACTAGAGGCCGCCCTAACCTCCATCTCCTTTTGCCCAAATTGTACAATGGGAGTTACCACTTTAGTATGATAGGCAACGAAGAAGCGGAATCCTTGTAAATAGTCACAATCTCTTCGTTTTTTGAGTTTTTCCTTGTTTCGTCAGGAGTTTGATAACAGCGCGGTGCTCAATTTTAGTAAACATTTTCGCGTCGGACATTTTGTTGCACTCGAAGCACGATTTTGAAAAAACTAGTGATTGTAAACCGGCGAAAATTTCTAATTGTCACCTTGGATAAAGTCATATAAGATCCATATACAAAAACTAACTCATTACTAACAAAAAGCTCCCGATACAGAGAATACTTTGAACTCCCGTCGTATGTGTCTAAACATATACATTATCAAACGTATACGAATACATTTATTATTTTAGATAAACGCTTAATAATCCTGGATAAATATTAGACAGAAGAAGATTAATTGACGAGGCTCCGTCGCAATTTCTCAGTTTTCTCAAAATGATTTACGATGAGTATATCTTAATACATGTAGCTATTCATTAATAAAGTACCTACTATGTGGTATTAAAGTACTCTACCGTTGAAAGATATTGATACTCTTACTGGATAATTGGACGTGCACGTCAAAGCAGAATTTATTACTGTTATTTTTGAAATATTTGTATCATTAGCGATGAGTGAGTGTGGCTCAGTGGGAGAACGTGCGACTTTCTATCCGACGCACCTAAGTTCGAATCCCACTGGCCCTGCACCACTGATTTTCTTAAGTTATGTGCGGATCTAACACTCGCTCCAAAAATTGTAAAGGAAAACATCACAAAATTACAAAAATTCAAGGACATCCACCAACCCGCACTGGGCCAGCATATTAGATTATAGCACATACTCTCTCTATGAGAGAAGGCTCGTGTCCCAGCAGTGGGAACGTGATGGGCTGATGTATCATAAAATATTTTTTTTGTATAACAATATTTTATTGAAAAATTTCAAGACAAGCTTTTAACAAAATCATAATCGGAATCGCGAGCAGATTAAAATGAGCCCAAACACTAGTTTACAATTATCTATTAAGGAGTTCCATTGCCCACCTTCCGTCTCCATCATCAGATCAGCTCGCTGTCACCAAAATATTATGCATAGTCTTCGGACTTTGACAAGTATGCAGAATTTCAACTCCGTACGATAAGAGGAAGTGGTTCTGATTCAGCTTGCAAGATTTGACCCAAACAAATAAACATTGCAAGTTAAATAAAAGCTTGTAAAAAAAGTAAAAAACCTTGTAAAAAAGCTTGTTAAACAGTAATAGTTAAAAAATAACAGTAATAACTATATTATCCTACTTATAATGTGTATCACTACATAGTATAAAACAAAGTCGCTTTCTCTGTCCCTATATCCCTTTACACCCGACGATATACGATAGTGCGAGTAACTTTAAAAAAATGTCAAGACCGCGCGGATTCATATTTGTGAACGCAATCGACGACGATCCATCGTGAGAGATGTGTACTTGCGCGTAGTGGCACCCGAGTCGTGGAATGGGTTGTTAGTTTGTGTCAATCAGAGGTTAAAGATGGCTGTGTATTTTGATCCGACCGGCGACACGTGTAAGTATTGTGTTTTACTGATTATTGTTATTTTTGACTATTGATTTGGTTTTATTTTATTATATACACATTAATCAAATGAAATATTAACTATTTTTGCTATTTTGTTTTGTAAGTTACAAATAAATTGTACCTAAACTTCAAGTAGCACGGTCGTGGCCCTTCGGTCATAACCCTGTAAATTGATTTCAACTTAGTTTTTTGTTTATTGATTAAAAGTTGGTATTTTGGCTAAGAAGTTGTTTGTTTTAGTGCTTCCTATATCTGATGACCGTTTCTTCGAATTCCTTGGCGATGGAACTGAGTCAGACATCGAAGAATTCCACGACGAAGAAGATTCAGAAGCAGGGCCGCGTATTCTCACTGAAATTGTAGCGAGGACGAGAATTCTGAGGGTTCAGGCGATGAAATAGAACCCAAACCTCTAAGTCAGATAACGACCCTAAATAGGGGACACTGTCCTAGTACTACTTCGCGGCAAATTGAAAGCAGAGGGAGTTCTCGTGGTACTACTTTGCAGCGAGTGCAATCACGAAGAGGACGTTTTCGTACTACGGCGAATCGACGGGATCAGCAGCAATATGGTCATGGAGACTCCTGGAAGAATATTATTCCTTTTACCGATAAGCCACATGACTACTAAGTGTACCAAAAAACCCAGTTCGTACACCATCCGAATATCTTCATGATTATTTTGATGAAAGTTTCTATGAGGATACTGCTCGGTGTACAAACTTATATCACATGTGAAAGACTGGCCTAGAACTTAAAACTGAAATAGCTAAAGTGTTTGGTGTGCATATTCTCATGGGATATCTTCCATACCCACGAATGCCGATGTACTGGCGAGCTAAAATGAAGATTGGACTTATTGCCGACAAAACAGTTCGCGACCGATTTATAACTTTACGCAATGTTCTTCGTGTAGTTGATCACGGTCAGCCAACTGAAACTGAGTCCAACAACCCACTTTGGAAGGTGCAACCGATATATCAAACGGGTTCAGGATACCTGCAACAAACTGGAAAAAGTTCCATTCTATTATTCTATAGATGAGTAGATGATACCTTTCACTGGCCGATGCTGATACAAAAATGATTGCCTAGCAAATGATTACCCGAGAAAGGAAATTCTGACACAGCTGGATTATCGTTTCAGTGTTGCTGACACTTCTAACTAGTTTTCCAGAAAAAGACCGCCGCGACGACATAGACGTCGATTCTGAAAACGAGCCACCGCCTATCAATAGGCAATACAGACCAATACGCCCATCACAGAGCAAAATATATGATGGATATGATCACCTGGCTGTGCTTGATGACATGAAGGCACCAAGGTCTTACATGATGGAGGGAAGCCATAGCCGATCAAAGATTAAATGTTCCAAGTGTGGTGGTTACCTGTGTCTTTCTCGAAACCAAAACTGTTTCCAATTTTATCACCTCAAACCATAATATGTAGTTACAATTTTTCAAGCCATGTGGTTTTGCTACTCTCTACTATAAATTAAAATGATTAGTGACCTCTTTTTTTCCTAAAAATGAAAATAATTGTTATTCTATTAGGTATTTTAAGTTTGTCAGAGGTTGACTTTGATAATTTTGAAATATTACTGATTTTTGTTACAGAATTAGTTAGAAAGCGGTTTAATTTATTGTTAAATGATAAAAACTTATTTATGAATGAGTTATTCATTTAAATATATAATAATAAATACTTAATTCGTTGTTATTTTAAAGAAAAATTAAATTTTTAAGATAACACTCACCATTGTGAGACTTGTAGCTTATACCTAAGTGTCACGATCGTGAGGGCACCTTTTCAGGAAAACTGAAAATTCTGGGTTATTTTCTGCATTTTTCCTAGCTTCCTTATACTCCTAGAAATCCCCCCAAATAACTTTTTCCTAAATGTTTGCAACTTTTTTCTTTCGGGTGTAAAGGGATATACCTATGTATGCTTAAATCTTTAAAACTACGCAACGGATTTTGATGCGATTTTTTTTAATAGGTAGAGTGATTGAAGAGGAAAGTTTATATGTATAATAACCGTACGAAGCCGGGGCGGGTCAATTCTATTATTATAAATGCGAAAATTTGTGTGGATGGATGTTTGTTACTCATCACGCAAATTAAAACTACTAAACGGCTTTTGATTAAACTATGAAAGAAGGTTAGATCCTGGAAAACGACTTAAATGGCTTTTATACCTGTTTGTTCGTTAGTTTTTAGTTTTAAAAATGTGCTGTGGGCACTTTCCATACGGAACAAATGTTTGCTGACAGTTTCTAGTTCAATATATATTATGGGAGGCATCCCAGTCAGTATCGAGAATCTAGTCCAGATAGCAATATAAACTTGTTTCAGACTTGCAGCAAGTTTGAAGTAGCAAACGTGCAAACTCGCACCAAGCTTGCCATGGCAAGTATGCAAACTTGCTGCCCTGCGGTGTCCCACTGCTGGGCAAAGGCCTTCCCCTGCACGTACGTCCTGCACTACACGTAAGTTTCAAATGCACTGCAACTGTTTTTTTATGAAATTGAGTAATGAGACGAACACGTCGTTCGCCTGGTGGTAAGCGCCTCGCCTGCCCATTAAAATTGCAGTGCCACCGAGAATTTTTAATACCATAAAAGTACTGCGTGTATACTGCATTGCGCTCATCACCCCGATACATTTGATATTAATTGTCATATGCCCAGTAATTTCGCTGGCTACAATGACCTTTAAACTGGTACACAGTAATGTTATGGACAGGCGTGTTTCTTACCATCAGGCGAACGAGCTGCTCGTTTGATCACTTAGTTTTATAACAAAAGCTATATTCTAAAGTAGTTCAAAGTAGTGGAGCCTTTAATGCGGTAAAAATGACCTGCAAATTAACAAACCAAGGACGCAAATACATCTTTAGCATAAATTTGTAATAAATACCAACAGCTAAATGAGCTCTGACCTTATGTAAAATTGTTGGCAAAAAGGTTGGAATAATTATTATAAAATGTATTTTCTTACATTACAATAGACACATCGAAGTATCCTGTCACAATGAGTATTTCTATATTTCTTCCAAAAATTAAGGGATCGGTAAAATGCGTTTACTGCGACAAGATATTAAAACATTTGAGTATACGAGACTACAAACAATATTTTAACATTTAAATTCCACTAAGTACATGGATTCAGTCCCAAAACGCCATTTTGTGAAAAATTAAAAAGTTGTAAGTCTCTTGGAGGGACTGACTCTCTAAATCATGATGAATTTATCAACATGGCGCATAAACCGCGAACATTCTGTGGTGTAGTGGTTAGGTTGGCCAGCTATGACATAAAGGTAGCGGGTTCGATCTACGAAAAAAATGTTTGTGCGCAGGATAAATTGCGTTTAGGTGTTCTAGGAGCATAGTTCTCCGTGTACCTTAGGTATGCTTAGATACAGGGAATTTTAGTTTGAGATTGTCAAGTGATAAACATCGCAGATTTTAAAAAAACATTTTTTAGGAAAAAACAAAACCGCATTCAATGTATTTTTGAAGTCCAAGGTCAAATAGCGATGAAATTTATATGGGACCACTTCGTAGCTATACTGAGCCCAACGCAAAAATAATTTTCCAAATTGGTTCATAAATGACGGAGTTCTGAGGGAACAAACATAAAAAAGAAATACAACCGAACAGAGAACCTTCTCTTTTTTTGAAGTCGGTTAAAAAGCATTAGTTCGCAGCGCTTCTGACTCATTTTTTTACTCTGACTTATGAAACGAACAGGACATCGTTGCAAAATCTTGTGCGGCACTGAACTCCACTTGCTAATCTCATAATGCCCATTAATTTTGCTTGAAACAGTGCCTTTACTGGAACAAAGTAATATATGCACACTACTGCTTAGCAGTTGAATATGTGGCAAATGACCACTAGAAGACTAATAAGCACAAAGACGCAGTTGAGCGACTTGTTTAGTTGTTGAGTTATTATTGGGCATAACCGAAAAAGCCTAAATTAACAAAATAAAATTAGAAATATGATCTAAAACCACGATTAATGCGCCACAAAAGGAAAGAATAAAGGAAGTGTCAGCCGAATAGCTAATCGGGAAGTGCTCGAAATTTGAGTTGCAATATTCCACCCGGAACGACAGACAGACAAACAAGAAAGTGACTTAATAAAAACGTAGTAACGTGGTGAAATGTTACCATTGTGTCTGGCGTGTGGTCAAGCGATTAAACTAAGCTTTACTAATAAACAACTGGTTGTAGCTATTTTCTAGATAGACGTTTTGAAACGACGCCAAACAACCTGGCAAAAGATTATCAGAGAAAGATGAATGAAATATCAGACAATTGGCAATTTCGGTGATACTGTAAGAAAAATGCGAAAAGTGCCTATTTAATGTTGACTGAAGAGAGAAAAATTAAGTAAACAATATAATAACAACAAGCGAATTTCAGTAAATTAAAATTTAAAATACCGTAAAAACAAAAAAACTACAAAAAGTAAAAAATAGCAGGTCCCATATAATTTATCGAAATTGATTAAATATTTTTGAAAAACAAAGCAAAAGATATGTTTCGTCTTGAAGTCGGTTCGTGTGTTTTTTTCTAAAAAAATATTATTATATAGCTTTACAGCTTTAGTGCATAAAATAATAATATCAAATTTTATAAAAACATCAACAATTTGGAATTTCTGGAGAATTTGCTTTTCTCCGTGACTACCTATTTCGGAAAATATTTTCTTAGTGAGCATAAAAGATTCAATTTATTAGTCATACTTAGTTATTATCATGATGAGTGAGTCAATACATCACCCACTCTAGAACTAGTCTAAAACTAGAATCTTACTTCCTATCCTACAAATATAATGAATGCGACGTCTGTGTGTTTTATGTTTGTTACCACTATCTCGTGGTAGGTCTCTCGTATGCGGGAGGCCGTCTGGGTAGGTACTTTGTACTACTGCTTTGCCAGTTATTCTGCCACCAAGCGTAGTAGAGTGCAAGTATTACTGTGTTCCGGTTTGAAGGGCGTTGTAGCCAGCGAAATTACTGGGCATATGAGACTTTATCTGATGTCTCGGGGTGATGAGCGCAGTGCTACGCTGTGCTTTTTATGGTATTAAAAGTTCTGGGTGACACTGCAATTGTTATGGACAAGCGTGGCGCTTACCATCCGGCAAATGACTTGTTCGTCTCATCACTCAAAATTACTGGGCATTATGAGACTCAACAGCTAATTGTCTCAGGGTGACGAGCGCAGTGCAGCGCCGCGCAGGATTTTGCAAAACAAAGTTCTGGGTGGTGCTGTTATTGTTATGGGCTGGCGTATTGCTTATCATCAGGCAAACAACCAGCTCGTCTCGTCAAAGTCACATAAAAAAAAACTCAGTAAAATAAAACAAAATTAAAATAAACTTTCGTTTGAAACTATTCGAAAACAAAGGGCCGTGTCATACGTGCGCGGCATACGCTTCGGTAACTTGCCCGCAGTAGCCAGGCGCACCACGTGGATGGAATTCAGCCTTTATTGGAGGTTCAAAGTGAGCTCCTTTATCCATGGAGGGACGGAAACTATGCGACCTCGACGACTATCTGGAATGGTCAACACGGAGCCAGGTTCAAGAAGAATAGAAGGAGAAAAAGGAAGCGTACGCAAGGGTTGTCTGGAAGAGATCGTTTATTAGCGATAAGACCGCTCATTGTACTAATCAAATTTTTAAGTTATTTTTATTTGTTTTTGCTGTTATTGGTGTACAATAAAGGGTTATCAATCAATCAATCAATGCAGTGGGACGCTACAGTTTACTTATATATATCATATCATCAGTATTCTTATAGTAGCATTTTTTAATGTTCCAGGAAAAAGTGTAGACTATTTCCAAGTGCGCGCGCTTTTTTCCCCGGGCAAGTGAGCGAATAGATCATTTAATTAATATATCGCAGGTTTAATAAAAAAAAACTGCTGACGGACTTCTGTTTAAAGATGTAGAGGCAACATTTTAGTTATTAATTTGCCGTAATCAAAACTTAAAAAGTTTATTAGGCACTGCAATTGTTATGGGCAGGCGTGGCGCTCACTACCAGGCGAACGACTTACTCATCTCATTACTCAATTACATGAAAATTTAATTATAATGTTTAAAGTTAGCAAAAAAATATTTGTTTGATTGCTTAAGCTTCCTTCGTAAAAAAATATTTCATAAATTATACTTTCCCGTGAATAAAATAACATCTCAAACAAGAAATAGCCATAAATGAAACTGTGACATAGGTAGGTTACGCAATCACTTTCAACTAAAATTAATCTGTTTTTAAAATCCACCATTTGTAATGTACGAAATGTAAAAGCACGTATTCACAACATGTCCGAGATAAAGCTCGTATTCGCATCGCCACTCGCGTGCATTCTTTGCAACTTGAATCCGACTCGGAACTCGGAAGGACGGTACGTGTATAGAATCCGCGATAACTGACTATAAAACACATTTTATTTATCCAGTAAAATCCAGTTTGTTTATTACGTCCCTTCTGACCAGCTTGAGGAAAACATTTTCATTTTATTCATAACCAAATTAGCAATTTATAAATATTTTTTATGGTCTCCCAATTCCCAAAAACGTTTTCGCCACTCAAATTACGATCTTTTAAAAAGCTAAAATATTTTTCTTAACAAAAACGTCTACAATATTTCCTCGCGGCCTGAAAACTACGAAAGACATTTTTTGGGACATGCTTTCTAAGAATTTATTTTCAAATTGGTAGTCATTTTACGAAAATCATTTCTAAGAACTAACTTTGCAAATAAGAAAAAGAAGAGATTTCATAAGAAACATTTTATCACGTTAGATTTCTTTCATCACATACAGCGTCGTTACGTTTTAAGAGATTTGTCAAACCACTACCACAGAAGCTTCTATGGTGTAGTGGTTGGGCTGACTGTAAGTAGACTGTGTAGCATCCGGTTCGTGTCGAGCAGCACTTCAAGAGATAGTGATAGAGAGACATAATAATGTAAACATTATGTTTCTAAATAAATTGTATTTATTGAAATATATTAACCCAGTGATATTTTATTCATTTTTATAAAATGATCATTTCCATGAAAAAAAATCTTGCAGATCATTTCACCCCCCGATAAAATCGTAGAAATAGGTATGTTTTAAGACTGTTGGGCGTATTTATGGCTTTAGTTTATCATGCACGATTTTTTTATGTAACTAAATGACGAGACCAGCAGGTCGTTAGCCTGATGGTAAGTAATCTGTTCATAACAGATGCAGCACCACCCAGAACTTTGTTTTGCAAAATCCTGCGCAGCGTTGCACTGCGCTCGTCACCCTGAGACAACTAGTTTTGAGTCTCATAATGCCCAGTAATTTCGCTGGCTACAATGCCCTTCAAGCCGGAACACAGTAACGCTTAACTCGCGGCAGAATAACTGACAAAGCGGTGGTACCCCCTCTCGCATTCGAGAAACCTACCAAAAGTCATCATCATCAACCCATCACGTTCCCACTGCTGGGACACGGGCCTTCTCTCATAGAGAGAGTATGGGCCTTAATCCACCACGCTAGCCCAGTGTGGGTTGGTGGATGTCACATGTCTTTTGATTTTTGTGATTAATTCTTAGACATGTCGGTTTCCTCACGATGTTTTCCTCCACCGTTTTTAGAGCGAGTGTTAAATCCGCACATAACTAAAGAAAGACAGTGGTGCGGGGTCAGCGGGATTCAAACTCGGGTGCGTCGGATCGAAAGTTGCACATACTCCCACTGAGCCACACTGGCTCCAACCACCAGTAGACTTCACAAATATATGCCTAAATATATGCACCAACTATAATTAAACTACCAACGCTACCGCGTTGTAACACGTTTCATAGGCGCTGGTAACAAGAACAAGTTACGCTCTTACGTTCAAGAGTTAGCTAATAACTTTCGTGTTGTTAAGCATTGAATTAAGTTGCCTTACTTACGAACATAACTTTAATACACGCAGGACGATGATTGCTTGTATCATGTGGGGAAGAATTTAACTCGCCGCCCGAAACTTTGGTTGTGTGTGGATTTGCAATTGTTATAGGCGTGCTGCTACCATTAGATGAAAGTCTTAGTCTCGTGCTTTATTACAAAAATCACTCGCTACTTTTGCATCCACGACTAGCGTTTGTTGCGTATCACGGTCGCGAGTTTTAGCGAATGCTACTTTTAGTACCACCGGCCGCCATTTTTTAGATAGGCAGAGCTAAATAGCACGGCTGTGCGTTTCGATCGCGGTACAAAAATTGCTGTAATGCCATTCGATAGTGTGCACGTGTACAGTCGCTGCGTTTAGTTTCCGAAAAGCAATCGAATCCCCGATCGCAGACACTAAAAGTACTGGTTAGAGCCTAAACGAGAAATCCTCCGCGGCACTGCACTGCACTCGTCACCCTGAGAAAATGTCTCTTAAGTCTCATAATAGCCACATTAGTGGCTATTATTACGCAACACTGTCTTTCAACCCGAACCACAGTAATGGTTACACCATAATACTCGGCGGTTGAATATCTCGCATAGGTGTGGTACGAGCTCGCACTTTTTCCCTCGGATATCAAACATTGCGGTGGTAACTTCCACCAAAAACGTTTCTTGAAGATAACCTCTCCCACTCCTTTTTGCCTTGTTAACAACCCTATAGCTATAGAGTACGTAAGTCTGGTTTTCATACGATACACTTCATAGCAACGCTTCTAGGTACAGTCAGCGATACAAATCAATAAGAATTTTACATTTTCCATAAACCAGCACTCGTAAACGAACTTTTTGTGGCAATCATTGCTGCGATTGTATTGCTGTCGAGTTGCCGGCTGCATCTAGCAAACTTAGTGCAATACTTGCCGCAACCTTTCGCTTTTCGATGTTAAATAGTTTTCAGCAAGATGCGGTTTTTATAGCTTTAATTATAAACAGCTAGTATTTTTGGATTGTGTTTTAAGAAAAACAACAACATATCACATTTTTAACATTTTCTTAAAATGTTCAGCAACTTTTGTCGCTGATTGTACTTAGCTTAAGTAAATGAAGCATAAGCACCTCTCTAATGTCATATTCGAGCGTGTGAGCCGCTTAGCGGGATCCCATAATACCCAGACAAATAAGGCTTATTATTTGGCTTCGTCGACTTCAACCACCAAGAAAATATTCGCCTTACTCTCTCACTCGTACTATAATAATAATTAATTTTTAGAAAAAACAAAAACCGACTTTAAGTCCAAGGTTAAATATCGATAAAATTTATATGGGACCACTTCGTAGTTATACTGAACCCAACGCAAAAAGAATTTTTCACTTCAGTAGCTCAAACATGTAGGTTTTGCTGCCTGAAATCAGTGAGCAAAATGCGATTTTGCTCACTGAGTGAGACAATAGTTATTTGTGCAACAAGAGAGCAAAGTCGTTTTTTGCTGCGAGTGCTGATTTTGAATCCTGAGCAAGCGAAGGATTCAACGATTGAATCACGAGCGTAGCGAGTAAAAAGTTACTTTGTCTCACTCAGTGAGCAAAATCGCATTTTGCTCACTGATTTCAGGCAGCAAAACCTACATGTTTGAGCTACTGAAGTGAAAAGTAACTTTTTAATTTTTGTTATCAGAAAGCCGCGAATATTTTATTCAGCCTTGGGTCATGCAATTCGAAACATTCACACTCTATCTTTTTTTGACTTTGCTCTCTTGTTGCACAAATAACTATTGCAAATCGGTTCTTAAATGACGGAGATCTGAGGTAACAAACATAAAACAATAATTAAACAAACAATTGAATCAGAACCTTATCCTTTTTTGAAGTCGCTTAAAAATAAAGCGTTTTTTTATAAAACTTTTGTAAACGGTGGTACTTTCAACAAGGGAAAAATAAGATATGAATCAAATTTTAAAATTATACCTCTTTTGTTTAATTTAGAATAATATCTTGTGGGATCAGTTAAAAAATATTTATTTGGATCGGATTTGTGTGATGCTGCGGGAGCTACCCTGTTGATCCAGGGAGGCTGTTCACTTAAGCTAATCAGAGCGAAGCAAGGAAATTATAACCGAAATGCAAAACGAAAATTATTATTTCGCTTTTGTGAGAAGAATCATTTTGACTATTGCTATTTTTAACCCCCGCCGGGATGTTATAAGCTTGACCACTATGTATGTGTCTGCGCCACCGTAGCTCTTAAACGGGTGAACCGATTTGGATGCGGTTTTTTTATTCAAAAGCAGGTTTTCTAGCGACTTTAGAATCCACCTTTACCATCCTTTAGACTTTAGAATTTAGAAACCTCAATCATCAAACTCAATTATTTATTGCAATCATCAAAATTAACTCGTAATTGGCGGAGTAATCACGTAACAAGTGTTAGCGACGCGAGTGCTAGACATATAGATAAGATATAGATATATACATATAGGTAGTTTATTTATACATATAACTTTGTTCTCGAAAATGTTATAATATGTACCTACTTATTTTGGTTAAATAAATATATAAGGAATTGCGGGGTGAACGATCTGTGCGAAGTACCTACTAGTTGAGGTGCGCGGGAGGTGCCAAAGCATCGCCGCGAAGCCAGCCAGTCCGCCACATACATACGCGCTGACCACACGTCGCTCGCTCGCAAACCTATTGTAATCCTGATTCCCGTCTACCCTTATTTTCACCCCAGCTTCTACAAAGCTGGTCCTTCGAACCGGATCTGTAATCGGTTACCTATGTTTTCAACTCCGCCGCAAAAAATGGTGAGAACGCGAGGCACCGTTAAAAGACTGGAAGAAGAAAACTTTTTACGGTTGGGACAATTGGATCAGGAACAAGAACGTACAGTGGAAGCTTCTAAGCCAAAAGACAAGTGTAAAAGTGATGCTGAACTGCAAACAACCACAGAAAAGAATTTGGACAATTTTTTTTTGCAACATGTGGGTAGTGCCCGGTCGGTGAAGTCGGAGAATGTTCTGGCTCATCCCTCAACATCAGCGTTTCAAAACACCACAGAAGACATGAAAACAGCTCCGAAGTCAAAATCAAAAGCGTCCGCTTCATCTTCAGTGTTGGCCCGGAAAAAGAAGTTGGAGCTAGAAGCGGCACAAGCTAAAGCGCGTATACAGATGGAGCTTATTGATAAAAAGCTAGCGGCGGATATGGCGGAGTTAGATGAAAAATACAGTCTACGATCATCAGAAGGAAGTGAAGTTAGTCCACACAGCGAAGTGGAGAAGTGGATTGATCGCAGTCAACAGGAGCTGAAAGGACAGTCTCGCCCACGACATGGTGACTACACGGGCAAGGCGTGTCCTCCACTGCTACCAGTACTTGGTGATGACGTCGGCCATCAGGCCAACGTAAGTTTGCTGGTGAGCGCTATAAAGGACCTGACCGCTGCGACTGCTTCTGCTGCTACTAAAGGATCTGACGCCAAAATGCTGAGCCGCTTATGCACGCCGAGAGACCTACCGTCGTTCTCCGGTGACCCCTTGGACTGGCTGCAGTTTAAACAGGCGTACCAAGAATCAACGCTAGTGTGCAACTTCAACGAGAGGGAAAATCTGTGGAGACTCAGAAAGTGTCTTCATGGACCGGCTAAAGATGCAGTTACGTCACTGTTAGTCAGTGCTACGACTCCTGACATTATAATGTCAACCCTGGATCTTCAGTTTGGAAACCCTGACGTAATCATATCTAAGATTATGCAGGATATCACTTCACTACAACCGTTATCAGAACAGTATCATAAGGACATCATACCGTTCTCAGTGAAAGTGAAAAATTATGTGGCCGCAGTACTCGCGATCGGTCAGAATGAGTACCTAAGTGCAATGAATATCGTCTCGGTGATTTTATCTAAACTACCTACGATCCTGATCTCCAAGTGGGCCGACTTCAGCTACCCCTACTTTAACCAAGGCTGCAAGTCAAAACTCGTGATCTTGTCCGAGTTCCTAGACGGAGAAGCTGTAAAAATATCAAGGACGGCAGTGAACATTACCTACGATCTCAGTGGTGAACATTCTGTGATACGTAAAAACAATAACACAGTTCGAAATCGCGCGCAAACTGTGCTCGTACAAAGTGACAATGATAACGACGACAAGTGCCGGTTTTGTCGTGTTTCAATACATAAACTGCCAGACTGTAAAAAGTTTAAAAAGTCGCTGCGGAAAGATAGGTGGTTCTATGTGAAACGTAATAGACTATGCTACAAGTGTTTAGTGTCAAATCATAATAGAGAGAACTGCCCGGCTCCCGCGTGTGATACCGATAACTGTGGTCAATCGCATCATCGTTTGTTGCACTACGCGAAGGACAATAATACGCTGCAACTAAATAGTGTGAACATTACGGAATTACAGGACAGTAAAAGTGAGGACAGTGATGTGCAAGTTGAGACTGTGTCGCACATAAAAGTGAATAGTTCAAAAGTATTATTAAAAACTGTGCCTATCAATATCCATGGACCTAACGGTATAGTGAGTTGTGTCGCATTGCTTGATGACGGCTCGACTGTGTCATTGATAAGCGCTGCGCTGGCGGCACGCGTAGGGCTACACGGACATAAACAAACTATGCGTGTGTGCGGTGCATGGGATTCTACGGAATTAGTTTGTGAGAGTGAGATCATGGACTTGAAAGTGACAAACAGAGACGGAACTATGTTTACCTTCCGAGCGCGTAGTGTAAATCAGTTAAACTTACCTGTGCAGACGTTGACACCGACTAACATCGCGAACTTTAAGTGTTTATCTGAAATTAAAAAATACCTGTGTGATGGACATACTAAACCGGAACTGTTGATAGGGCAGGATAATTATCACTTGATGTTACCTTCTGAAATAGTTAATGGTGCACCTGGTGAACTATACGCCACTCATACTCCCCTGGGGTGGTGTGTGCACGGTTGCGTGCGCGACTCGCTGAGCGCTGCGGTCAGGCGCAACGGTGCGCTGCATTCCACGCTGCTCATCTCCGAAGACACGGGCGTGACGACGTCAGACAGCGACCGCTGTCTACGTGACCTGCAAGAGGAAGTTCGACGATCCTTCACAATCGAGTCTATGGGCATCGGCTGTAAACCTCGAAAGAATGCTGATGATGAACGAGCTGTCGAGCACCTTGAGCGAACATCTTCGTTGATCGACGGGAGGTGGTATGTTGGACTGCCATGGAGAGACGCAAACTGTAAAATGCCTGAGTCATACCCTAAAGCTGAAACTAGGCTGAAAGGTGTGATAAGGAAGATGAAAGCAGATGAAGGCTACTCCCTACGATACAAAGATCGAATCGACCACCTGTTCCAAAATGATTATGCGACGGAGATCACTGACCCTAAAACTACACCAAAGACATGGTACTTACCTCATTTTGGAGTTGAGAACCCTAACAAAAAAAAGCTTCGACTAGTATTCGACGCGGCTGCTAAAAGTAATGGGTTATGTTTAAACGATTACCTCCTGACGGGTCCTGATCTACTAGTATCACTATTTGGTATCATGCTTCGATTCCGTAAACATAAAATTGCCATCACCGGGGATATACGAGATATGTTTCTGAGGTTGAAAATCATATCCGAAGACCGAAACGCGTTACGATTCCTGTGGAGACCGAACCTAGATGGTGAAATAAAAACTTATGCGATGATCTCCCTTATTTTTGGCGCGAATTGTAGCCCGTTTGTATCGCAATTCATAAAAAACAAAAACGCTCAACGCTACGAATCATCTATGCCAGCCGCCGTGGAAGCAATATGTAAACAACACTACGTCGACGATTATATTGACAGTTTGCAAAGCGAAGATACGGCTATCAAAATGGTAACTGACATTACGCACATTCATAAACAAGGCGGTTTCGAAATTAGAAACTGGACCTGTAATAATGAAGCCGTCATCGACAGCTTACCAAAAGAGACCTTAGGACCTACCGCTATAAGATTCAAGATCGGACAACAATACGACGGCGAGCGCACACTGGGTTTAATCTGGTTTCCAGAAGAAGACACGCTTGGCTTCGACTTATCGCTGAAAAGAATTCCTGAAAAGATACTCACCGGTGAAAGAAGACCTACTAAAAGAGAAATGCTTCGTGTTATTATGTCAATATTCGATGTATACGGATTCCTGGCGCCATTTACTATAAAAGGAAAAATCATGTTACAAGAAACCTGGAAAACTAATCTCAGCTGGGACGAAATGATAAGAGATAACATGTTTACGAGATGGATTGAATGGCTAGAAATGCTCAAGCGCGTGAGTCACATACGCCTGCCTAGATACTATCACAAGGCTGCTGCGGTGAGCGAGACGGAAGATGCTCCTAGTGCGTTTGCACTGAATAACGCACCGTGCCCACAAACCACGCCCACTTCGTCCAGTACAGGCGTCACCGCCGCCGGCGCACGTTCAAGCGCTAGCGCTGGTTATAGCAACCTACAACTACACATATTTTGTGATGCCTCGACTAAAGCGATGTGCGCCGTAGCTTACTGGCGTTGGAATGATAACTGTAACGGGCAGATAAAGGTTGCATTTATATCGAGTAAATGTCGAGTCGCCCCAATAAAACACATTTCTGTGCCCCGCTTGGAACTACAGGCTGCTGTCCTAGCTGCAAGATTATCAGAAACGATTACCAAAGAGCACAGAATATTGGTAAAAAAGATATTCTTTTGGTGCGACTCCGCTACAGTTCTGCACTGGATACGAAACAACACACGTACCTATAAAGTGTACATAGCTCATCGGCTCGGTGAGATAGATGAACTCACACAAATAAATGACTGGCGCTATATACCTACTAAGTTGAACGTGGCCGACATAGCTACCAGGGAATACTGCGATATCTCAGTATTAGAAAATAAATGGTTTCGCGGTCCTGCATTTTTTAACGGGGAAGAAAGTACCTGGCCACAGGAAGTACAGCCTCCTATTATATCTGACGTGGACCTGGAATGTGTGGCAACTCTTCACGTCAGCACCGAACTCGACTTACCTGCTGTACCCGACCCGGAAAGATTTTCTTCGTGGCTCCGCTTACTGAAATCAACCTGTAAAGTATTATCGTTCATAGATAAATGTAGAAAACTTACCGGTGAGATAGACGGCGAAATGATGATGAAGGCCGAGCGCCTGCTGATGAGATACTCACAAGCACAGTCGTTCCCTGAAGACCTCGCCAACCTGAAACAAAAAAAAGGATTAGACAAACGAAGTAAACTACTTACCTTGTCGCCGTTCCTGGACGAGTTTGGAGTTCTTCGTGTCGGTGGCCGCATTGACGCCGCACCTGAAATATCACAGGAAGCCAAACAGCCTGTGATACTCGATGGCCGCCATCACGTCACGATGTTGATTGTTCGTCACCACCACGTCAAGGCCGCTCATGGAAACCAAGAGATGGTAGTTAACGAGCTGAAACAAAAATTTGCGGGAAACAAAAAATGGGCGCATCCGAGTCGTCGACGTCAAAACAAAGAGCGGGGTACTTCGGCGATCCGCGGCACGCGTCGCACGCATTCCCACGGGTGATGAGTGCTGAGGCAGCACTGGGGTGGGGGGTTGTTAGCGACGCGAGTGCTAGACATATAGATAAGATATAGATATATACATATAGGTAGTTTATTTATACATATAACTTTGTTCTCGAAAATGTTATAATATGTACCTACTTATTTTGGTTAAATAAATATATAAGGAATTGCGGGGTGAACGATCTGTGCGAAGTACCTACTAGTTGAGGTGCGCGGGAGGTGCCAAAGCATCGCCGCGAAGCCAGCCAGTCCGCCACATACATACGCGCTGACCACACGTCGCTCGCTCGCAAACCTATTGTAATCCTGATTCCCGTCTACCCTTATTTTCACCCCAGCTTCTACAACAAGCATACAAAAAAACATACCGTCCAATTGAGAACCTCCTCCTTTTAAACTCGGTTGAAAATGATAAGTTATGTCAAACATTCGGAAAGCTTGAAAAAGTATGCGGGCGAGGTACCCATAGCAAAGAAAACTAAATATTACCATAGTCTGTAAACGCGCTTAGCGCAGTGATGCAAATGTCATTGCGGGCACGTACAACAGAATCGTCTTTGTTTTCATATAATGAAACAACTTTAATCAGAGGGGAAGGAGATTTCCCTCGCGGGCGCGGGTAGGCTCAAGACTACGCTTTTTAAGGGCACTGCGGGAAATTATAATAAAATTTGGAAATAGTCAACAGTTTTATTTCAAAAGCAGTTCAAGAATTCTTTTTTGACTTTGTAATAATTAATGGTACTCAATTATACAGTTTCAAGTATTTTTATGTAATAGAGTGACGAGACAAACAGGCCGTTCACCTGATGATAAACAACAGGCCTGCCTGTAACAGTTGTAGCACTATCTAAAACATTGTTATTAAAAAACTGCTCTGCACTCGTCACCCTGAGACAAAAGCTCTAAATTCCAGTATTTTCTTCGATTTGAATATTGTTGCGGGTTTATGAAAAGTCATCCTCTGTTTTCATTTCTTTTCATAAGACTAAGTTGCTAGTTTGTGTTTGTATATTTATTTTATTGGCTTAGTCAGTAAACTGAAATAGGTATACATACATTATAATGAAGAGAAGTTTCAAGTGTATAAACACTTAATTTTATGTAAATTGAACCCGTACAAAGCTGAGCGCGACAGTATATAGGTACAGCCGTAGTACCTGTTTGCCAATTATTCTGCATTATAGCCAGCGAGATTACTGGAAGACTTTTTACTTTATTGTCCCAGGGTGACTAACGCAATGTAGTGCTACGCAGGCATTTGCTAAACAAAGTTCTAGATGGTGCAACTGTTACGGCCAGGCGTTTTGATTCTCATCCGGTGAACGACAGGCTCGTCTCGTAACTCAATTCCATTAAAAAAAATAGTAAATTGCATCCAACAATTTGAATCAAAGTAAAGAAAAGCATAAAGATAAAATAATATATTGGAATCGAAGAAAAATTTACACACAAAGAATTAGAAGTCTAAATTTATATTTTTTTCTAAAGATGGAGTAAAATACTTACAAAGCCCAACATTCTATGTAGGTATAATGCCGTAATCAACACGATAATTTCAGAAGCTATTGAGAGAAACTAGCAAATAAATAATTCTTATTCTTATTCTTAACAATTTGAATGCTACTTAATATTATAAATGCTAAAGTGTGTGTTTGTTACCGCTGAGTTCCATAATGATTGAAAGGATGGATTTAGATGAAATTTGGTATGCAGATAAAAGTCCTGGATAAGGATATAAAGTATTTTTCATTCCGGAATAAATCAATCAATAAAAAGCTCTTTATTTACTTTAAGCATCACAGACACACTTATGAACGTCAATTTATCACAATGACTCTACCACCGTATCGGAAAAGAATAATTTCTCAGAAGATACGGCAAGCAACTGAGGGACATTTTCCCTACCAATGTTATGTTTCTTGTGCAGAAAAAATCCTGTCAGAAAATTTGTTGTTTAAGGCTATACAATATAAATTATTGAATATGACTTACCGGAACATTTAATTCTTGCAATATTTGCAAAATATTGCGTCCTTGATTGCGCAGAAATAAAATTTGTATTGTTTCGTCTCTCAACAAATTCGAGGCATCGTTTGAGTATAAAAATGAACACAAAAAGAATCAGCAGTCCAGAAATACACAGCACAGGTCAAAAGAATAGCTAACACAGTCCAGTAACACACAGCAGAGGTCAACTTTAAGGCGAGATCATCGAATTCCGTATACAAAAGATTCGTAAGTGATAAATAAGATAAAACTTTTAAAATAATGGTTTTGATTAACAAAATAGAAGTGAGAATAAATAGTGACAGTTGACAGATTGATAGCTATAGAGCTCAGAGATAAAACACTATAGAACTCAGTGAAAGAACACTATCCTCTGAGCTATAGAATATAGTTTGCCCAAGGAGTTTCGCTTTTGTTGTAAATTTCTTAATTGGTGGAAGTGAAATGTGGGCGATGAAAAGCATTTTGTTAGCAAAGTGGTCTACCGCTAACTTGTTCGATTGTACCAGTTCACTACTATGCAGTAGTGGAAAGTTCCAGGCACCTTTCTCTTCTATATAATTACGAACAGTAAAGTATGCTTTTTTCGGATGTCCCTCTGAACGTCGACAGTCCTTTATTTCGACACGACCCTTACTTCGAAAAAATATAGTTCGGCAAGTATTAGTTCGGCAAGTATTAGTTCGACAAGTATTAGTTCGACAGAAAGTACTACGTCGTTCCGGGTGGAATCTTGAAACTCAAAAGTCGAGCAATTCCCAATTAGCTATCCGGCTCAAACTTTCAGGATAGCTGACATCTCGATGACAATGCATTCTAAATCCATTTATTCTTTTTAGGCGCAAACGTGGTTTTAAAATTATTTTTTTAAATCTACATCTTACAAGCTCTTCAACATTTCAAGTTAAATACTTGCAATGTTTGTTTGTTTGGGTCAAATCTTATAAGTTGAATCAGAACCACTTCCTCTTATCCTACGGAGTTAAAATTTTGCATAGTTGTCAAATTCCGATAACAATGAATTATTATGGTGGCAGCTTACTGATCTGATGATGGAGCCGGAAGGTGGGTAATGGAACTCCTTGACGGATAAACACTAGTAGATATACTAGTGTTTGGTCTCGTTTTAATCTGCTCGCGGTTTTAAATTTGTTAAAAGCTTGTCTTGAAAAATATATTTTTTAACAAAAATCTTGTTGCTGACTATACCTGAGTCCCGATGTTCGCAAGAATCCGGGCGAGTTAGCGATGCGCATACTGTCGCGGGCACGTTCGGAATCGTCCTTTGTTTTCGCACAATTTCAAACAAACTGTGGTTTGGACGTGCACGACTCTTGTTTTACATTCTTTTGTTTTGAATGCGATGTTGTTTTGTTACTAGATTCATGTTTATGAACATTGTTATTATGAATAATTATTATGTTTTTTATCTTATTGTTATTCCACGTGGTGAATCTATTTATTCCATAGAATTCAAGTATATTTTTGGAGTTTTTTTGTATCGATTTTTGATTGATTATCCTTACCGGTTTTATTGTTAAGGTGTGTTAATGGTCCCTTTGTAATATGTAATTGTCCCTATTCTAATATGTGGTACAGGTAGGTATGTATAATGCAGAGTTTTTGTATTGTATAAAATTACAAACATAACAAATTAAAATTTTATTTTATTTTGGAATCGAAAAAATAATTTATTTTTGGAATTGGCTGAACTTTAATTATTTTTCATGTTTTACCGAAAATCCTTTACTTATACGCATTAGCGTCTTTTTAGATGTTGTTTATTTTAATTAAGTTTGTTTACACTCACATAATTATCACATTTCCACGCACACAATTACAACACCAAGGAGCTTAAGTCAACAATCATCACCACAAACAATTAACGACTTTATCACCCAATCAATACAGTCCACAATCGGGTTTCTCCATCGGAACCACCTGTAGAATTTCTTATCAATCGATCTCCCAAAAAAATTCTAATTTTACGTCACTATTTTCTAAGGACATTTTTGAGAGGAGCGAAAAGTGAGAGAGGAGATTTTTGAGAGGTGACAGAGAGAGAGGAGGCGACCGTCGCGCGCGGTGGTTGGTCTTGCACTGAGTTACCCGGTTGCCGGCAAGGATACCCGATACCCGGCTTACATCCGGACCAGTCGGCCGATTATTACCCGGATTTTTCCCCAGTCCGTCGATTTCCCACCCAATTCGTCGGCAGGAGACTATGCGTCAGTTTTTTCTAGAGAAAAGGAAAGTTTTGAAGTGATCTGTTTGGATAAGATTCGTGATAAGTTTTCGGTTTTCGTTGAAGTTGCGTCTTTTATACGAAGAGTTGGTTACATCTTATTTTCGCGCCTCATCGAGAACCAATTGCTATAGGCAAGTAAAATAAATTTTATAGTAAAACCACAGAATACTAAGAGTAAAACAAAAAAGTGACAGATTAAAAAAATAATGTAAAAGCCCCGTTTTTACGCGTCTTTTGAGATTAGGTCGTATTGCATGCCAATAAATTAATTTAGAATGTCATTGAATTTTGAGCTACCCTGAAAGATTCAGTCGGATAGCTTATCAGAAAGTGCTCGAAATTTGCATTGAAAGATTTCACCCGGAACGTCAGACAGACAGACATACAAGAAAGTCATTTAATAAAAACGTGGTAATAATAATAAAACACAGCAGTTGTCTGTTTTAAATTAGGAGGTTCAATTTATACAATAAGATTTAAACTGTTTTTACAACACACTAGGTCTGCGTTTGACCACAATCTCACCTGATGGGAAGTGACGATGTGGTCGAAGGTGTAGCACGCTTGAGTAAGTACATAAAAACTACTACTTAATAAGATAACACTTAACAATAAACATCGATTAGTACCACTTCATTATAACCTTTTATTCATTTTATGTTTGATACTTAAAACATAATAATATACACAACGATCACAAACATATATCCTGGCCTCTAACTAGGATTCCCTGTATCTAGGGAACCAGGAGCTATGAGGACCACGGTCCCACAACACCCAGACACGAAATAAATGCTTGCACTTTTTTTCCGTGAACAAACATTTGTCCTTTACCTCAGTGACCACAACCATCAGATTATATCATGATCATCATCATCATCAGCTCATCATGTTCCCACTGCTGGGACACAATCCACACGGGCTATAATCCACCACGCTGGCCCTGTGCAGGTTGGTGGAAGTCACAAGTCCTTGAATTTTTGTCTTGGACATGCCGGTTTCCTCACGATGTTTTTCTTCACCGTTTAACTGCATATAACTTAAGAAAGTCAGTGGTGCCAGCGGTATTCGAACTCGGGTGCGTCGCATCAAAAGTCGCACGTGCTCCAAATGAGCCACAGTCGCCCTATTATTTGTATTACAAGCCGATTGTATCACTCATAGACAACTTACATAAGTTCTTAAAGTTATTGCTAGATGGGGAAGCTCAATATTTTATCCATGTCTTCTAGTTCACGGCAATGTCGATTCAAACATCCTTAAGCACGAGTAGACGTCCACAATTGATCCGGTTTGAAGGGTATTGTAGCCAGAGAAATTACTGGGCATATGAGACTTATATCTGATGTCTCGGGGTGATGAGCGTAATGCAGTGCTACGCAGTGATTTTTATTGTATTAAACGTTCTGGGTGGTACTGCAATTGTTATGGGCAGGCGTGGCGTTAACCATCAGGCGAACGACTTGCCCATCTCCATCATTCAGTTCCATAAAAAAAGCAATTCTACATTGGTTTAATATTTCTCGCTTCGCTCCACACCGCACAGCTTCAGTGGACAGGCACTTTTCAGTCTTTTTTCAGTATTTATTAATTTCTTCGGAACTCTTTCAGAAAGTATTTATTTGCAATCATTCGAAGAGAAATGTATTTATTTCAAGATGATATCGGATATTTGAACCGAATATACGGAATAACCTTTTATTGGCCGTTTCAAAGAGTTTTACGACGACAATATTATTTTATTCCGAGTCCTTCGCGTATTTATTTTAGATTGTTGTATTAGGCTCTACTGAGGCCGTTATAATATAAATTATTTATTTATTTATTTATTTATTATTAGATGATCAACAGCTTATACAAGAGATTCAGTTACAATCTTAAGCAATCATACTATAGGCTAATGAATGATCATCCTAATTAATATTATACAATTATTATGTATTTTGCGCTCTACATACATTATTATACATTATTAATTTTTTACGCAATTATTTTATTAAAGAAAAATAAAATTGCGACTGCCCTGGTGTAGTGGTTTAGCAGGTCAGCTGATCACATAAAGGTTACAGGTTCGAAAACTATTATGCATTTTTAATTTTGTAAACACATATAGTAAATATTTAAAATCCCCGGAACGAGGTTTTAGAAAAGCTCGAAAATGGTAGGGTTTATTTCAAAACCTGATCAAAGTAATTTCAATAATTTTCCTATGAAATTGAGGTACTTTGTTTATCCGTATACAAAATGCAAATAAACAAACATTAATAAATTCAAAGTCCGTAAAAGCGCTTTTACATTTTGATGAAAAGTAAACAAATATCCCAGTACAGGATAAGAGAACAAACACAGAGTACTTACACATAATCCTATGAAACGTGCAAAGTACATTATAAAGGCACATGTACATGCGTTTGACAGAAAACATACAATTCCTTCGTTAAGTAAAAAGGGAACTCAGTATGAAGAGCTCGCCACTTCAGCGCCATCGATATTTACCTGATATTTACAAAGGAATGTCACAGTGTAAGATATACAGAAGGTAATGTGTACATGCAGTGAGTTGACATACATTGTGATGAACACCCACACTGTAATCGTAAAAGAAAATTATAAGCGTTGAACTTGGGTCCAAAAAGTGCGAAGATTCATAATGACATGTACCTATAATAAATAATAAATAAATAAATATATGAAAATAAATAAAAATATATGAATTTGTGACCTAAATATATAAATGATACTGTACTTAAATAACTTATACTTACCTCTTATCGACACCAATTTAGCTGTGCCCAACAGGGTCCATAATGATTATTTATTTGTAACCTACCACCTAAGAACTCCATTGTGGAATGCTAATAAACAATATGAATAATGAATAATGATCAAGATTGTGGACTAAATAGGTACTTATGAAATAATCATTTATATTGACATATGTCAATGAGAAATAGTCTCGGCGTCATTTCAACGTTGACGTGCCCTACCCTAGAAACCGTTATCTACTGCAAGACCTCAGATCCTTCAGGATCTTTCATAGGTTTACAGTTAAGATCTTAAGACTAACGGTCAAATTCAGTAAGAGTTCAGTAGGACTTGAGAAATATTTCAGAGGGAAAAGTTATATTGAACGCTTCTTCAGCAGGACTCCAGTGGGGCTTCAGTAGGAAGTCGCTTAGACTTCATTAGGAATTCAGTAGTCCGTCCCTTGGAATTATGTACAACAGGAAATGTGCATGTGGTGTCGAAAAATCTGGAAATTAATTTTTACGATAGATTACTCCCGTAAACATTTAGTAGTGATATAATAATTATTATTAATTGCGTAGTGTTTTGTATTTCAATGTTTATTTTTCTTATTTTTGGAGAAACGGAACGTAATCGCAAAACGCTGGAGTACGTGTAACCACGTTTTGACGTCACGTACCTCGCTGCTTATTGGTCAATTTTTGATATAGAGCCCGCCCTATTGGTAAATATTAGACACACACACATGCATAGGACCAATGAGGAGATCCTAATTCCCCTGGTTTTGACGTCACAAGCAAATGGCGCGTTTATGTTGATTTAAATTAATTAAAATTTTCATTTAATTATTTTATTGACGAATGATGCTGTAAACTGTTTAATCATTAATAGTACCTATTCAATAATTAATCGATTCATGCATTAAAAAAATACATGCACATTCCCTATTGGGTGAGACTGAGACTTAACAGTAGCGGTAAGGATTCATATCAGAAGCCTGGACTAATTTAAGCTCCGAACATTAATTATGACAGCATTGATATCAGTGACAAATAAATAATTAAAATAACGTAGTTCCGAGCACTTTCCACAATTTAGCGCTGACTTACTACGGGTGTGGCTCAGAAGTGGCGACTACCATTAGACAAAACACTATCGCCCCGTCACTTAATTGCATGGAAAAGGTTGCCGCGTCATTCTACGTAGTAAGTTTTCTGCACTCTTCTCCACTACGTCCCAAGGCCGTGGATTTGAGACGAGGTGCTTAGCGAATGATAATATAACGCGCTGAAAGCGAGAGGTAGAGCGCTATCAATCACTGAGTCCAATATATAGTGGTAGTCAGCATTCATGTTATTTTATATTGTATACATTTTAGCATAGACTTGTTTATATGGTTCAACGTTTAGTGCATTGTAGCCTTTAAAGAGTTCTGTTATGTACCTTCCAGCCAAATCATCAAACCAGTTCGTAGTATTGTATTGTATCTATTATTTAAGTTTACTTTATTGACATTTTTTACGTTTTATTATTATTTTAGACCTTACATCCCCGTTTTTAACATATTGATAATTCCTCTCCATCCAAAGGTTGCCTGGAAGAGATCGCCTGTAGCGATAAGGCCGCCCATTGTAACACTTTCATTAGTTGTTTTTATGTACTGTCTGTAATTTTAATGTTTGCAATAAAGCGTTTATCTATCTATCTTTTATATAATTGCATTGTCATCAGAATTACAAACATTTGCAAAGATTTAAACCTTTCAGGTTTGAATATGTTTAAAAATGTACAAACCCCCGACACAAAAAACCTATAAGAAGTAAAAAACGGCACCGATTTTGATAAAACATGTCTAAGAACCACCGCTAGAAAACTTGCTTTCATATAAAAAAAACGTATTCAAATCGGTTCACCCGTTTATGTGCCACGGTGCCACAGACAGACACACGTAGGGATCAAACTTATAACACCCCTCCTTTTTGCGTCGGGGGTTAAAATAATAATAATCCATAATTAATCATCAGTTAATAAGTATCATTAATACAAGTCAGATTTAAAATTAACAGTAAACTAATCATAATTATATAACATTGTAATAAATTAACCAATATACAATTATTTACAACATTCATTAAAAGTCATAATTTATATTTTACAAATTATTCGAAGCTGTAGAACGTCTTCTCAATAAGCCACTGTTGTAACTACAGTGGATTTAAAATAATTTAATCTACGAATAATGCAGCTCAAGAAAAACTCGCCAAAGACGCGACATCCGACGAAACCATTTTCAAAGTATTCTGTCGTTGTTGTTTAATAGACAAGTTTACGAATCCTCTTTTAATTCTAAACTCCAACAGACACCGTATTAACGGTATTAATATATAAACGAGCTCCTTTAAAAGATCTCTTGAACAAAAACCAAGTCCCGTCTGACTCAATCGATCTTTATCGTATTTCTAAATTCCCAGCTTGAACATAAATAAGCTCTATTACAAATTAGCTATACAGGCTGATACTAAGAATACACAGGGTGATACTAGGTATATTATATAGGTTGATTAAAGCTCGCCATTATCTCAGGATCGGCTGCTCAACGAGATACGATGATAAATGAAGGTAAACTAAATCAACTTAATTGTTAGTTCTTGGTAAGATTGCTTTTCAAGTTATTATGTAAATTGATAGGAGCGCTTGTGGCGTAGCTCGCCGTTCATATCAGATCTGTTAGGTTGAGCAACGTTTGCCGTGGTCACGATTTGGATGGGTGACCGTTTGTGTGGTATTTGGTGGGCACGCATATATTTATTTATAATACTATACAGAAAACAAACATATGCATACAACTTATTCAAATAAATAATATTATATGCCAATATATAATACATTACTTCGTAGCATAATTACAATAATGTATACCTACAATGCACACATAAAATATGAGAATGGGTATGAAAAAAAAAAGAACGCTTTTAGACATGAGTTTGAATTGACGTTTGTTATTTATTAACATACGGTCCACGCACTTTGGTAATGATAAGATAATAGAGACCCGAGCAGCAAAAATCAAAATCAAAATCATAATCTATCAAAAGAATTGTCCAAATAACCAACAATCACATTCCTGGAATTACGTTCTTCTTTTTTGAATCAATATATTAATTTTATTTATAATTAGTTCCAAATTAGCTTTTGATTCTATCAAATTAAATATTAAACATATTAAAATGATGTAGGCCTGCCTGAAGAAAGAACTACAATTCGAGAGGACAATAAAAAACAAAAGTGTAATAAATTAGGGAACAAATTATTCAAATTGTTGTACAGTCGGCATTAAAAGTAAGCATACATTTCGGAACCCTGTCATATTCAGTAGCTTAACTATGTTTTTCTCTTTCCTTGAAATCTTTATTGCGACATCATCACCTACAGCCTGTTCGAGTTCACTGCTGGACTAGGCCTCTCCTAACGCACGTCACTGAGCTCGGTCTTCGGCTCTTCTCATGTAGTTTCCGCCATCTACTTTGCACAACTACTTTGCTTCTGGCTGGAGGGCTCTACGTTTGCCTAGGCGTGTTCTCCACCTTAGCTCATAGGTTATCGGTTCTTTGACTGATTACTATGTGACCGGCCGTATTCAACTTATTCGTTGAACTATGTCAGTTACTTTGGTTTCTTTTTCAGATTACCTCGTTACAGATTTGATGTTGTATATAAGAAATAACATTGTAAAAAACCAAAAATTGTTACAAAATCTAAAATATTTTTTTAAACTAGAACCTACTTCAAATCTAAACGTTTACTTTTTGTTTTTCTTTTTTTTCAAAATGTTGCTGTATCTATTTCGATAACATTTATATGGGACCACCTCTGAAGTATCACCTACTAAACAAACAAAGATTCATCAAAATCAATTCACAATGTGCGGAGTAATCGCGTAACAAACATACAAAAACAAAAAACATACCGCCGAATTGAGAACCTCCTCCTTCGTATCTTCTGAGTAGTGGTTCTTCTTCCGATACGGTGGTAGAGTCATTGTGATAATTTGACGTTCATAAGTACGTCTGTGATGCCAAACATGAATAGATTTTCATAGATGCTTTTTTCATAGATCACTGAGCGGCTTTAAACTTATGGGACCGTCAAGTACTCGCTTAATGTTGCGACATGACAGTCAGTTATTGCGGTATTCTACTTATATGTGCACTCATTGTGCTGATTGTACAGTCAGCGACATTATGTAGCTGAACATTTGCAATCGACCAATTTATAATAAAACCGAAAACATACTAAATAAATAACACACAGCATTTTAAGTCGCTTTTTAAATTCATCATTCAGAGTGAACAGAACACTGAAGTTCATAGTCAATTAAAGATTCAGAAAGGATTCGCTACTTATGTCGCTGACTGTACCTGCGTATTTTTCTTTATATCCCGCTTTTAATTCTGCCTAGCCCGCGGCGATACAGCCTCTGTACAAAAGCATGTTTAATTAGGGTTCCGCATGATATACTGTTTAGAAAATGTCGCATTTCAATGGGTAAGCCGTCCAGCTTGAAATTGAATTAGGGCGAACATGGCAGCCGCATGTCGGACAAGCTGTTGCTCAAGCTAGTCAAGCTACATAGCATATCTCTTGCTAAGGAGGTACATAGTATATGACGTAGTTCTCATGCACAGTTGCTCATGATGATTAAGTGCTTTTGGGAAATGCCACATACTTAAGGTAAGTATAATATTACAAGAAACCCCTTGACTTCGCACGGGTTGTATGGAAGAGAACGTTTTAAGCAAAAAAACTATATATTGTACTACAATAGGCTTTTGTATCTATATTGATATTATGAATCCTCTTCAAAATACCAATTTCAAAAATGTCTAAAAACTAGCACATTTCATATTAAAGAATAAATATTACCTAACTTTGTTTTTATCTTTCTATCCGCTGGCGCGTGAATACTGGAAGAGTAGAGAAGACTGAAGATCTATTTACTAGGAGACAACACCAACAATTGTTTACAACAGGGAAGTTTTTCATTAGCGGCTCCAACTTGCAACAAAGTTGGACGTCGAGCGACGCGATGCGTTAGGAATTGTAGAAACCTGTAGGTATGTATTTAAACATTAAAACGATTGTAGAAGGATTTTAAAATAATAAAAAGGTTTAAAATGTCCAATAAGTCTTAAACTTCTAGATTTTAGTTGTTGCAAATCTTGGATGAGACACAAGTTCTATGTTAGAGGTAAGTAAGTATACGAAACATATATATAAAATCATAGTTCAATGTAACAATTAAAGAGATTGTCACGTTAGTTCTTTATTGTAATTTACTAATTTTCTACGGAACCTTCAGTTTCCAAGTGAACATACTCTATATCTAATATTACATTTAAGTTATGGCAGCGACAGTCAAACTCTGAAATAGCTTTTGTTGTTTTTATACGTTGTATAAACAAGGTACATTAAAAAAACATTACGTCAATCCTACAGAAACAATTTGGAACAAGATATTAATTTCGAACGAAAACATGTCAGCCGGAGGCGATTGTGATTTTGTTTATATCTGGATTTTCACATCGTCAATCACAGAGTTCGTCGTCATCATCATTAGTCTATTAGCCGCTCAGTTGACTCACGGTTGGTAAAACGGAAATTTAACTTAGATCCCGTACCACCAGGTTCCCTCTGCCGAGCACAACCCTTCTCTCATAGAGAGAATATTGCTGATCCACAGCGCTGGCCCTGTGCGGGTTGATTTAGTTTTTTGGGATTTTTGGTCCTATACATTCCGGTTTCCTCACGATTTTGTCATTCAATGATTTAGCGAGTCTTAAATCCTCCCTTGACTTTATGAAAAGAGCGGGCCGAGCGGGGATTTGAACTCCGGTGCGTCTGATCTTATGTTGGCCGAGTTCCCGCTGAGCCACAGTAACTTAGTCACTTCGGTAAAAGCGTTGATAGACCTCCCTCAGCAAACATTTGCCAACGCGCTACATTGACATGAGGCGACAACGGCGCAAGGGTACAACTTCATTCGACGCAATACGGCAAACAGACCTAAAAACAGTATGCAAATGTGTAGTCATATCACGCATGAAGCAGAGAGGCACTGGGCGGTTACTGGGTACCTTTTTGTAAGGTTCTGGTTCCACGAGCGAGTATTAAGTGGTGATTCGGACTGTAACAGATATTTATTTCGTTCCTACAGACTAGTTAGGTAAATAAAAGAGACGAAGTGTCTCGCAAATCGCTTGAAAAATCTTAATTGAATATTCTAGTCGCGTAGACGAATAAATTTAATAACAAAATGGCGGTGTTAGAGAAAAGATAACTTAAAACGTTATGCTAAAAGAAATTTAACGAAAAGTTTATAAAATATAACTATTAAAATAGTGCAGCGATTTTATGCTTATTTATTATGATAATAACAAAAAAGGTTCATTTTGATTCTTTCTTTTTGAGTCTTTCACGTACATGTCATAGGTATATTATTAGACAATAGGTAGAATAAATTTGCGGCGGTGTTGGCCCTCACAATTTTCTTAAATCAGTTAATTTCAGATAAACGTTTTCATGCTATTTTGAACACACCACCAACAACAACACTTTGTTCTTATGTTATTTATCACCACAGGAGATGTAACGTCGGGAAAATCGCTTGTGGAGTTGACGCCTTACCTCTACAATGAGCTATAATATAGCCGTAGGTTCCGTAAACGCGTGATTATTGCGCACGTGCGTTCGGGAAAGGTACCTAGTCGTTTTTATTAATAGCGTTTCGAACAAACCTGTAGAATGTCTTTCAGAATGGTACTGCGGCACCTGTGAACAATCTTTTTGAACGGTGTTCTAGATCTCGAAAGATCTCTGGATAGTACTAAGGCCTGATTCACACGAGCGCTTTTACAACGTTTCGTTTTCGAACGTCGTAATAGCACTCCTGGGAATCAAGCTTAAATTCTAAACATGTTTTTATTACATCTGACTGGGTCAGCGTTTGACCACGATCTCACCTGATGGAAAGCGACGATGTGGTCGAAAATGTAGCACGCTTATCCAGTAAATACTTTTTCACTCTTGATTTGAACACACCCAAATTGTATTTATGTGGCAACACAGACGACGGCAAGGCGTTCCACTCTTTCGACGTTCGCACCAAAAAGGATGATTCGAAACGTTTAGTACAGATAGGCGGAACGTCCAGCTTGTAGGGGTGACGTTGTGCCGATGGTCTGGTTGTCCGATGGTAAAATAGTGATGGGGGATCAGATTGTGCAGTGCTTGACCACACTCTCCCTAGTAAATTCTATAGAATACCGATAAGCTGGCGACTTCACGTCGATGTGCTAGTGCTCTAAGTTCATTTTAAGATTGAAACTGACCTCAGCATTTATTTGTAATGTAGGTAACGTATTACGAAGCGAAGAAGAGAGAAAAGTCAATACAGTCAAGAGTCAAGTTGCTTGATGTTGCTTCTCAGAATTTTAGCAGGAGCCGTAACAAATTAACCTCGCTCCGAATGATACAGTAAATTCTAAATGTCTGATTCTACCTTAAAGTTATTAGTTATTTTCGATAGATGAAGATGCTTTCAAGGCGCGACTAAGTCTTTGGCAAGAGAGATATCATACAGCATCAGCAATTTCACTTTCTGAAAAACTCCCCCCTGGAAACAATCTGCCTTGGCCGACATGGAAATATTTAAACAGACTCCGGACTCAAGTCGGACGTAGCAAGGAAAACATGTGCAGGTGCGGCTACAGCTCGGATAGTACATGCGAGTGCGGTGTCTCTCCCCAGACTATGGCACACCTTTCGTCCTGCCCTGCGTGACCCGCCACCTGTACACGCGAGGACCTGTACAATGCCACGGACAATTCTGTGCTTGTGGCGGAGTACTGGTCCAAAAAATTTTGAAGACAAAGTATCAACTCGCTAAGAAGTTAATTTTCAAATAGTTCGTGGTTCTTTATCTAAAGGGCATCCTAGTTTGGGCACACAGATAACAGTTCTACCTTGGTGCCAGGATCTTGTATGTAATAGTTCAGTGTTATTTTTTATAAATTTTTTTGCTGATGTTGTCTTTACTATTTGGAATTGGAATTCCACATAAAAGAAATCCTCGAAACGATAACGGGACTTTCCAATAAAAATAAATCAGAAGCCCCGCAAGGTCAAACTTTTTCCCCGTTTCACCTCAAATTCAATAATCATAAAGAACCAGCCCAATAAAATAACCGGGTACAGCGAAATTTTCATTATCTCGGCCTTTTATGCGATCGAAATGAGAGATAAGTTACACTGTTATATTGCTAGCTTAAAACAAATAAACAAAGGTACGTTTTTTTCAAGGCATGTTCAAACACAATAATTAATGTCCATTGAGACAATACAAGTTTCTTGCTGTTGCACAACAAGGGGAGGCAATAATTGACATATGTCGTCGTCTAAATGGGTCTTTACAATTTCCATCAATAATAGTCATCGTGTCATCGACTCATTGTTACTGGGGTCACATGAGCGCGATTTTAAAATTATACCACAGGGCATATTATAATTCGCTATCAAAGATCGGGTGAAATTAAGCTAGCCGTATAATTTAGATATACCGTGTATAAATCAGACTGGTTGAAAAGATAAAACAACTTTTAGGAATGTAAATTTTAGCAATGGTTTCATTTGAAAAATTACGTAAGTTAACCGACGTTAGGAACGCTTTAAGCAAATGTCTACTAAGTAAATAATAATTACCCGAAAAACGTTGTAATATAACCGTTTAGTTTTTATTATTTTACTGATATGTGGGCACACTGATTACATATTGTATATTATGACTAAATGTAGTAAGCATGTTCACACTAATCACTAACAAAGTGGCAACTGTCTTTATATAACAAAAAAAAATATTTTTATTTAAAAAAAGGTTTTTCATTAACATAACTGTTTTTCTGTGATTGACTAGCAGGTTGTTCGCCTGATGGTAAGCAAACTCACAATTTTATGCAAAATCCTCCGCGGCACAACACTGCGCTCGTCGCCCTCTGAAATAGTTCTTAAGTCTCATAATGCCCTGTAATTTAGCTAGCTACAATTCCCTTCAAACCAGAACAAAGCTATGCTGCTTGGTGGCAGACTAACTGCTAAAACGGTGAAGCCAACACAATCGGTCTCTCGCATACCTACCAGACACCACCACCTAGTAAATCTGAACAGAATTCATCAATTAGCAATATTGGTTTAAGTTTTAGTTCACGAAACCAATCTCCAACTCCATTATGAGGTAAAGTTTGCGAATTTGTTGATAATCTCTAGAACTACTGATCCAATCAAAATAAATATTAAATCCGATGTTATTGCCTTCATTAATCAACGCCGATATACAGTCAACATTACGAGTTAACAATTTAGTACCTTGTCGAAATAATGACTTCATTTACAAGGAATTTGTGAAAAGAAAATGTAAAATAGTGATTTTGACAAGGTACTACAATGTTAGAGGCTAAATGTATTGTTAGTGATACTAAACAGGTGGAAGAGGAAACGCACAAACATTCCGGCGAACAAATATTATTGTACTCGTACAGACAACAAAACCACTGGACACCACACTCGTCTCACTCACGGAGCATTAGCGGTTTCAGTTAAAAAAAGTGGCCCGAATTAAAGTGATATCCGCGGGCCACTTTTCCGTTAGTAACTGAGCACTCTTGCCCATAACAATAATTGCAGTGCCACCTAGAACTTTTAATATCAAGCAAAAAGTTACTTAAGGCAGAGCCCTCTCCATTGGGCTGCTCCATGTATACCGACTATACCGAGATGAAAAGCTAACATGCAAATATACTGATGTACATTTATTTTAATGAATTGCGAGATTGGTTTGTATAGAGGACTTTTTAATTTTAGATTTTGGACTATATAGATTCAAATATAAATGTTTTTTTTTTGTTTACTTAAAATAATGGCTAAGAAATAACCACTGTGTCAAAAATGGGACCGCCTATAATGCGACTAAATACTTAATTTACTAAATTTACTTGTGATAGGTCTCTCGTATGCGGGAGGCCGTCTGGGTAGATACCACAGCTTTGCCAGTTATTCTGCCGCCAAGCAGTAATGCACAAGCATTATTGTGTTCCGGTTTGAAGGGCATTGTAGCCAGCGAAATTGCTGGGCATATGACACTTATTATCTTATGTCTCGGGGCGATCAGCGCAATGAGGTGCGACGCAGTGCTTTTTATGTTATTAAAAGTTCTGGGTGGCACTGCAATTATTATGGGCAAGCGTGGCGCTGACCATCAGGCCTTGCTTGTTTCATCACTCAGTTCAACATTTGTCAAACATTTTGTTTTGAGTCGTTATGTAGAGGCAGGCCTCTACATAACGACTCAAAACATTGGGAATTACAGACGTTTGCTAGATATTCAACCGCCAAGCTGCAGCAGTAGCAATGAAGTATTGCAAACATTAATGTGTTCCGGTTTGAAAAGCAATCTGCTTACTGTTTTAAGCAATGCTAGGCTTTATTTGTTTGTATGTAACACATTATAAGTTTTTTAGATAGGTATGCCAAATATTTCGCCGCAGCCGAGGTTAGAGTCGGTAAAGGTTAGACCTTTTCCTTCACATGAAACAGTCTTGTCTGCGTTTTCTGTACTGTTACAAGTTTGTTACTATAGCCAAGTACGCGTTATTGTTTAGAAACAGAAATTATCCCCTCATCATCCGGTATTTCTTGGTGCTTTTTGCAATAAATGATTGAAATTGAAATTGCTTTCTTTTATAACCAGTTTATTTCCAAAACACCGGTAAAGTCAGTCGTTCTATTTCTATTCCGTATCAGACATTCCTATTATTAATTTAATTTTCCATTATTTTTTTCCTAAGCCGTGAAGATTGGAAGAAAGGAAGAGAGGTCTTTGCACTGCAGTGGGTCAAAAATGGCTAATAATAATAAAAAATAATTAATTACTTAAAAATTTCATGGTTTTACGTAAAAAAGTGCATCTTTTGTGCCTATTTGTGTAATAAACCATTTTAATTTTTTTATCATGTAAAAATGCAATAACTCACAATCGCATTCTTGTTTTCCAATTATCATGTATCGTATTGGGAGATTCCTTCTTAGTAGGTACATAGTCTGTGCTTTTACTCTCTCATTGTATGAGTACCATCCAAGTGTTATCAACTACTTTATTACCTGTACCACTAGTTATCCGAAACAAAAGATTCCGCCCAGTCCGCCCCAGGCGTCACGTCCGGCCCTCACCGGAAATACGTCATTACCGGCGTCACAATGGCCGCTTTCTTTCCGGCGTCATTAGGACACACCTGCCTGTTTCACGGTACTCAGGTCGTGGTGGAATAGTTGTTTTAGTAGGTATAGAGTTCTTGAGACGAGAAAATTGTTTAAATAACTTACCTATATTAATAAAAATGTAAATCAGTAAACTAAAATTTAAAACGCCTTTGACACTAAAAGCCTTTAAAAAGTTAAAAACGGCTTAACCGATTTTGATATAACATGTCTAATAACCACCGCTAGAAAAAGTGCTTTCAAATAAAAAATACACATTCAAATCGGTTCACCCGTTAAAGAGGTACTGTGCCACAGACAGACACACATGGTGGTCAAACTTATAACACTACATTTTTTTGCGTCGGGGGTTAAAAATAAAAGAAAGTGCGAATGTGGCTCTGCGGGAACTCGTGCAACTTTTGATCCAATGCACCGGGGTTCGAAAACCACTTGGTTCCGCACCAATGGCCTTTATAAGTACTAGATGCACCCCGTGGATTATGACTCTCTCTTTGAGAGAAGAATATATCCCAGTCATGGTAGAAGTAGCTGATGATGGAAAGCAAAAGATTGGAAGGCCTTGCAGCGAAGGCATATGACCTTACCCATCACGTTAACTCTTGTAGTGCTCGAAGTGTAACTCGCCTAACCGTTTGTAACAGATCTGTTGGGTTAAGTAACGTTTACTGCGGTCATCGCTTAGACAGGTGAACATTCGTATGGTTTTTACATCGGAGGTACCTACCGCGCTTCGAAAGGGCATGGTTGCTGTCTGATGAAGATGTCGGAGGTCTCCGGGTGGTCTATTAACTTCAACACTAGGGTACAGAATACTTAATTAGTACAAGTAACCTTGTGTGGGTGTGGTCATAATATAACCAATTTCTGTATGAAAACAGAAACATGGATGCCCAAAATGTCAGTTTTCTCTACGTAAACTAATATTATTCCACATAATAGAATAATACCTCTCCGACTGAACAAACATGAGCGTGTGCTCATGTTTGTCATGCTCATGCACAGTGTAATGAAATCAGCCAAGTGCGTGTCGAGCACGTACATCATGTA
This sequence comes from Petrophora chlorosata, assembly GCA_951640565.1. Classification (NCBI taxonomy): domain Eukaryota; kingdom Metazoa; phylum Arthropoda; class Insecta; order Lepidoptera; family Geometridae; genus Petrophora; species Petrophora chlorosata. Next base: position 12,759,601 of record OX621210.1, read on the forward strand.
CTTACATTGTAACAGTACATCGTATTTAAAATATAAATTGTACATTTTGTTTCAGCTTACTACGAAAAATATAACATTTTTTTGCTCAACACTTTTATCGTGACAGCCAAATAAATATAAAAATAAGTTTTTTGTTGAAAAATATATTTTTCAAGTCAAAGCTTTTAACAAATTGGTAATCTGAACCGCAAGCAGATTAAAGTGAGCCCAAACACTAGTATTTTACGATTAGCTGTCCAGGAGTTCCATGGCCCACCTTTCGTTTTCATCATCAGATCAGCTGGCTGTAAACATATTGCATTATCATCGGGCTTTGACAAATATGCAAAATTTCAACTCGGTCGGATAAGAGGAAGTGGTTCTGATTTAATTTTAAACATTTGATCTGAATAATGAACATGGCAAGTTACATTAGAGCTTGTAAAAGTAAACACTGTCATGTTCACAGTTCAAAGTCAAGATCAACTTTTACCACTTGCTGATGGAATGTGTCCTGAACAAAGCCCAAAGGGATTCATTGATGCTTAAACGAAACTTGAGCCAATTTGATATAGAAGCTTTCATACACATCTTGGCAGAACCTACATCTGAAGGTGCAATATTGCTATTCGAGATGTTTAAGCATCAATAAACTTCTGTAACTTGTAAGTTGTGTTTAATTTTGTTTAGGTTATGATGGGGCTGACTTGCCAATGTGGAAAAAAGTCCCAAAATAAATAGTATTAGTTAAAAAAAAAAGATCAACTTTTTAATGTTTAAAGACAAACCTCCCAAGATTTAAATGTGAAAGTTTGTGAGGATGTTTGTTCCTCAATCACGCAAAACCTGCTGAAACGGAATTTCATGGTAGGTAGGTACCTACTCTAGATTCTGGGATAGCACATTGGATACTTTAATCCCGGAAAAATGTGCGGGTGAAACCGCGGGGCGCACCTAGTATTTTATCACATCGTAAAATAGGTACTAAATGGATTTCTGGAGTATCCGAAGTAATTCGTGTTATAAAATAGTACAGTACAACCCTTACAAACATTTGAAGCGGGTCGCTTGTAAGCCGTGAAAAGCTTAATATATAGCATTGGGCCTGCTACACTATACTTAGTTAATATTCTTTCGCGATAAAATGTGCGGCAGCCTAAGTAACGAAAAAAAAATTCAGTTACGATATTTCTATGATTTTAAAATATATATAAATTATAAGCGCCCGCGACTCCGTCAGCTTAGAAGCTGTTCAATTTTCCTTGATAAAAAGTTCATGTCATTTTGGGTCCGCTGTCTACTGGTATCACTCGCGCCAAACTTGATGGCGGATGACTGGCGCATCACGTGATCTGCGTAGATACAATTTTGTATGCGAATTTGTTACTGCGCAGGTCACGTGGTGCGTCTGTCAGCCGCCATTAAGTTTGACGCGATGCAATGATGTAAGTTAAGGCATTTGCGGTAGGTATTTTGCTTCACATTATTGTATCTAATTAAGTTAATTTTAGTAAATATTACTCTAATAAATTTTTAATACCAAAGAGATAATAAAAAAATTTTGGTTATGCATAATATTTTCTTCAGCCAAGGTTTGAACTCAGGCCTCTACCTTCAGTAAAGTAAGCACTCTAACCAACTAAGCCACCGGAGAAGTAACATTTGTGGTCAATAGGTCCTATATACTAGTATATTTGTATTGAAAATGTTTCAAACATCATCGTAATAAATTAAGGCTGCCTACCTAAAGTTTGATAAAAACCATAGGGAAATCCTAAACATTACCATTGTTTTACGTATAAGAATAAGAATAATTTATTTGCAAGATAAAATATTATATTAGTACAAGATATTCATAGAATGGTCTTAAAAAGTACATTAGTCACTGTAATCAGCCTGCTTGCAGACGTGCAAATATTTACCTATTTTTGTCACTACATATTACAAATTCTTTAACATCATAAAAGCAATGAGACAAGAGCCAGTCACTTAAACATTTCTTAAATTTATAACCTTCTAATAATCGAATGTCTTTTGATAGCCTGTTGTATAGATATATACATAATATAGGTACATAAAATATTATAAGCATTCTTTTTTTTGTGATGTTGATAGACCCGGTTTACAAATTTTGCTTTTTTTGCCGAGTTGTCACTTCGCTGCGTGTCCTAAAATACTCCGTATGGGGTTTGACGAAAACACACATCTCTCTGATTACATACAAGGCAGAGGAAGGATGTTACATATCTTAAATAGTGGTCTACACCTATCTAAGAACCAGGCCTTGTTTATCACCCGAACGGTAGGTAACCTATGACAGAATAGTAGGCACATAATGTACCTATAATAATTCCACACTTCACCCGTATCGCCAATATCTCTCCGTATACGCGCCGTATAATACAACACACCGTTTTGCCTCTATTGTATATCGAGACCGACGACGATATTTACGAGCAGCGTATACGGTTATACGGTACGATATACGGGAAAATGTGTTATTTATGCGTGCACTTTATACTGCAAATAATATGGAATCTATGAATATTTTTACATGTTTGTCGGTGATTTACTGCGGGTGAAGTGGCAAATAGCGGGAAATCAGGCAGTTTTGTTTTTACTGCAGTTTGTAAACGCCTTAGCACTTTTTTATGGAACTAAGTGATGGGACATGCAAGTCGTTCGCCTGATGGTAAGTGCCACGCCTGCCCATAACAATTGCAGTGCCACCCGGAACTTTTAATACCATAAAAAGCACTGCGTAGCACTGCATTGCGCTCGTCACCCCGAGACATCGGATATTAAGTCTCATATGCCCAGCTATTTCGTTGGCTACAATGCCCTTCAAACCGGAACACAGTACTGCTTGCGCACTACTGCTTGGCGGTAGTATTATCATGTATTCTGTGCCTTGGCGGTAAGCCGGCCTCCGCGTTTGCACTTCCGTGATGGGTGATGTCAAAGGCATTGATCGGTATTCTACTTCTTACCTAATATTATAAAGGTAATTCATTTTGTTACAAAAAGGCTTCAATTCTGATGTATCTTCGAAGTCCAAGGTCGAATCGATAAAAAAGTATGTGGGACCACCTTGTAGCTATGCTGAACTGAACGCAAAAATAATTTTCTAATCTGCTTATAAACGACGCAGTAATCGAGTAACAAACATACAAAAAAAACATATTCGAATTGAGAACTTCCTCTTTTTGAAGTCGGTTTTTTAAATGCTGTTCATATTTTTCGTAGATTTAATATGCAAACCTAATGCCACTGCGTGCCTTATACTAACGCTACCAGAGAACCTTATATCGTATAGTAAATCTTTATTACACAACCTTTTTTAATGTATTCCTATTATTTTAAAGTTCCACCACGACTCCGTTATTTAAAACGGATCAATATTTAAACTGTTTAAAAAGCTATCTGCTCGCGTAGTTTTTCAACGCTGTCCAGTGGGATTACCACCAGAGCTTAGGGTTGTCACAAACAAGGAAATATTTCATATTTTACAATTTTCAAACTTTGAACCCACATTGACATTAGCAGAGTTTTTCATAGAGCGCTGGTAGAGTGATTTCTTTTCTGGACTGGGATTTGCGGGTGACAAAGAAATGGGTAGACATGCTTAACTTTTTTAAAGTCTATAATGATAATTCACTTAAACAAGGTTTTTCGAAAAGAAAAAGTACGACCACCGGCTGACAATTAAACCCGCATCTCAATCTTTACGCGCGGGAAGTGCTCTGCCCAATTGAGCTACGGTGAACACTACGTCGAGTGTCGAATTTTATCCTACCATGAATTATAATTACCTACACCTTTCTTAAAGTCCACATGATAAGGCTAAAAAAACAAACCACGTGTCTTCGCAACGCAGATAGTTGTCCACATCTTTAAATTCATCGGAAAAAAGGGGTTAAACTCAAGCCAACCAACAAAAAAAAAATGCTTTAACTTCAATACCCGGATCCCAGCTCGTTGCCACCCCTGTGAGTGTCAGTAATCCACGCTTACGGACCGCCGACAGCCCTGGCGTAATCCGGGAGTATCAACATTTCAGGAAATTTATATCGATCTAGAGCAAAACGGAATCCTGTCATACTATATAAAGCAGGTTGAAAAGCAAAGACACGAGCAGGTCTAACGCCTGTAGTAAACGCCATGTCTACTCATATCCTTCGTTAGATTCAGAATTTTGTATGGCGCCAAAAACTTCTCTGCGGCACTGTACTACCCTCGTCACTTAGATACGTCTTTAATTTTTTTATGTTATTGAGTGACGAGACTAGCTGGTTATTCACCTGATGGTAGAAACACGCCTGCCCATAATAGTTGCAGCACCACCCACAATATTTTTATGCAATTATCCGCGGCACTGCACTGCGTTCGTTACCCTGAGACAATGTCTCATAATGCCCAGTGATTTCGCTGGCTGCAATGCCTTTGAACCTGAAACACAGTAATGCTTGCGCACTACTGCTTGTCGTCTTTAAGTTTGCTTTAATCCCCAAATGAATTATAATTTCTTATGTATATAGTTTTTGATTGAATCACGAGCTGTACACCACCGTCTCTTCTCTTTGCTTTAATCCTGTTAAAATTTAATTTCTTGTCTTTATTTGGCACATTGAAGAGTATAATTTCTATTCTATTAGTATTGATATTTGATATACCTATCTTATTTCCTTACAATATAATATCACTAGCCTTATTCTCGAAGGTCCTACATTGAACGGTACGTATATAACTACAAATCCATCGTCAAATAATGACTAACCCCCACACGCGCCGGGTGTAGCTATGTATGGCTCCCATTTAAGCAGGATTATGACCTCCAATAAGCGAACTGTGCCTTGTATGTAATTAATATGGGATATTTATGTACGGGAAAGATTACGATAGGGTTGGCGACTGTATTAATATTCAAAAAGTACCTACAGCAGGCCTCCCCAGCTTCGCGATAGTGCCATATACGTAAATAAGAGTGTGTTATATTAAGAGTGTGTGATACGTAAATAAGAGTGTGTTATATTAAGAGTGTGTGATACGTAAATAAGAGTGTGTTATATTAAGAGTGTGTGATACGTAAATAAGAGTGTGTTATATTAAGAGTGTGTGATACGTAAATAAGAGTGTGTTATATTAAGAGTGTGTGATACGTAAATAAGAGTGTGTTATATTAAGAGTGTGTGATACGTAAATAAGAGTGTGTTATATTAAGAGTGTGTGATACGTAAATAAGAGTGTGTTATATTAAGAGTGTGTGATACGTAAATAAGAGTGTGTTATATTAAGAGTGTGTGATACGTAAATAAGAGTGTGTTATATTAAGAGTGTGTGATACGTAAATAAGAGTGTGTTATATTAAGAGTGTGTGATACGTAAATAAGAGTGTGTTATATTAAGAGTGTGTGATACGTAAATAAGAGTGTGTGATACGTAAATAAGAGTGTGTTATATTAAGAGTGTGTGATACGTAAATAAGAGTGTGTTATACAACAACTTTTTTTGTGATGGTGAAAACCACTTTGATAATATATGTAGGAACTTTAGGTCCTGGAAAAAGACATAGAATAATATAATATCGGACAGTTGTTCAAGCGGGTAAAACCACGGAGCGTAGCTAATTATTTGTAAGAGCCATCTGTATGAGTCTAAGTAGCCACTTATTCTTTATTTGCCGGCTCCAGAGTTCAATGGCATCAAGTGAGGTAGGGTCTTAAGAAGAATGGTTTTGGGTTCGAAGTTTGAACTATCGAGTGAAAGGCTTGATTACTGTAACGAGAACCTACTTGACCCTTATAGGGTTGAGGCTTCAAGCATTGTATGAGCCTCTAAGGTTGATTGTATGAAAACGCATAAGTAGTTTTATTTACACAGATAACATTCTGATACAAGTAGGTACCTGTGGAACTCTATAGTTATTGGTTTGTTCGTCTAAGATATTTTCTAGTGATACCGTTTTTTTTTAACTGAGTGACGAGGCGAGCTGGTTGTTCACCTGATGGTGAGCAATACGCCTGCCCATATTTGTAACAGCGCCATTCAGAACTTTGTTTTGCAATATCCTGCGAGGCGCTGCACTGAGTTCGTCACCCTGAGACAAATAGCTAAAGTCTCATAATGCCCATGCAGTAATTTCACTAGCTACGATACCTTTTTGTTTGTAGACCTTTTTGTTTTGTAATAAGATACCGAAGAACTTCTGCGTAGGCTGTCTAAAGGTAATTGAATTGCGACTTAAACGTTTTTAAAACAAAATTAAAGTTACAAAAAGAAACATCTTCTATCTCGTCAGCAGCCGCGTCCATAATTTCGCAAAAGTAATCAAATGTTCGCCGTAAACGTATTAAGGTAAATTTCGCTCGCGTGGAGCGGAGAGACGCAGAGCAGAGCGGTGGCGGCCGCGGCGGAGCGAAGTTTACGTTAAAACCGAAAAGTGTTTAATTTTGGCGTTTTAATGAACGCTCTAACTTGAGGCCACAGAAACAGACTACAGACTTGAGAAACCTTGTTTTTTTAAACCGTTATGATCAAGTAATAATGCGCATTTTTAAAAAACCATGCCAATTATTTTCAAATTAGTTTTTTAGAGATATATTACTCTCAACACAAATACAAGCTAATATTATTGAAAAACAGATAAACGATGCCATTTACACCCAAAATTAAATAAAAATCAGTGAACAACAAGAAATTTAGTAATATATCTAACACTTTAAATTTTAGATTAAATTCATTTATTATCAAGTAGTTAAAAACCTATTAAAATGAAATAATTACATTACAAAGTCAGTCAAAAACAAAATACAAAATCACAAGCTCAAACAAAATAAAATAAAATCTAATTTATTTTATTTTATTTTATTTTAAACAAACTCAAACATAATTTTTAAAGAGTCCTAACTTATAACTTTGCAAAATTTCAGATTAGGAAGTGTATCTCCTAGTGTGATGTTACAAAATTTCAGATTATTGACTTCTTACCCTTTATTCAATAAAAAGATAAGGCGCACTTAGAAACATAAACATCATCAGCCGATGACGTCCATCTTAAGACGTTGATTCGGGGAAACAAGGGTCTTACTGCACAAAACGAAGCAGCCCCTTAAAAACCGCTAAGCATTTAGTGGCCGAACCTGAACGATGTCCCCGCATTAAATCAGCTTGCTTAAGCAAGCCTTTGTGCCAAGTCGCACTTCGGTTGAAACTCGGATTAATTCTGTAAACGATCGCGTCGCGGAACTTGGGAAGCAACTGTCCTGCAGGATAATGAGCTTTGACGACGATAAGGTAATTTTTTGTGATTTGTCTTAAGGTATAATTTATAGCGAAGTTACAGGCTTAAAACCAAAGACTTGATAAACAACCACTGCGTGGCATAATACGCATTTGGGTCTCTTTACTCACGTTAACACTGCTACAAGCGAGCGTAGCTCAGCGGAAAATCGTATGACTTTCAAACTGACGCTCCTAAGTTCTTAAGATAAGCTATGTGCAGAACTCGCTTTAATATCGATGAACAATAAAACCACCAAGTCCAAGAATCATAATTTTTTTTTCTCTTCGTATGGTTTTATAGTCATTATGATCTCCATTTTTATTACAATCTAGCCAATTGATTAGGCTAATAAGCAATTTACATTTAACTTGAACTGATAGAAAAGCTAATATTAAGAATGTGTCTATTAACACTTTCCTTATTGTTTCTATTAAGGCGAAGACACTTTGTTCTTGTGTTCTGTATGGGTAGCACTCGTACTACATTACACTAATTCACTATCACTAGACACTACACTAACTCGAACGGTTTTGTTCTTTTAAGAATCATAATGTCAAGGACGTCCGTGATATTCGCCAACCTGCACCGGGCCACAGTGGTGGGTTATAATATAATTATGGGCTCTGTCTATGAGAAAAGGCCCTTGTCCCAGCAGTGGGAACGTAACTGCATGGTTTGCCACAATACTGAAGTAGTAGTGCATGAACTAAGTAAATATAATTACCATGAGAGCAGCTTTTGTACTTGCTAGGTACCCTTTCCCAGAACATGCAGATCAAGTGCGGCCACTAAACATGGCTTAGCACAAACTAAGCCAAGTTTCGTGGCCGCACTTGATTTAAGCTTCCGAATTAAATCGCTGTGCCGCGCTAAATAAAGCATTTGTACCAAGTCGTTCTTACTTTCGGTAGGATTAATCCTGTGATTCTGTAAATGAACGCCTCAGATGACTGGCTCGGTGCGTAAATATAGCGAGCCTTCCTTAATGAAATTATTTGGAATGTTATTACTTCTCTCATTTTCCCGTCGCGGAAGTAGGTTACGAGATAAGGAAGAACACAGTGCCATCAGAACTTCAAATAACCTAGGTACCTATAACAACTTATTGCAAAATGGCTGGCCGGCACTGCACTGTGAACCTACTGGGTACCCATTGTCGTATAAGTCATTATTTTATACCTATGCATGATGGCTGAACTCAATAGCAAAATCAAAATTACTAAATACCTACCTAAGATAGGTTCAATGTAGTTACAAACATTTTTTACCTTATAGTGTAGGCCTGCGGTTTGAAAATAAAAATGATTTGTTCGAATTTTGCAAAATATTAAGCAAGTGTAATAAACATGTAATAAAGTATAAAATCATTTGTGAATGACAAGACATGTCGAGTTTTCTCACAAAGTACGAGTTTTCTTTGTAGCCACAGAATAAATAATAGTAAGAATTTATAAACACTGATTAAAGCGCCATCTATGGAAAATCTTATAAACCAACTGGACAAGCCCTACTTAAGCATTTCGATACCTTGCTAAATGACATTCGAACTCTGCCTCTTGACAATAGATGGCAGTATTATTATGACTTTCTTGGCCATATTTTATTCGTTCAATACAAACACAAGTTTTTAAAATGTTTTCCTATTATTTTCACTGAATGTAAGCAATAGCAGCTCTGCTATCTGATTTCAATTTCTTCACTCTTAAGGCTATTTGAAGTTCAGCTACTCGCCGGTAGATGGCACTTAAACCAATATCGAGTTGCTTAGAATTTTAAATTACGTTATCTAAATTGAATCATTTGTTTGAATTCACGCCCTGAAGAAGCTGTAATAAATGTTAATTTTATGTATCTACTGCTGAAATATGTAAAGAGCTTTGTATCTATGGACACCCTAGCATAAAACAAAATGTTTTTCTACATTTGTTTGTCCAATTTGTTTGTTTATACATTGTTTTTGTTTATATTCTTAGTTAAGAAAAGTTATTTTTTATAGCGATCACTTTGATGATTCAAATACAAACAAAATCGAAAGATATGTTTTAGTGACCTTGTGTATAAATAATTTGATAAAAGCCTATTCATCTTGTATATGTCTCTTATCTGACTGTTCGTGATGTCACGGTCATAGATTTAGTTTTCTTTGGTCATAGGTTCCGACTGAAAATCAGTGCTAAGGTATTTATTACCTTCAACATCTGCGCGTTTCAATAGGACTCAAGTGAAACAGCAGCAAAAAAGAGATCGGCAGTTTTAAAAGTGGTAAGCTCGTTCCAGCCCACTTATCCTATAATAATTTCTTTTCCAGGTTCTACGCTATATTTAACCAACTTAAACTTATTTTATGTTTGTTACAGAATTCCGTAATTTCTAAACCAATTTGGAAAATTTTGTGTTTTGCGTTGGGTTCAGTATAGCTTCAAAGTAGTCCCACATAAAATTTACCAATATGCGACCTTGAACTTCGAAGATACATACCTATATTAGAGTTAAAGTCAGTTTATTGTTTGTTAGTACTGTAACCGTCATGAGACGGAAAGCAGTGACGCGGTCGACTATATTCAACCTAATGCAAGTACACAACGTTTGTATAAACCAGGCGTACTGAACCGTCGCCGGTGGCGATGCCGTAAATATATCTGATTTCCCAGGAGACAGCGAGCGATGTCCTGGCGGTCGAATCAAGATACTGGGATATTGTGAGCTAGAGAAACCAAGAGGCGAGGCGACTCGACAATGTCCTCCAAAAGTGATTCATAAGTGAGGGTGGAATCGTGCTCTTTGAGGTAAAGTTGGTTTTGTACTGAAACGCAAGTCAGCGTTAAAAAAACAGAGATTTTATAGATATATATATAAACCAAGAGTTTTATAAAATTATCTCTCCCTCTACAGCCCTCTACAGTTTAGTTTAGCTCTCTTAGTTTAGCTAGCAGTGCACCTATACACCACCAGAAACTGATCTAAACCATGTGACATAATTAATAGCCTCAGTACCTAAGTAGAGAGCACTCATATAATTTTTTTGAAGAGGCCTCTTTTTGTTGAAATAGTTCTATCACTGGAACACCGTCACCGGTCGTAACAACCCAGGTAATCCATTAGACAAAGTTCCTATATCATAATTTTATTATGAACGTAATATATAATTGTTGGAAGAAGAAAATTGTTCTGGCTCCGCAACATCCGACAATGAACTGGGATAAAGAGGGTGGAAGATCTGTTCAGATTGGCTATGAATAAGGAACAGTTTAGAAGGATAACTGCCGACCTTCAGAGGTACCCGAAGAAAGAGAAGATTATGTGAGTAGTAGTTAGGTATTTTGCTCCACCATGAATAATGAGAACCATCCTTTTGCACTATCGCGTCACGCCGCCCTGCTAACCTGGTAGAGCTCGACCCTATACCCACTCAACTGATCCTGTAGGAACTACATATAACATAATCTGTGGAACCGCTGCCGTGCTATTGGCATGTGGATATCGGCTCTAGATCTCGAATAAAGATCTTTATTTCTGATTGGACGTAATGTGGAATGACCTCTTTTTATCCCTAAGGACAAAAAGAGCATTACGATTGTTTCAAGGTGTTGAGGGTCGGCTTATGAAGAAAGTTTAGGGTTAAAGGTCCGAGTTAACAAATATTCGCTGTTACCGATATATTTTCAGAAATCCGACTATTTGTAGGATTTTACCTGCAGAAGTTTTATCTCGTACTGGAAGTCTGTCATATCTTACTACGTTAGCGGAGTTACGCTTCAAGCTTAACAGACGGTGCTGCCTCTGTGGTGTAGCAGTTGGGCGAGTCAGCTCACATTTTTGAGGCTGCGAGTTTGATTCCTGTTACGAAACAAAATGAACGTATGTATTAAGCAAAACGCCTGCCAATAACAGTTGCACCGCCCAAAACATTTGTTTTGCAAAAGTCACTGCACTGCACTACACCCTAATACAATAGCTCTGAAGTCTTATAATCCCTAGTAATTTCACTGGCAATGGAACTACATGCATCAATCTCTGAACGGATTTTTAAATAACATTCACTTTTTCGATCAAAAATTCGAAAGTGACACATCATGGATGTTAAAGGAAACCGGCGCCGAAACTGTACTTATCTTTTGTCTTCTGAAGAGATATAATAATCACGAGACTCTTTGGTTTTTTATTTCTAAATAACAAGAGTGAGGACAATTTTGTAACAGTAAGTATAGGTTTATAAGAGTCTTTCGTTTACCTTGTTAATATCTTGTTTGGTTAAAAATAAAGCATTTTTGTATTGTTTTGTATTGTATATTTATGTAAGACATAGAATCCACGAGTTAATAGACAATCTTAAAATAGACAGATGAATATTTCCTTTAACACAAGATAATACTAAAGCAAATCGAAAAACATAATTGAACTCCAACATATTATTCTGGGTACTGAGCTGGATTTTATTTATTCCATAAATTAGATTTTGAACGTGCAGATACTTAAATGAAAAGATTTTCTGCGCCAAATATTTTATTTTAAGTCTTGTTATCTCAGCTAGATATAAAACGCGCAAAATACATTATAACAGCGCATGTTGTTCGCGTTTATTTCACTTTCTTTAAACATTTTTTCAATAATTTTTAAATATTTCTAAGAAAAATGTTTTATAGGTTCTTGAATTTTATTTATTGGTTATTTAAATTATTCGTACATGATTCAAGAATAAGTTGCCACTAAATGAATGTGCCTTAAAATCCATTTCATTAATTAATATTGAATAATCATTAATAAATGTTGTTGAGCATGTATTAAACATGCTCAACAACAACCGATTCTGACGATCGTGTCTGGTGAAAACTACACAAAATCTGTATCTCATACATGAAAATGTGAAATAAAAGCCATCACTGACTCCAATATCAAAATAAAGTAATAAAATTTTAAAGCACATAAAAATTCAGTTCAATAAGAATATAAAAACGTACAACATTCACTTCGACTTCCATTTATGCGATGCATTCGCAGAAATATTCAAATGTAATGCATTTCAAAGTTTTTATATTATTTCATTTACTTTATTTCATAAATGGAGAAGCGATAGCTGATATAAGTGAGCATGTTTCAATAAACAATATTTCAGACGTACTCTTTTCTCTTATAAATACCGAAGACAACGACAGAATACACGAACTGAAAAATAAACTGAAAAGTATCAACAAATATGTGATAGATAACGAAGAAATGAACAAAGTTGTAATGAATGTCACTAAAGAAACTCTTTTAAATGAAACGGAATTTTACAAATCTTTGAATGATAATGATTATTTTAGATTCATAGCTCAGAAAGAACCAACGAATTTATATTTGAAATTAAAAGAGAATGTGAATAGAAACGATGTAATGGATATGTTGAAGAAGAACGGGAAAAGTAAAGTGCTGAAGTCAGCCAGAAAGAATATGCCTGACGAATATCTAGGGAGGGGTGATAAATACATCGTAAATGATATTGTGGATAAGATGATTGCTGAGTCTCCAACTGACGATCATAACTTTAAAGCGACAATCAACGACAGCATTTACTGGGGTATGTATATTATTAATTGAAACTGATGTACCTACTGATATAACTGATAGATGACGAATAATCAATGTAATACTAGTAAGAACCTAATTAAAATAATGGTGTTTTTTCATAACTTATTAAGTTTTTTAAACTCTGAATCAGTCAGTAAAAAGGTGGTAAAATATCACTAACAAATAAAAGTTTTCGGACGTCAGAACATTTTTTCTACAGGCGTCGCTCTTTAATCTCTTCTGTCATCAGATCCTCAAAATGAGCTAGAAGATCTGCGTGACTACCACAAGCACGATGGACGGCGCATCTACAAAGGCGAACGGACCACGGTTCGATACTACCCTTTCATGGTGTCAGTTCACGTCATGGGAAGGTTCTGGTGCGGAGGAGTCATATATTGGCACGATTTAGTGCTGACGTCGGCTTCTTGCTTGCAGCTGTGAGTTTAGTTTACTATTTTTTTAAGCAACACCTCCTATCTCCTCAGCAATAAAGATAACATACTCCTTTCTCTTTCTAGTTCCTTAAATTAGGAATGGAAAATACGATTTGGAATTTAAACCAGTGACACATAACTGGTAGGTGCAGTGACTAATACAGTTAGTTTTCTTTGCTAATACGCTACAAGAGAACCCACGTCCTTGGTCGTATTTGTTTCAGTTCGCTTCTTTTTATGCTATTACTATCAGGAAAAAATATTATTCGAGATAAGCGTCATGCGAAATGCCTAGATGCCTACTCGTGACAACTACTACTACAGTGACTGAAACTGAATCGCAAGAAAGCAAGAATTACAATAATTGTTTAGCCAAAAATTACAATAAGGTCATAATGTCTTCGGAAACAATTAAATAACATAGAATAAATCGTAAATCCATTTCAGAATGCACAACAATCGCTTCTTCCGAGAGAATCCTAGAGTCCTCCAAGTGAGGGCCGGCAGTAACCACAGCAGAGTAGGCGGCGAAACTATAGACGCTTTGGAGGTGAGTTTTGGAATAAAAAATAAGTGAACTTGCACGAGGTCCTCAATAATGAAAGAAAAAGTGACAGCTATTTAACATTTTGCTCAAGTGGCTCTTGCGATATGCTGTAAGTAACTACGGCGTGGTGCAGGAGAGGTGATGGATAAAAAAAGAAACAAATTGAGCAATGAAACGAGTCGTTTGCCAGATTGTAAGCTCCACGCTTGTCCATAACAATTGCAATGCCACCCAAAAGTTTTAATACTATGAAAAGTACTGCTTAGCACTGCATTGCGCTCATCTTGAGAAATGAGATATTGTCTCTCATGTCTCCATTTCATTATTTCAAATATTGAATTACCTTTTTATAACTAACATTTTTCAAAGCAAATTTCAAACATTATATCTTTCTAAAAAATATATCGAAATTTCTCGTAGCCCTTGTGGAGTCTTATGGTTGCATTAAGGCTGTTTATGATTATAGTCATTAAAGTAGTTTCCCTTTGCTTAGTATTTGTAAAAGGACTACAACACCTATCATAGGCTTTTCATCTCTTCGCGAGCCTTTGCTGCCAGTAATTTGGTGTCGTACGAGTACTAGACAGGTGCCAGTATCCTTACGCAGTATTTAAATTAATCAAAGTCAAATATCCAGGTGTACTTCCACCCCGGCTACAATCCAAAGTCACTCAAGAACAACATCGCCCTCATCCGCCTCCGGCGTCACCTCTACTTCAACTACCACCGCATGCCGAAGATCATCGACATCTCGCACAATGAGGACGGCTTACCAGCCACCGCTGAAGTGCTGTTACTTGGCTGGGGAGTCACTAAGGTTGGTGAAAATAGACTATAACCACAGAATACAAACTTATAACTTGATGCGCTTAGGTTGAATTTTGATTGAAAAAGTACGTTGATTGGCTAATGACTAGAGAATTGACTACTTACGGACTGGACTAGTTTATCAGTAATTAAAAAATATCATAACCTTACGAATGATTTGGTCTATGACAATCAAACTGCTAATCAAACATTTGTTTCAGATGTCTCAGAAAATGTCGTACGAGCCGATATACCTGCAGCGAAAGTTCCTCCCAGTCTACCCAAACAAGTTCTGTAAAGAAATTTACGGCGAGTAAGTAAGAATAAACTTCCCACTGTGGGCCCTCCCATAGTAAGGATATGTGCCAAGTTGACTACTTTTAATAATTTAAATCTTTTCAGCAAATTCATTTCGCAGAAAATGTTCTGCGCCGGGACACTAACAACTGGAGAAGGAGCTTGTGATGTAAGTAATATAAATAAATACAATAAGGGACACACAGTTATCTTGACAATTTCTACTCGAGAAATACTCCAGCCCACTTCGAGGCAGGAGAAACCATACTGGCTGCATAGGTTTTTAGAATTACATGAGTTATCTACTCATATATTGATCAAAATAGATCTGATCATTTCAGTCATATGTCAAAAAGGTTTAGCCAAATATTTGAACAGCGGATCGAACAAACTCAAACTAAAACTGCAAGAATATACTTCTCAACAAAAGTTGTAGACTTTTGAGTAATAATTAATCATCATCATCAGCCCACATCAGTCCACTGCTGGACATAGGCCTCTCCCATAGCACGCCACTGAGCCCGATCTTCGGCTTTCCTTCTCCAGTCGCTACCAGCAACCCTACGTATATCGTCGCTCCATCTAGTCGCAGGACGTCCTACGCTACGTTTGCCGATTCGCGGTCTCCACTCTAGAACACGTCTACCCCAACGGTTATCGGTCCTGCGGCAAATATGACCAGCCCACTGCCACTTCAGCTTGCTAATCCGCTGAGCTATGTCGATAACTTTAGTTCTCTGGCGAATAATTTCGTTCCGGATTCGATCCCTTAGAGAAATACCGAGCATAGCTCTTTCCATAGCTCGCTGAGCAACTTTCATTTTGTGGACTAGTCGTACCGTGAGTGTCCACGTCTCGGCTCCGTATGTCATAACAGGTAGGACGCACTGATTAAAGACTTTCGTCTTTAGGCACTGGGGTATCGGCGACGAAAAGACCCGACGAAGTTTCCTAAATGCTGCCCAGCCCAGCTGAATTCTTCTGTTGGCTTCCCTCTCAAAGTTGTTTTTACCTAGTTGGAGCGTCTGCCCTAGGTAAACATATTCTTGAACAACTTCAAGAGGTTCTCCATTTACGGCAACCGATCCCGGGATAATAAGTTCATTGATCATAACTTTGGTTTTATCCAAGTTCATCCGGAGACCGATGCGTTGCGAAGATTCAGCTAGGCTGTCCAGCATCTCCTGTAAGTCCGGCAACGACTCAGCCATGATGACGATGTCGTCTGCGAATCGTAAGTGAGAGATGTACTCGCCATTAATATTGATGCCTCGTCCGTTCCAGTCCAGCGTCTTAAACATATCTTCCAGTGCGTTTGTGAACAATTTCGGGGAAATAACGTCCCCTTGCCTCACTCCTCGACGCAGGTTGATATGTTTCGTCTGCTGGTTCTGTACTTGGACGGTCATTGTTGCGGCGTCATACAGACATCTCATCACTTCGATGTATCGCCAGTCGACTTGGCATCGTTGCAGGGATTCTAAAACAGACCAGGTCTCGATAGAGTCAAAGGCTTTCTCATAGTCCACAAAAGCTACTAATTAATAGATTTCCACATTTAAATATCTCATCAGAAACCAGTTAAAGTAGAATACGATTTCTGAACTATTCCCATTCTAGCATGATGCGGGTGGACCAGCAGTGCTGTCGGGCAAGCTGGTCGGCATCATATCCTTTGGACCAACGATCTGCGGTTTCCCCAACGTTCCTACTGTCTTCACTCTGGTGGGAGCCTACGCAGATTGGATAGAAACTGTCAACGAGACTGTGAGTTTTGTTTTTTATTGTTCTTCCGGTGACTTGGATTTGTGCGTTATTGCGTGCGAATTGTTTATGACGTACAAAGAGATCAAAGGTATGGTTCCGAGCACGACAACGTTTGTACCTGATTGTATCTGGTCGACAGCAGCGCCACTGCTAATTTCTATCTATTAAAGCCGGGTCCACATCGGTCGACCCACGTTCCAATCCACAATCAAACATTTGCTTTGTTTGGTTTGTCGTCACAGATTACTTACTAGTTACAATGTGACGTCTCGTTCTTTTGTCGTTTGGATTGGGCGAAACACGTCCACACCGACCGCGCGTTTGTATCGTGATTCTGCCGCGGGCGTTTGATTCGCTGGTCTGGACCTGGCTAATGAAACAGCAGAACAGAATGAGCAGGTGACAGTGCCACGGGCTTCAGAAATACAAAAAATTTGGTAGTGATTGTGCAGTCTACAGTTTCTGTTTCTAATCATACCATGTAGTATAGTTTATCAACGCATTTAGATACGCCTAATCTATATTGTAGATTTGGCAGATGTTACACGTCTTTGAATTTTAAAGATCCTTAGATCTAAAGCATTTGCATACGAATATCCTTTTTCACGTTTAAAGCAAGTGTTTTCACAAATAACTCAAGTTACAAAGCCAAGTTTGGGCTCCTGAAACCGCAAGATTTACCACTACGCCACATTCGATAGTAACCCAAACTCTCTAGTCTTGCATCTTTCCAAAGCGTTTTGGTTCCACTTTATAGTGCGTACTGCTAAGGAATGGAACTCCTTGCCGTCTTCTCTGTTTCCTGATAACTACAATTCAAGTATCTTCAAGGCCAGATTGAATCGTATTTTCTAGATCTACGAGCTCCATCTTCGGCCACATCCTCGCTTAACATGAGGCGAGATGGTGGTCAAACGTAAACTATTTAACGTAAAAAAAAACTTTGTCTAAATGCCAATTTTTCAATCCTCAGATGCCGAGCTACTACCGCGGCCGCATCCGCACTACTTCTACCACGCCCAGCCCTCTCCTAGACCTGCTTGACCACTGGCCTGGTGCCATCAGCAACACTCGATTGTACGAGGCACACGCCAGCCCCGTCGCCACCACTCAAAGCGCGGTACCTTTCGCGGAGGAGGAAACCACCAACCCCACCACCACGGAGAAAATTGTAAAAAGGATGCGGGATGATAATACTGATGAAGGGTGGAGCATCGGGGATTAGCAACAGATCTGTTAGGAATAACGCTATTTATCACGATTGGCATTTGTTTTCCATTCCTTCCTTCCTTCCCATATCATTCCCTCATCTCAGGGTCGCCAAAACGTCGAGCATGTCTCATGTGTTGCAAATTAATGTCTGGCTTGACCTCATGTTAGTTAACTATAGCGAAAGAGAGGTATATCAGGATTATCAACGGTGGTTTGGTCATAGCAGAAAGACTACGTTTGGTTATCATGAAACATGCTAAGAACATGATGAATAGGGTCGATTAAAAGTGCCAAGCAAACATATCCTGGTCGGTAGGGCGATGAATCCGAAGGTCGCAGGTTCCAATACTAGATCTGCTGGTCCACATCTTTGGACACTTAGCTGCACGAGTTCATATTACCCAGTAATTTCGCACAAAATAGCAAACGCCTAAACGTGGTGCTGGTTTTGAATATTTTTAACCGACTTTAAAAAAAAGGAGAAGGTTCTCTGTTCGATTGTTTTTTTAATCATTTTTTTTAAGTTTGTTACCTCAGGACTCCGTCATTTATGAACCGATTTGGAAAATTCTTGCGTTGCGTTGGGTTCAGTATAGCTACGAAGTGGTTCCATATAAATTTCATCGATATTTGACCTTGGACTTCGAAGACACATTTAAGTCGGTTTTTGTTTTTTTTCATAATTAATTATTAATGTAGTACTGCTAAGAATTAAGATTATCTAAAACGTTCCTTGTATTCTCTAATTACAAAATCTCCGAATAAAATAATAAAAATAAAAACTCAGTCGAGTCCGATGAAATTGTAATCCTAACAATGCAAGGATTTATTTCTTTGTCTGTCCCGCCTTCACGTCGCGTCGGGACATTGCTATATATAATGACATCATTTATTAGGTCCGAGCTGGAGCTTGGTGGAAGCAAGAGAACTACATAGACTAGTTTTAATTTAGAAGTGTGTCCTGTGTTATGATATAAAATAATATATTATTTGATTGTACTTGTTACTTGTACGTGATTTTGGCTTAAGTTAAAAACACTAGCTATAAATGACTAAAAGAAGCTGTGAATCTAAGAAATAAATAAATAAATAAGTACCTATAATACGAGACATTTTGACATTCCCGCAGACTTACTTGGTGGTATCTTCTCTAACGGGTGCATTTACAAAGCACTGGTAGAGTCAGTTTTCTTATTGTTTTTCTTAACCTAGACTTCGTTTTGTGTGAGAATGAAATGGGTAGACTATATATACATACCTACCATTTTCAAAATCATGATAGTAAAAGTAATTATTTTTAAAGTTAAGCTTTCTTTTATAGAGCGAGTGTGGCTCAGCGGGAACTGTGCGCCTTTCGATCCGCCGCATCCGGGCTCGAACCCCGACTCAGTTCTGCACCAATGACTTTATAGTTAAGTGCAGATTCTGCACGCTCGCTCTAAAAACGGTGAAGGAAAACATCGTGATAAAACCCGCTTACGCGTTTTGGAGTGGTAGGCTCTTGCCGATGTTGTAATACCACCCACCGAACAAAGCCATGCCGTCAAGCGACCTAGTCGTGTTTCGGGATGATGTTCGGTGAACCATCGGGAAGACAGGTCTGAGCAGCCGCTCAACTGCCGTCTCTCGCTAGATCTATGTATGTGTTCCATCTTAGGCCACATCATCGCTTCACACCAGGCGAGATAGTGGCCAAACATAGATCTATAAAGAGTAAAAAAATAAAAAGTAAAAGTGCATATTTTGTGCCATTTCAATAAATAGTTTTTGACTTAAAATAAATCGCCTGATTTGTAGTTAAAGTCGAGGTTTGAAAGCTAGTGCGTTCATATTATTATATGTCCTGATAGCGCCGTGAATTAACCGTTGGCAGTACGTGAATGGAATCATTACGTCTTGGCTTTTGTTAGGGATGACAATGGCACCATATTTCTTCGGCGGCATAGCAAGAAACGTTCATATCTATAGGAATTTATCATGGGGTGTGAACGAACAATGACTTGACCTGGAAATATCTTGAAAAGCGTATGATGAGCGTCTTTTGACATGAGTTACACTTAAAGCTCTATTATGTATTCTTTATACTTTCACTGGTTTATTTTAAACGAATCAGTAACCCTACAAGAATCAAAAACGAAGCAGCTTGTACACCGCGTGGAGTAACTATTTAGTAATCTGTGACCGCGTCCGTTTTATATCCGAAAAAAACACGACCCGATGTAGCCTTGTTCCTTTATTATATATTCATTTATAGCCCGTGTAAACCGTGTAACCCATCTTAATACTAGGTAATAACACGGGCAATAGGGTCTTACTGTCTAATATGCATCAGTGGCAGCGGCTGTGCACTGCATCACAGAACTCATAATAGTAGGTATAACTGGGTCCGAGTGCCGTCATTTGAAATTCGAAGATCTACGGATACATAGCGGTAAACAAGCGATGTTACAACTTCCTACACCGAAGTCGATTCCGTAAAAACAAACGACCACATTTTTCCAAATGCAACGAATTTCGTGCATGAGCGATGTTGGTACGATTCGAGTTCTCTCGATTTGTATTATCACAGATACTACGGATTGGTCGCGTCAGAACCCTATTGACTTAATTTTGCTTTGAAAATAGTTTTCAAGTAAAATAACCGGCGTCTAGTGAAAGTTGGAAATCACGAATTTAAATGCTGAACGAAACAAAAATCAGCATTTGACTCAGTGCGTCGTAAGGATTCACTGAGAATTCAGGCGTTTAGGTCATTTATTTATTTACTCTAATAGCCTCTCTCGACCCAATACTTCAGGGCCAAACGGCTGAATTATGTACATTTCACTATTTAACATTCCGGTGAAGTTCAAGTGAAACATGTTATCCTACCGTCAGTTTGTCATAGCGCAACAAGGTCACGATCCGTGGTTACGAACTTACTGAAAACAGAACCGTTCCGTTTAGAAGTGACAGTAGAACTTCATATAGACACCAGCGACCAATTATAACATTATTATAAAAATTTTAAAAACCACACAATAAAACATGTCTAAGAACTACCGCTAGAAAAACTACTTTCAAGTAAAAAATCGGTTCCAAATCGGTTCACCCGTGAGCTACGGTGCCACAGACAGACACTCATAGTGGTCAAGCTTATAACACCATATCCAAGACACGAAATAAAACCTTCTAAAAAGCACTCTACCATATGAGAAAACTTTTTCGTCACAAATGACGTCATTTGACACATCGCGGGAAAGAATTGTCTACATACTTCCGTTTCTGAGTTCCGTTTAGTTTCACGAATAAGAAAGGTAAACGCTGTTTTCAAAAAGGATTCGGATTTATAATACGAATATTCGGAAAAAAATGTCGGATTGTTTTCTAAATTATCAGTAATGACTCACAACGATCACATCGAACCATCGATCGGGGAGACGAGTCTGAGCAGCCGCTGAACTGCCACCTCTCTCTAGAGCTATGTGCTCCATCTTAGGCCACATCATCGAGATAGTGGCCAAACATAGATCTATTAAGCGTAAAAAAAACATACTGCGATCCGGGCCCCTAACAAGAAATCCATTTAAAACCGTACACTACAAGGACCTTGGTCCCACAAAACCCAGATACGAAATAATACTTGCACTTTTTTTAAGCAAAAGTATTTGTACCGTAGCGGGAATCGAATCCACAACTTCCGTGTTCAATCGACCTGCTCAACCACTACACCACAGAGGCTGATAGCCATATGCCAGATATTCGTGTGACTCGTCTCACAAATGCCATGTCCCTGTGTGGTTTTAGCATTAAATTTTCATGAGCTCAGTAATAAAATTATGAAATACGAGAGAACAACTTTGTAGCATTTGAAATTACTGTATGCTGTTACAATTTACCCGTGATGAATCCACACTAGTGTTAGAAATGAAAGTAATTCTGTATGTATGTTACCCTTTCACGACTAAACGGCTAAACCAATTTTGATGAAATTTGGCATAGAGGTAGCCTTTAGCCCGGAGAAGTACAGTTACAATTTTCAGTTCAAATGAATGCCCCGTGGTATCCGGGATCGCGGTACACCCAACAGAAATCTAAATAAATTATTTAGATTTCTATGTCTAATCGAATGGAAAGTTATCTTTCAGAAGAGCCTCTGCTATTGAGACTAGAATGAAGCGATTTCTAGACATGTAACAGTATGTTAGAAAATATATTTTCAAAGGCGTTGACTACACATTTCGGGCTAGATACTTGATTAGGTAATTCAGAATCCCTCGCTTTAGTACGACCGGTCTCTGTGTGTATGGTCTTCCAGGTAGCTTTAATTTTATTATTTGATTTTCGTATTTTATCTCTGAAAAGCAATGATTTAAATAATATTATTTAAATTTCTTTGGTACAGTCAGCAACATAAGTGGCTGAACTTGTACAATCTTTCAATTGTCAATAACACCGAAAATATACAAATAACATGCAATTTTTGCCAATTTCCCTATTTGCACAGGATATTAACAGACTTTTGAATGCAACATTCAGAGAAATAAGACAAATATTGAAGGTGTCGTCAATCAAAGATTCACAAATGATCAGGTACTCTTGTCGCTGACTGTACAACCAATCCGCCCCGCACGAAGTCGCGGACAGCAGCTAGGTATCTTCTGTAACTTTGCATCGTTTGAATCAACAGTAATCTAACTGTTCGTTGGAATGTTTTGTCACAGAGTTCATTATGTCCTTCAACTTTATTTTAATTAATGAAAATATCAAACGGATAATCAAACATGTCGTAAGGATAGGTACGCGTGATAATAAACGAGGTACAAGTATGTATATTGTAGGTAGCATTTGTTTGAGCACGTCCCGGGTAACGCCGAGGCGCGAGGCGTGGCAAATTATACATTTTGTTAATTAGATGTTAAACGCGTTGCAACTTGATCGTACGTGGTCACCAATCAAATGGAGTAGTCAAAGTAACTAATTATTGGTGTGTAATGACGTAAATTAAATTTTATTAAATTATGGCTAGAGCAAGCTACTCTCTCTATGCGAGAAGGCCCGTGTTCCAGCAGTGGGAACGTGATGGGCTGATGATGATGATGATGATGATGATGGCTTATATCCCCATGATGACCAGTCGGCTAGGGGAATTATTTGTTATTAATAATCGTTAGTTCTAGGTTACTTAGTGTTTTGTTTCGTCGGCTGGGGACATCTTTTTATTTATTTAATAACGTATATTAGAGTTTACTTTGTCTTTCAGTTCTTTCTCTCTTGTGCCTCCGCCGAGAGACGTCAGATATTTTGTAGGTCCGATTTTTCCACCGACATTTTGTCACTTTTGTGACCGAGTTTTTGTAGGACGTGTGCGTTGCAATATGAAACTCTGTAGGTTGCAAATCAATGGAAAAAAATCAATGGCTCACGTGGGCGGCGGACAGCCTTATGCCTAAAACTCCTTCTCTTTTTCATAAATATCATATGTCATAAATGTACTGGAAAATATTAGTTCCTATCGTTGCTATGTTCGCAATGTGGTTCTTGTGAAGCTTTGTTTTTTATGTAATTGAGTGATGAGACGAGCAGATCGTTCACCTGATGGTAAGTATCACGCCTGCCTAGAGCAGTTGTAGTACCACTTTGTTTTGCAAAATCGTATAGATAAACTGAGTTATATATATTCTAGCACACACTTGGCCATTTTTTACCTCAAATTGCCCGTTTGATGGTAATCTGAGAAACCCTGAGTTCTATTGCCCTGACAGGCGCTTGGCAAATTGTAACTCACAGAAAAAAACTGCTCTACGCTCTAACAAATAGTTAGAGGATTCAAGGGTAGCGTTTCGGACACCAGCGTCTTTTGAAGCGAAGAAAATTCAGTTTAAACTCTAATCAAAATTTTGGAAGCAGATAATTCATTATATAACAAATAAAAACGACTTCAATTCTTATGTATCTTCAAGATCGAATATCGATGTATTCGATTTTATATAGGACTACCTCGAAGCTATACTAAACCAAAGCAACACAAAAAGTTATTTTTAATCAGTATATATAAATGACGGAGTTCAGAGGTAACAAACAGAAGAATTGAGAACCTCCTACTTTTTTTAAATCGGTTAAAAATATTTTATTTATTTTATTTAAATAAATAAATAAATTATAAAAAAATAAATAAATAAATTTTTATTTTATTTTGTTTTGGGGGGCTTACAGCTGTTGTTACAAAGTAGTTTGACAAATTAATATAAAAAAGCCAATTAAAAGCCTGCAAATAACAATTAAATAGAAAATGAAGATTTTTTACAAATACATGAACAAAGAAATAAGAAATGCCAGATGGCACCAAGCAATGCCATTTACAAATTACAACGATTAGATAGTGATATAAAATAAGTTGCCTAGGACGTACGCAGCTCTGTAGATATGACCTGATGTGGCGTTTCCAACCAGAGACACGACCTTGCTCGTCTATTGTTTCGTCATAGTAAATGTACCTACTATGAGTAGGTATATTATTACACAACATGATTTTTTGAGCAGGGTTCGGAAATAGCTTACTACCGTTATAGATAACTAGAATCATTCAATTTGGGGCCTACCTATTATATATTATATAGTATTAAAGTCTTAATAATATCAATTTTGATCAAGTTGCAGCAACTTTAAAAAGTTGACCAAACAATATTTTAGATTCGATAAGACTAGATAAGTCTTAATTGTTTCACCACCAGAAAACATAACAACAAAAAAAAATTTAAAAATATTAAACTTAAGTGTTAGAATGGGCGGTCTTATCGATTACCAAGATTATTTTATTATTTATCAGCAGTACAATATATTCCATGTAAAAAAAATGTTGGACATAATTGTTATCGTTTCATATTTTCAATAATCCAAAAATGTTGTTATACATTGGAAAACTAGATGAATTTCTTAAAGTAGTTGCCGTAAGGTTTCAAAAGCTCACCAAGTATACAAATCTTTTAAACTTTTTACAAACTTTCATATTGTTATTGCTTAAAACTATTAGATCAACATCGCTTTTCACTTTCAAGCTAAAGGTTGTATTCTATGACCTATTATTGGATTAGAGGAGAAGCCTCTGAGTTATAAAGAAGATTTCAGCTGGCTGTTAGCAGAAATACATTTAAGGTGCAAAAAACATAAATTTTCTTATCTTTTCTTATTTTAGTTTTTTATCTGCGCCTCTCGATCTCACCTGCCGGGAGAATATCCTAGGTGAAAAATATCCTACGTCCTCCAGGATTTTTAAATTCTGAAACTAGACATAAAATATTATTTACTGACAGTACCAAAAATCGAGCGTGGCTCAGTGGGAACACGTGCGACTTTCGATCCGACGCACCTGTTCGAATCGCGCTGGCGTCGCACGACTGACATTCTTAAGTTATGTGCGGATTTAACACTCGCTCTAAAAACGATGAAGGAAATCATCGTGAGGAAACCGGCATGTCCTAATCACAAAAATTCAAGGACATGTGACATCCACCAACCCGCACTAGGCCAGCGTGGTGGATTATAACCCGTACTATCTCTATGAAAGAAGGCCCGTGTCCTAGCAGTGGGAACGTGATGGGCTGATGATGATCAAAAAATCTATTCAAAATCAAAAATCTATTATTTGCGTGATTCAGTAACAAAAATCATACTCCCAAACTGTATTATATTACGAGTACATATAGTAGGATTTAAAATCTAGCAGTTCTCCATATCCTTCATCCATCATACCACTGGGCCAATCCGGTAAAAATGGAAGGTGTGTGATGCAGGTTTAAGTCCCAGCCGATGATCGTAATTTTTATTTCATAAGTAGAGTTCTCATTTGAATCCCTATTTGTTTAATAATACGCGTGTCGCGAGCCCTTATATGTCTAGCGTAATACATATTCTGTCTGTTTACATGAAAAACTCAAATAAACAATTCTTACCCTTGCAGCTGGCGAGTCCCAGGCGCACTCCGGCTCTTATCGAAAGTAGTGTAATGCATTTTTAACAAATACCTCTCTTAAGTCAACCTGTCATAGATTTACAAGTCCGTAGGGATGAAGTGAAATGAAGCTCTTGCGAAGCAGTTTATTAAGAAATAAGAGCAAGGGACAATCTTGTTAGAAATTCGGTGCAGCGGACTCGGCTGAGTTCAACAAATATAGAGAGAGTATGAGCCATAATTGACCACGCTGGCTCACTTCGGGTTGGTGGATATCACATGTCCTTGAATATTTGTGATTATTTCTTGGACATGCAGGTTTATTATTACCTCACGATGTTTTCCTTCACCGGTTTTTTTAAATAAATAATTATTTATTGCCAAAAGAAAATTTACAATCTTTCTTACAAAAGTACATAATACAACTTATTATCTAAAAAATGAGAGTTATCGGCGATCCCCAAACTAAGCACGAGACCTGTGTTTTAAGCGAGAGTTAAATCCGCACTTAACTTAAGAAATTCTGTGGTACGGGCCAGCGGGATTCGAACTCGGGTGCATCGGATCGAAAGTTGCTCCCACTAAGCCTCACTCGCTCTCTTAACAAATTCTCTTGTTACCTACCAACCACGTCACCATTGTAACAATACATTGTATCCGCTAAACCACAGCAGGTGCAAAACGAGCCAGCCAGACGCGATTCATCAAATTCGTTCGACAAACGAGTGTTTGTACATTCTGGTTTGAACGGGTTCGCGGCGGCTGTTACCGGATATAGCGAGTAGGGTTGACGTGTAAACTGATAGGCTGTAAAAGGTTAAAAGGCTGTAAAATTTAGGATATTTACGAGTTTTTCACAATGTTTAATTGTTTTTGTGTTGTACCTCAAAAATTTAAGATGGTTAAAGGGTTACTATTTATTAAATTGGGTTCTTCCAGCGACCTTCATTGTCCATTGATCTCGTATTACATAAAGAGAGTACTTTGAAATAGTAAACGAATCTTTGATTGTTATTTTTAAATAAAAAACCTCTGTGGATAGATTTTAAGCTATATCTCAACTAGCTGATAGACACAGAGAGAGCTATAATATCTCAATGTCAAGCTATTTTCTAAGGACAAGTGATTGGCATGCAGTTAGCGACCGCTGTCAAAATGCGATCTAATCGCTAATGGGTCGCCAACCGCTGTCGTCATGGTTACTTGACACAGACAGTTCCAATTATTTGGTATCTGCTTCCGAATACGCTAATGGATTGTTAATAGCGATTTAAAAGCAGTTGGCGAGGGACTGGAATGTCAAAAATACCAAAAATACCAAATACAAACCCTGTAGGGGCAAGCAAGCTGGCGAATCCAAATCATACGAGCCAGTATACCACTGAAATACCACTAGACTTTGAGTATACATTTACCTAGTTATAGTATATACTATAAGCTACTATTCTTTTATGGGGTTAAAACTGGCTATCGTACTTAATTTTTCTCCAAAGATCCAAAGCTATTTCTCTTACGGTATAAGTACATTTTTGGATTGCATCATTTTGAAAATTGTATTTTTATGTGGGTGTTTAACAGAATATTTATTGTGATTTTTAATCTTAAAATGTAAGTTTATAACTTAGAAGTAGGTACAGTTCTATTGTTATAATAAAAATGTAGTAAGTGAATTAGATAAAATTACGCCGAGCAATTGCATATATAGTTTACGTATAGAATTTGGCCCCTAACTTGGATTTCTTGTATCTAGAGACTAGAAGACCATGGTCCCATGTCACCTACCATGTTACCATTTATCCCTACACTCTCGCAGCAATCAAAAAATGTAAGAAATGTAAAAAAAATGCAAAGCAAAAAATGTACTCTGCGATGATCCACCCAAAGGTACCACGGGTGAAAGAAACGAGCACCATTATCGTTTAACCGAGTATGTTTTTATTACCCGGATAAAGCGCACAGCAGCCCTGGCATCCGGTTAAAACCGCCCGGAACCAGTTATGAGCGGCACACAATAAAGCACGTGGATTTATAGTGCTCGTAAACAGAGCGGTTTAAAAATGTGGATGTTTACTGCGGGATTGTCCTGGTTTGTTCGGCTTAGTGGGTATGTGTGGAGTGACCTTCTTCTAGGTACTAAATCTACTTTGATAAGCCGCAGGCTGGTTAAGATATGGAATGCGGACGAATTGGGTTTGAGTCACATTCAATACAATCCCGCCTGTGTTATCTCGACCCGATCTTGACTCCCCCGATAAAAGAATATCTACAACATCGTACAATAGAAAACAAAAGTTTGGGCTATACTTAGATACAAATCTGACATTGTTTTAAAATATGTACCTACCTACTAAGACGCAATGTGTTAATTTTGCTGGCAAAATCAGCTACCATATTAGTCACGTTCAAACTGAAGTAAAATATGCGCTCGAACTTCTAGCCAGAGAAGTTGTTGCAAACACAAAAATAGGAAGAAAAGTAGAAAATAGAAACTGAAAAAAAAACTAGAAACTGAGTAAAAACTCACTACCTACTAGGTCACACGTATATACAATACAGTCTAATACAAACAATAAATACGTATGGCATACATTTATAGCGGCTGGCGGCGCACGCTGAGTTCAGTTTGCACTCGCTCTGCTCTCACTTACCTGAAAATTAGAAAAGTTGAGTTAGTTATGTATTTACTGGGCACTTAGCGGGAGGCACGGTACACAGTACAGTATAGCTGGTAGTACGGGCAGTTACCACGCAAAAAAATTTGGGTACGGGTAAATTCACGTCACGTTGTAAAAAAATCAGTAGCATCGCGTGGAACATTAAATAATTTATTTATTGTACATAATTTATTTATTGTGCTTGGTCCACTCCTCTTTATTTTATTTATTTATGACATCTCGCACTGCTTTCACTTTTCAAAAATTATTCTTTATGCAGATGACATGAAAATTCTTTGCCCCATTCAAACCATTGAAGATACTTTGCGCCTCCAAGATGATTTAAACCGTTTTCAAAATTATTGCATTCTCAATAAATTAGATTTAAATGTATCCAAGTGTTATGTTTGCTCATTCACACGCAAGCCTGAACCTATCATCGGTAAGTATCAAATAAAAAATTCATTTTTATGTATTGTCTCTAGTGTCACAGATTTAGGAGTTGTTTTTGACTCAAAACTTTTATTTGACAAGCATGTTAATAACATTATTAAAAGAGCTTCGAAAGCGTTAGGTTTTGTTTTACGAATGTCCTCCGAATTTCAATCTATAAAAACCCTTAAAATATTGTATTGCGCATATGTACGAAGCCACCTTGAGTATGCATCGCAAGTTTGGAACCCATGCTACAACATATATATTAACCGCATTGAGGGTATCCAAAAACGATTTCTCCGTTACTTACAATTCCGTTCAAAAACATACCTAAACAATTATAATTCCCGTTGCAAAAAATTTCACCTCTTACCATTACAAGAAAGGCGACGTGTGGCAGACCTAGCTTTTCTAGTCAATATAGCGAATGGTACGATTGATTGTCCCGAACTGCTTGAACAAATAGGGCTTAATACTCCCGCGGCTTCACTTAGAAAGCCCAACCTCATTCACATTCCCTTGGTAAAATCTAATTACAGGCAGAATAGTTATTTCATTAGAGCAGGCAGGTGTTACAATACTATGGCTAAAGAAATAGATGTTGATCTATTCAATACTTCGGCGTGTAAACTGAAGCGACTTTTGAACGATCGTTTCTTTAATTCCTAAATTTATATGATATCGATTCATTTTGGTTTTTTTTGTTAATTATTAACGTTTTATTCTTACTTTCCACCAACACTGTACGCGCCCGTCAACTATGTACGTGTATACTTAGTTAGTATTTATAAGTGGAAACTTTTAATTAGCCATAAGAATTTAGTTAAATTACCAATGTTTTCTAACTAGCTGTTAGTTTCCCGAATAAAATAAAATAAAATAAAATAAAATAAAATAAAGCACATAATAATTAAATGTACAAGTAAAGCAAGTATCTAGAGATATTTTAATAATTGAAGTTATTGAATAAAATAGAATAATGTATTGCATAAAACTGTCAACAACGTGTAGTTGCTAAATATAAGTTGTGTTTGCACTTTCCTAAATACAGTAATTTATATTTTTTATAACTATCTAAATAATATTAATTATGATTTATTGAAATTTGCACTGTTTTGAACTGAACTCTCCCATAACCATACACATTTAATCACGATGTCATAAATATTAAAAGTAACCACTTGCGCCAACGTAAAATCAAGGTAAACCCGTAACATGGCTTTTTGTTTAAAAATTGATAGCTAAAGCAAATAATACTAACTATTACTTAAGGCTAAAGGTACGATTCCGTGCACGCGATGCACGGAATCGTATCTTTAGCCTTAAGCCATGGGTTAACAACGACACGTGAGCACAAATGGGCTTAAGATTAATACAGGCCCCTATCAGAAAGCTGTTAGCGAGTGGTTGTTGATACAAAATACGGTAGCTAAGTTAAACAATGAAAATAACACAACTTTTCAGTATATAATTTTATTTTATTTTTTTATATTATTTATTTTAGCAATCCAAACAGCGATTAGCTAATTTATATCAATACAATATTTCTTGTTTATAAGGCCAAAATAGGATTACACAACTAATGTACTTAAGTTAATACTAGCATGATTACATAATATAATAGTATGTTTACATATCCTTCATTGTGAGTTAAGTATACAGAATAGATGTTTGTATTATTATTTTAAATATAGTTGTAAACAAAAGTTGAGACATATCTCTATAATAATGTACGTATAAATGTATAAAATGTAATTTAACAAATAAAAACAAATTAAACAAATAAAAAATATTTAACAATTATGTATGTAAACTTATTATTATTATTGATTATTATTGCGTGGCTTCGTGTGTGGATGTGTTTGTGAACAGGTGTATGCGTGTGTGAGTGAGAATGGTTAACTAGCTTTTCAATTGTATAATTTAATTTTTGCTATGTGTTTCCTTTATGCGACTTTTGAGAGAGCTTTTAGATAAATGAAAGAGATCAAGATCCGAGTAATACTTATTATAAGTATGTGCTGCTCGACACAGAACTGAATTCTGCGCATAATTTGTACTTACATGGGGGACATGTAGCAAAGGCGTATGCCTTGTGCGATATGCAGGTGCCAGCAGCGAAACATTAGCTAGGAGTTCAGGACAATCTATGTTACCGGACAAAATATCATGTAACAACAGGACATCATATTGCCTCCGTCGATGCTCTAATGAATCAAGACCATAGTGCTTGCATGCTTCGTTATAAGACTCAAAAATTTGATGATCTTTAAAGCTTAAGTATTTGATAAATTTTTTTTGCAAAGATTCCAATTTCTCAATATGAACTATGTAGCATGGAGACCATATACTACAGGCGTATTCTAACACACTCCGTACATATGCAAATTACAATACCTTGATGCAGGAGATATTTTTAAACGGAGTGCAAACCCTTTTAATAAAACCTAATTGTTTGTAGGCCTTGTCTGCAATAGCGTTAATGTGTTCAGCAAGAACCATCTTAGGGTCTAACCTTACTCCCAAGTCCCTAACAGATGTTTCTATTTTTATCGGGGCGTTATTGATGGCATAATGAAATTGAATCGGTTTAGATTTCCTTGTAAATGTAATCTGTAGGCATTTTGCAATATTGACTTTAATTCTGTTTCTATCGTAATACGCTGTGAGATTATTTAAGTCTCTTTGAATACTAAGGCAATCTTCAATACATTTGATTTTCAGGTATTTTTTTTTGTCATCCGTCAAACATTGTATAGTTTGACTTATCAAAACATTTATAAATGTCAAACAAGTAAGCATTATAGAGTAGAGGGCCGAGAATCGATCCTTGGGGGACGCCAGATGAAGTTGTTACATAGTCACTACGTGCACCTCCTATCACTACAGCTTGCCTTTTATTTGAGATATAAGACGTGAACCACCTGTGCAATGTAAAAAGGCAATACAAAACACAGCCGGCAAATAAGCAATACATTGTAGCGGTATTTCAACGTGGTTGTGTTGCTCGGTGCAACGCTACGCCACGGCGCACCGTGCCATGCATTTCTACTGCGGTTTAACCTTTCCGCGGGTAAACAAACGCACGCTTTGCATGCTTTCAGCAGCTTTCTTAATTCTAAAAACGTTAAAAGTAATAATTTTTTATCTTTTTTTTATTCTATTGGCTTGCGTTTGACCACTGTCTCACGTGATGGTAATCGACGATGTGGTCGATGATGTAGCACGCTTGCCAAGATAGTTGGTACCTGGTCACTCAAGATTTAAAGATTTCTAGATTCAAAGTATCGGGAAACACTGACCCCGGCAGGGAGTTCCACTCGTCAGCAGTGCGCATAAAGTGGAAGCGAAATGCTTAGTGTGCGCAGGAAGTATATAATGTTCTGATTGTTACAATAAAATGATTCATAACAAGCAGACAACACATTAGAGCAAGTGAAGTAGAGTAAACGCGTATATATGTAAAAATTAAATTGGTCTGGATTATTTGACCTTTATTTGATATGCTAGTGTGAAAGCAGCAGGTACGTTAAGTAGGTATGTTCTATGCGTCTCCCTTGCTTATAAAGAGATATACGGTTTTTAACATGTACCACACTTCCAATTACGTTAAAATACATATGAATGAAAGAAACACACATATTAACCACGTGGGTCGCGGCTGCAGTTACTCTCGTTGCAAATCCGACCTTGCGATAACTGGTGGTAAAATGTTGTACCTACTGGCTCTCGCAGTAGTCGTGCGCTTGTTATTAACCTGTTTAGGGGAAACAAAATTACTGTGAATCAACTTACTGCCGATAAACTGTATCAACGCTAAGTGAAATGTGAATAAATAATCGGAATTGCACGAAAACCTGCGAGTTTTAAGGCTTCGTTCATTAAACTTAGACTAGTTTGAGAGATGTGCTAGGTTCACTAGGCTGCCTGTCCACCGGAGCGGCGCGAGGCAGCGTAGCGGAGCGAGGCAGTACTGCGGAGCGGAGTTGCGACCTGTGTCCCATAGACGCGGAGCTAGGTAGCGGAGCGGAGCGAGAAAGTAATGCGGAGTGGAGTTGCGGACTGTGTTTTTCCATACGCGGAGTTAGACCGCGAGCACGCGACGATTCATTTGAGCTGCTTCGCTTTTTTCTCGTCTCCGCTTCTCCGCTCCGCTTCCTCGCTCCGCGTCCTCGACCCACTTTCCGGTTTTGCATGATTTTTTAAACTAGTTTGCAACTCCCTGTCCACTGAAGGGGGGCGGAGATTTTATGCAATTCTATTGGTGGATTTGCGAGTCGCTCACCGCTCCGCAACCACGCTCCGCTACCATGCTCCGCTACCACGCTCCGCTCCAGTGGACAGGCAGCCTTAGGGAGATGAATCAGAAAAGTCTCTCAACTGCCTCTTCACTTCTAGATCTTTGTGCTATCTACCTTTGGCCACATTGTCATCTGTCATGTGTAGATTTCTATAGGTGATAAAAATGCAATTTTATATGCTTAAATAAATAAAAAAGCGGACGAAATCACTAAACAACAACTGAAGCATATCTAGCAATGGCATATCATGATGTAAATATGTGCGTAAGGTTTCTGTACGAAAGAACAAAGCGGCATAATTTGAGTGCTTCACTTCTAAATTTAGAAACAAGGCGTCCGCCTTTATTTATTCTTTCAAGTTCATAGGTTAATTTTAAATTCAGACGGCTATCAAAAAACTTACGATAGTGATAACTCCAATCGAAGTTCGAAGGACTACGTCGATGGAATAGTCAATTTGGAGCAGTGAGTTAACTGGAAGCCAACTAGTTTACAACTCACTTACAACACGCATCTCATTACTCAGCCGAACGGACGGGACCTCAACTTAATAGTTGGATTAGTGTGGGTTATTAATTACAAACAAATTACTGTTGAAACTACACACAATATCATCAACATTCAAAAGTTTACAATTTATCGAAAGACGCACATCAACGACGACACGTTGATGGAAAGTCTAACACATCGACGTAAATTCGCTACCCTATCAATATTATTCGATAGAATACACTACGGAACTGCAAAATCTGATCGAGGGGATCAGATTATGCAGTTCACATTTCTACCATCGGACAAATTAGACGATTGGCACTACACCTACTACATGATAGAAGTTCCACCTTTTTCACCTAATACTATGGTACGTTTCGGATCATATTTTGAGGGTGAACGTCGGAGGAATGGAACGCCCTGCGTTTTCTACATTAATAGAATCTGGGTGTGTTCATTTTACTTCAAATCAGGAGTGAACATGTACTTACTAGATAAACGTGCTACATCTGTGACCAAATCGTGATTTTTTAACAGGTGATGTCTTGTCAAAGGCGATCTTGGTCAAAGCTGACATAGTCTGTTGTAAAAAAAATAACCTCATCGTCATCATCTCTGTTTACCATTTCCACTGTTGAGACACGATTAACAAAGTTATGAGACGGATCGTGATCTCGCCTCATTCTATTCCATTAATCACAGATATATTAAAATGCTTTCTACGTTTCACCCATAAACTTCACGATCGAATATTACCTTCTTTTAATCTCGAAAAAAGCAGTTTCCAGGGGACGGCGGCACGGGACAATTGGGAATGAAATGGAAACGACGACGACAGTTACATTATTATTGAGCGTTTGAGTACACTCGTGGTAAATTTGTTACACGAAACTGAATATAAACAAATACATGAAAACTGAAATTTTTTTTATGTGGTGGCAATGAAAATTTTCTTACAGTTTTTTGGATAGTTTCACCCTATCGGTCTTCTCCAATACTACGGAAAATATGCTCAAGAAGTGCACCACCATCGAATCGTGGCCGAAAGCTGAACCAGTCTATTGTAAAAAAAATGTTTTATAATAATAGTACCAGCAAGCACTATCGGGAAAGTATTTTGTTCCGTGTTCCGCTATAAGAGCAGGTTCCACGAAGACTAGTTAAGTATCCACTAGAAATAATGTAGCATGCTGCACGTCAAAAGCATCGCCGCGACGGCGGCACGCGGCGGCAGGGCCAAAAGTACTTTCACACGGCTATAGTGCACGTTGGTGGTATCCATGTATTTTGATTAGAAATCGAAGTGTATGGATTTGATGTTTTCTTTCGACAACAACAATATCACTTGTATCTAGGGAATCAGGATCTTCGAGATCAAAGATCAATGACAATACTCAAACACTCAATAAATGTTCCAAATTGTTTTGCTTAAATACTCGTAGTTGTCCTTAGTAGTACTCGTAGTTATACTCGTAGTTTCTTAGCGGGAATAGAGCAGCAACATCTTTGTTGTTACAAAGCCGCCTAACCACACCTTCATAGAGGCTCTGAATTAAAAAAAAATGGTGCCCTAATTTTACTTGTCGATAACTTAACCAAAGACCAAATTACGCCAACCTTCCAAAATGATCAAAAAAATCAACCATCAGAATTTTAAAGTTAAGACAACGCGTTGTTGCCAACGAATGACCACCCAAACATAATGCTGTAGGAAATAAGCTAAATATAAAAGAAAATTATATGTAGCGAAGTTAGATATAAAGAGATACGTGAAATAGAGTCCGAAAGTGAGACGGAGGTCAAACAGACCCTATTTATAGACAGAAAAGTGTTTGCGCTGACGTGGGGTCTTGGTAATCTATAGGCTCCCTTGTATTCTGGTTATTGGTCTAGCTATTGAAAGTGATCGCTGCGAGCGTTATTTATATTGGAGAGCTGATAAATAAAACGGTCAGTTATATATTCGATACTAGCTTGTACCTGCGTCTCCGTCCGCGTAGAATTCGGTTTATAGTTGTTCCAATTTTTCAGTGCGGCTGAGTAGATGTCACTTAATTTATATCAAAGTCAAAAGATAAAAATAGGCACATAAAATACACTTTTACACGCCATACACACGTAATTCAAATCCATTAAAATACGTTAAAAATGTTAGCCTCAAACATCATAACATGTTGTTAGGTCACTTTTTGCTTTCAATGTTTTTATTAGTAAACCGAGAAAATTATTGAAAAAGTTGTGTTTGTCCGCACAGTTTAAGAGCCTAAACGCAACTTTTCTATTGGGTGCCTCGGTCCTTGAGAAACATGCTCGATGATTCGGCGAGCGACTTAATCCGGTCAAAACTTATCAAAGAACTAAGGAACGATTAAGAATCTTTGTAGCTGATCTTATTCCCAGACAAAGTTCAGTTTCGTGAGATACTTTGCTTCACATTCCGTTTCTTCGTGTCGCACAAAGGGACACAATGCTTGGATACACCGAAAGCAGCGCCAGTCGAGATGGTAGATTTCAATTGTGTTGTTTTAAAACTGAGATATTTAACATACCCAAAACTTTTTTTTTTGCAACTACTTGACTTCTCATCATCTCACATAAACAATGATGAGAATGCAAAAAAAAGAAGAAAGAAGTACTTTAGATCCTGGCATAGGGAACAACTATAAACAGAATTCTACGCGGATGGAATCGCAGGTATGGCTAGTTAATAATTAAAAATCCTGTGATTTACACCTCATTGTTTAGTGTTATATATTGAGACTTTTCTGGCACTTTTCTGAAAATTTTTTGGCATTGATGAAAGTTAATTCAAAGCTCGTATTTACTCACATACTTAAATAACATAGGTTTTTTTTTTTTTATTTGTGATAAATCTACGTTTGATCACCATCTCGCCTGATGTCAAGCGACGATGTGGCCGAAGATGGAGCACGTAGATTTAGAAGATACCTATTCACTCTAGCCTTGAAGACGCCCAAATTATAGTTTTCAGGAAACAGAGAAGACGGCAAGGAGTTCCATTCCTTAGCAGTACGCACTATAAACGTGGAGCCAAAACGCTTCGTTCGAATTGGCGGAATGTTTACTATATAGGGATGATATTTGGCCGACTTTCTGCTCGTCCTGTGATGGAAGGGGGAGGGTGGAATTAGGTCGTGAAGTTCCTGTGCACATTCCCCGAAATGTATCCCATAGAAGATTGACAGACATGCTACCTTACGTCGATGCTCAGGATCGTATAATATACAGCCGCTCGATGCGATTGATGCAGATGACTCATGATAGGTGTCTAATTAAATATGACACAGTATTACATTTTTAAGTTTTATAGACTGTATTCATGTATTAGTTGTCTTAGTTGTCCATGTGAGGAAACTCTTATAAGCTACCAACCTGTCCATATATTTGTACCCACATTATACTAAGTTTAGCTGTACTCTTCCTAAAAGAATAAATAAATAAACAATTTAATAAATATCTTTTGATTTTAATTTGACCTGGTGGGCATGTGACCTGGTAGGCATGTGACCTGGTGGGTATGTGACCTGGTGGGCATGTGACCTGGTGGGCATGTGGCCTGGTGGGCATGTGGTACAACCACCACGGCTGAGTTTGTAATAACTGCATCATATATATTAAAATGCAGATAGTTTTGGTTTGAGTTACATGACATTGGCCGACATTTCAAACGTAGAATTTCGATGACCTAGTTGGAGCTAGAATCCCTGGAATCCAGGCAAAATTCATTCAGATAAACGAATTGAATCCTACAGGTTTGAACGTCAATATCCGTGTAAGTTAAATGTTAATTACTTATATTGGTATATACAGCACTAGGTAGCATTGATAAAAGGAATAAGTAGGTAAGTATACTGCTGCTTGGCAAGCAACAAGGGCCTTGTTTGGGTGGCTGTGGATTAAAATAGATCTCGTAAATAATAAAGATGTCTGTGATCCGGTTTGAAAGGCTCTATATCTAGCAAAATTAGTGGGTATCATGAGACTTAAGTGCAATTTTGATAGGGTATCAAGCGCAGTGCAGTGCCGCGCAAGATTTTGCAAAACAAAGTTTTGGGTGGTACTGATACTACCAAGTTCTGGGTCGTTTACCTGATGGCATGCATATTGCTTGCCATGAGGTAAGTGACCAATCAATTACAAAAAAAAATATCACCCGAATCTGAAGACAACAGTAAACATGTAATTTGTTTATTTATTTAGTTAACAATAATAAGCTTGCAGTCTAACACCAACACGCTAACTATATCAAGTAATTATTTAACAAATAAATTCAGATTCGTAACAATGGTTCTTACAATGTCATTAAAAATACCAACTTGTTGGAATTCGTTGCCTAATGCTAATGAGATAAGCGGACTAAGCGGACCAATCCCATTATCGAAATCTACCTAGTTATCAACAACACGTAATCCTCCCGTATTCCGAAAACCCACCAGACTTGAACGAATTTCACAAAACCTCTTTGACAAAGTGGGCTTAAAAGCTGGAATACTTGCATTTCTCCCCCTTTCTCCCTACATCCCACCCCTTCTGGGTATAATTTCAGTAAAGGGAGTTTTCAGCAATTTTCAGGCATTTCAGACGGTTGTCTGACAGTTACTAGACGTGCGATAGAATTTGTTTGCTGAAATTCAGGTAGTCAGGTAGTGCATACATACTTGTATACTAAGTATGTAAGAAGAAGAACAGAAGTCGAATATTTTAATTGTATGTTTGATTGCTCTATCAAACCCGATTTTAAAGATGCTGTTTTTAGGTCGATTGATTATTAAATTAACCATAATCGCAAGGGAAATAATAAGTTAATAAATAACAAAACAAATTTGTATTAAAAAACTTTATAGCTTTTAACGCCACGGTAATTTATAAAAATATCGAGTTCAGCCTTACACATCCCTATTGTCAATGAAGGTGCGCTATATGTTTGACTGCGAAATTTAAAGTAGTTAAGGCACTGCGCTGTGACACCGTTATTTTTTAATTTGTCATTTGAATGTATACATACCTACTCGTAATTAAATCGAGTTGCAGAGTCGAGGGACAACGCAAACAATTTTAAAGGAAAAGTGTATGCTATTGTGTTACTTATTTTTATTATCAATTTAGGCAGTTGCAAAAATTTGACATTCTTTATTATGATCATAAAAACACATTATTTATAAGTAAACAGTGAAAAACAACTAATGAGTGTATATACTTAGATTGAAAAGTCTTTATGTCCCTATTAAAGTTTTCCTTCTTGCAGTTTTATGTTAGTTTAATGAGCTACTTTCATCCTTGTTAATGTGGTTATTAAGTACAGTTTTCAAAGTGTAGTAAACAGAATTTTATTATAAGAGTGGCTAACAAGCAGATGTCCGCCTGATGGGAAGCAATCATCGTCATCTATCTGAAACACCAGAAGCATTGCCGATGCGTTGCCGTATAATGAAGGGACAATGAGAGATAGAGGGGATGGGGAAGGGAGGCTGGCCTCTTGCATCATTGCCGACGAATAGTATCATTGTCAGTAGGTTAGTATAATTTGATGAGCTTCGTTAGTAAACAGAATCAAAGTTAATTGATTGAACTTCCATAATTATATAACAAAGGGTTTGTTTGCATAAAACATATTTTTGCCATTAATCTATAAAAAAAATATAGTTCTGTTCTTATTATACTAGCGACCTTACCGGCTTTATTACTGTACTAACTACTTACTGTACTAACTACGTACTGTACTAACTACGTACTGTACTAAGAGAAAATATATTATGAAAAAATTAAAGACTCACTCCGTAAGTCATGACATCTTGCATATAATAGCGCAAGGACTCTCTTAGTGAATTGCTTCTTACTCTAGGTCACCAGGTCAGGGGCAAGCGGAGTTTTCTCTAGAATTGTAGAGCAAAAGTTTTATTATTCAAAAAGGTTACTGAATAGTGTCTTTACGTTGTTTATGCAATAAGTTTAACATATTTGAGTCTGGTGCTCAAACTTTGGTTCCGTAGGGACCTGAAGCTCATGATCATTTTAAAACCAGTCCGCCTGGTTGATGCGACTGGTCAGGTGTTGCCAAAATATTGGGAGCTATGTGGCTCGATCTATCAGCTTTACAATTCAAACTTACAATGCTTTTAGCATCTTATATGCTGGCAAATGCCCACTGGAACGAGGCATTAATTATTTAAAGAAAATTAAATTTGTTCAGATTCAATATCATTAAATAGTTCAAAGATCAAAGTTCAAAAGTTCTTTATTTTAGTTTTGTCGTCACAGATGCACTTATGAACATCAATTATCACAATGACTCTACCACCGCATCGGAAAAAGAACCACTACTCAGAAGATACGGCAAGAAACTTTTTTTTTACATTTCATAGATCTATGTTTGGCCACTATCTCGCCTGATGCAAAGTGATGATATGGCCTAAGATGGAGCACATAGATCTAGAGAGGACGGCAACGACTGAGGGGCAATTAATAT
Source organism: Petrophora chlorosata (assembly GCA_951640565.1). NCBI lineage: Eukaryota > Metazoa > Arthropoda > Insecta > Lepidoptera > Geometridae > Petrophora > Petrophora chlorosata. The sequence goes on from OX621210.1 coordinate 12,799,775, forward strand.
AAGATACCTTTAAAATGCATTCATATTTGCACTCATGTGAACCCGGGGCGGGTTATCAGTATCATACGCTTAAAAAAATCATTCAACCAACGCAGTATAGTTTAAGAAAGATTAAATTATTTTAAAAGGCCATCAAACGAGTAGTTGTCTCGGCGAGGAGGACGATAAACTTGAATTTTAAAGTTTTGTTTATTACTTGGAATTTGATGAATACTGCACTCAAAATAACGATTCATAAGTGTCCATTCGTTCTCATTTCAAACACATAAATATAATTGAACAGTTATAAAACTGTTCAATTATTTCGTGTACGGGGTTCAATTTATTTCATGTACAGTGGCGGTCAAAAATCCAGTAGCAGTCTCACAAAGCAATAGCATCAAAGTAAATCGCACTAATGACCTTCTTCTACAAAGCGTTTGCAGGCACACACACACCCATACAATGTATTCTTTCATTATGAACCAATCAAAGAGCGAAATTATCAATCGTCTTCCTGTCGTAAACTTTTTAAGTTAATAATTTTTAATTTCGAAACATTGGATAAGTGTCAATCTGGCTCAGTGGTTTAACACAGTGTTTAAATGTCATAAATCATGATATGCGACACGTCGGTTCGAATCCTCTCGTACTATAAATCGTTTTTACATTTTAGTTTTTAGAATTTTGTTTGAAATGTCATCGATGTGGTGTTGTTTCTTTATTTTAATGTTTTAACCAGTTTCTCAAAAGATGAAGGTAGATTTGAAACAAGCTGCAATAGAATAGTGAACTTGTCGGTTGGTGAACTTTGTTGCGAGCGGTAGATTTATTGTTACTGGTGTTGTTTCGTTTGATAGTTATTATTACAAATGCAATCAAATAGAAATATCGATGAAAGGGCAAATATAGTGGCCTTTTATAGAAAAATGGACTTAATATATCTCAAATTTCCAATGAAACCGGCTTATGTGTAAGTTATAATAGATTATGTGATGATATTATTATAGTTGCGTTGTGGTGTAAATTGCTAGTTTAAAGTGTTCTAATATAATAAAGATTACTCTGTTTTAGAGAAATACTGTGAGTCGTTGGGTAAAACGACACAACGAGGAAGGCAGTCGTGTATGGAGTGAAGCCCGCTGGTTATCAACCAGTCTCAGCGACGTTTTATGGTGGAACAATATGAAACGAATACAGAACAATAAGTGGAAACGTAATTGCGCACTGTCCACCGCGGACTCCATGCCGAAGGATTACATCACCGAATACCTGCTAAGAAATCATGTTTGACGCGAAGGCATATAAACAGGAATGATTGCGTTTTGCTCGAGAATATATGGATTTTAACTGGAAGACTACTACAATATTTACCGATGATAAAACTTTTAAGTCATAGTTAGTAATAGTAATAGTTAGTAGGTAAAATTGAATGATTTTTTAAAGAAAAATTTGTAGTTTATGGTTATAAGGGGTTAAGCTTCAAACCTCTTTTCCTTGAGAAAATGAATATTTTAAGCTTATATAAACCTTTAATAACCAATAGGTAATAAGAGATGTATTTGTTTCTATTTCTTTTAAAAACTATAAGTAAATAAATGTTTATCATAAGTAGGTTATTAATTATTAAATTACAAAATGTTTTTTAACTTGGATTTTAATAAATGTTCCCTTATGAACGACTATTTTAATTCATGTTTAACAAAGGCTGCAACTTATAGTTTGTTATATTAACAGGGATTTAAACTTAATAATAAATACCAAAAAGTGATCACGGCACTCAGGATTGAACCCACACCCTTATTGACCATCGTATAAGAGTTTACTACTTACTCCACTCCACCATTGTCACATTTTTTAAGTAAACGAATTTATGCTGTTGTTTTGAGTCGGCTCGGCGTAAAAACCGGATAACTCACTAAGAAGAAAGCGAGTATATACTGTTATCTTTTTCTAATGTTTACCACATGCATCTGACGAAGTGCACCTCCTCATAGTTATACCGTATGACGTTTTGTTGTGTGCGTAAGGACATTATATGCAGCATGCGCGGGCTTACACCGTGTGGGCGATTATCGACTTTAAGGTGCTAATGCACTTTTGTCCGTTTACTGTACCAGGTTGTTGCTTTGTCGTTAACTTTGGGTTGATGCATAGACCTAAGGTCTATGCATCAACCCGGTACACGAAATCGCTTGAAGGCATTTGTTCATAAAAGTTCATGATTGTCAAACAAGAATCCGTAATAGATTGGAAAAACATCTAAACACAACGTTTTTATTGATTCAGAATGCATTGTCATCAAGTTGTGAGCTACCCTGAAAGTTTCAGCCGGATAGCCAATTGGGAAGTGCTCGAAATTTGAGTCGCAAGATTCCACCCGGAACAACAGACAGACAAACAAGAAAGTAACGCAATAAAAACGTGGCAAAATATCCAAATTCCAACGCTCCTGACCCTGAAAACAAACGATGTCACGAGGAAGAACTAGTCAACAAAAGCATGGAGGACCTAAATACACAGCCTTGAAGGAGAGCTAAGGAATTGTGCAAACTGGCAGTGGGAGGGTACTCTCACACCCCCAACTAAAGAAGACCATGGAGGAAGCAGTCTGATAGAAGAGAAATATTGTGTACAAGGTTAGAATACAGTTTTGTGAACTGCCTCATCAAAACTTAAATTGCCGTTTAAATAAATACCAAACCGCACTTATCACACTGGCTTTTGTAAAATGGCCGCAATTTGGCAAATCCGTGCAATAGAGCGAGTGTGGTAGGTCATGGCCCATACTCTCTCTATGAGAGAAGGCCCGTCTCCTAGCAGTAGGAATGTAATAGGCTGATGATAATGATGATGATGTGTCATATTAAACAAACAAAAAGCAATACAAATCATTATTTCTATGCTTTATCCGTCCGTCCCTAATCTAATAAACTTTCACTAGTGATATTTCACTGATAAATAACAGAACTTGACGGCCAGAGGTAACGCATCCATCCTATTGTTGCCTTGTCGTTAACTTTGTATGTGCGCCGCCTCATTGGTAGGTAGGCTATTGGATTCAGACTCCAAGTTTGTCGCAGTTGTAGGGCTTGTGTGTTGGTCTTGAACTGTGCGGTTTCATTAGTACTAAGAACTGAGCAAATTTTGGTTCTTAGTGAGGTATGTAGTAAGGTGGGTTGTTGGTAAATAAGAAGGTGAATAAACATGGAGTATATTGAGAGCTAGTCTTAACCTAACTAAGTATAGAGGATCAGTGATCGATGTCTTACTTCATTGTTCTTAATATTCTACTATTGTAAAAACACAGGCTGATCTTGGGAAGACACTGTCTTTTGTAACACAGTTTTAATAACTAAAACAAAAGGCAGAGTTACAACAACCACATGTAACACATATTTTTGCAATAAAGAAATTTGTATTTGTATTTGTTTGTATTGTAAACTAGACACAAAACAAAATCTTGCTCGTTACTATACAAGTTATTTACCAGTCGAATTGAAAGTATTTTTTTTACACCTAACGATCACCTACATAGATCCTGGCCCCTAACTAGGATTTCCTGTATTTAGGGAAACAGGAACTACGAGAACCATGTTCCCACAACACCCAGACACGAAATAAATCTTTGCGTTTTTTTTTTCTTCTGCGGCAGGACAAATATTTGTGCATTTTTCCCGCCGCGGGAATCAAACCCACGACCGCAATGGTGAATGAGATTTCAGCGGACTTGCCCAACTACATCACAAAGGTTGTCAGGGATGGCTGAAAGTGAGGCAGAGAATTGAAATGCACTGGCAAGAAACTTGCATATGGATATGGTATAGAGGAAGAAAATGGTGTTCAATTTAACTGGTTAGGAGTATGAACTACTGTTACAGTAGTGTGTTGTACTATGTGAGAATGGGAACCTCTTGATTTACTTCCTGTTGAATAAACTTGACGTAACATTTCAAATATACTGAATCAGAACCACTCGAATTTCGTTAGTTCGTAAACAATCCAATAAAAGTCATACAAAAACAAAACAGTTCACAAATTTGTTTGCGTTAAACAAAACCTCATTATAATATTGACTCTGATTGCTACGGGCCGTAGCGCCGTAACACAGTAGCGACGTAGTGCCGTAACTCCGTAGCGCCGTAGCTCCATAGGCTCGCTCGGGGCTAGCATCAAATTAATGTTATATTAAGTTACCTGAGCCATAATGATGTTAGTAACCAAATAATGAACCTGGATGCTTGGGGAGATAAATGTAGGGTATATTTTGATAATATTCAGATCTAATAGATAAAATCTTGTCACGGAATTTTTATTATAAAGAGAAATTTTATAATAAAAATGAAATTATAATTTGTATTTTCATACGCGATGACTCATGCTTAGCAAAACTTTAAGCCTCTTTGAAAAATAACCAACCCAATCCTATCCTACTAATATTGTAAATGCGAAAGTTTGTGAGGATGGATGGATGCATGGATAGATAAATGGAGGTTTGCTACCCACGCAATAAGTATAAAACGGATTTTGATGACATTTGGTATTCAGGTTAGGTCCTGGAAAAGGACCTTTTATTCTGGGAAACGGCGGGTGAAACCACGGAGCGCAGCTAGTCTTTAATAATCAGTGTAGTTTAGTAACATATTTAGTGGCGTAGCAAAACTATAGAGAGCTTATAATAAGACTGTAGCACTCAACAATCTTCACGGTGAGTGTAAACACAAGGTCTCACAATTTAAGCTCCAGACGGCTGACTAATAACCTGGACTCGGCCATTATTCAGTTCACTCGCGCGTTGTAATGACTTCAGGCAATTAAGACCTGTAATTTTGACAAGTACAGGTGTTGATGCCCTGCCAATTACCACCAGTCACCACTACTATGCTATGTAGTACTAATATCTATATGCTAATACATAAGTACATGTAAGTAATAAATAAAGGACACAACTTCGTCCAATTACGACAAAAAACCTTATTAGCAAAATATTCATACTAAACTTAAGCAGTACTTATAAATTGGGTAGTAAAGTAATCTAAAGATACTTCTTTCCGATATTAAATATAAGTCATTAGTATAGTACAGTCAGTGACAACAGCCACTAATTATTGTTAACCAACACATTAGTTGTGTGGTGTATTAAAATTAACTACGACATTCGCCTTTTCGTACGCCTTGGAGGTTTCGCTGAAAACCAGCGTCTGGTGTCAATTAATGACACTAGACATTTGTTGAGCGAAAACCCCATTTGTCACTACTATTTTATCTTTGTTTTTGTTTATTAATATAATATGTATTCGTAAACAATTTTGCTCTTTTTATTAAGTATGTTCAGGTTTCTATAGTGGTGTGGTTGTCAAATTAATGTAGGTATTACTTTTTTTATTTCTTTCAAACATTAGTTGTGTTCAAAGTGCAAAAGTTCTTTAGTAATTTTTGGCATCACAGACGCACCTATGAACGTCAATAATTACAATGACTCTACCTCTATCTCTCCACCGGAGAAAATACCACTACTCAGAATATACGGCAAGAAACTAAGAGGAATTCTTTTTTAGAACTTTTGTTACAATATTTTATGTTTGTCATTGACAATATTATGTTTTTTATGTGCCACTTGGCTACTTGGACGAAGCGTAGTATAGTAGAGTGTAGTTTATTATATAAAATAATTATGTAGAATTGAAAATGATTGGTGACTTTTGTCGCTGACTGTACATATTCAGTATTGTTTTAAAACAATACCGAATGGTTCGGTACGCTTTAAATAATTTAGTCAACATGAGGCGTAGGTACTTTTGCGATAAGGTGCATAAATCGTACCTATACGTAAACTTATTCAAACTTCTATAAAGTTGTAGCTACTCAAGCTTCCTAAGGCAATTCCGCAGTATCAAAGTGCCTCGTTTCATGCATATGGGACAACGTTAGTCGTAGTTCAGAGGTTAATACAGTTTAGTTTATACATTCTAGGACTATCTCTAAACATTTTTATACGTGTGCTTCTTTCAAATACTTTGTTGGGTACTGAATTCACTATTCTGCCATAGTACTAAAAAGTTTAAAGTTGACTGTATATTGACGCTACAAAATGGCAATATGGGGAAAATGAAAAAAAATCGTTATGTTCATTCGTTTGTTGTGCAAATTGTGTCGGCTCTATGACAGCACCAACAGCATCCTGAGCGTTGTAGCAAATAATTTTAACTCTTATTTCATGAGGCACTGGGTAAAAATTCATAGGCCCATAGCCCATCTAGTCACACAATAATTTTAGAACAGATTTGAATTAAATTTTTATTTTATATTGACTTTGATTTAAAATTATTTGTTGACATATTGATTATTGTATTGATTTTATTGACATTATTGATTATTTTATTTTGACATTTTTAATGAAACAAATTGATTAATTACTTACTAACATTTTATTACCTTGCATTTTTACTAACAAATATGGATAATTATGTCTGAATTATTAATAAAATGAAAATGAAATTGCAGATGAGAGAAAATAGAAAGAATTTCCATAAGGAGAACAAGAGAGACACAAATTAAAAAAATGATCTAATAAAAACTACGTTTTTTGAGGTTTGGTTGGCATTGCATGCTGATAAATGGGTTTAGAATGCATTGCTATCGAGTTGTGAGCTACCCTGGAAGTTTCAGCCGGATAGCTAATCGAAAAGTGGTCGAAATTTGAGTTGCAAAATTCCACCCGGAACGACAGACAGACAGACAAGAAAGTGACTTGATAAAAACGTGGTAATTAAATAATTTTTAGCTCTTTAACCGTTTTAGATTTCGATTAGGGTGGTTAGTTCTAAAACAAACCACCTAGGTACTAATACCTACTTACTCAAAATTGGGTAAGGGAAGAATTGTCCAATCTGTAGGACATAAAACAAATATTTAATAAAACTAAAGGTGTTTGGAAAAATATAACGTAGCTATGTTAGTCTCTTTCTGTTCATGTAACGTTCATTCGTTCATGTTCACAATTCAAGAATACAAGTAATATTTAAAGATGCATAAAACTTAAACATGTACATTGAAGCGTCTCAGTGCCAATAACTTGCGACGTGACCTCCTCGTGGTCTCGTGGCCCTGCGACCGTTAGCCTGGGCTCCTGCAAGCAACGACCAATTACTTTACCGTCCATGACTCAACCCTTTAGTTAGAATTTATTTGCGAAACAAAAATAGATATATCGCGACATGTAAATAACGCCCAACGGTCACAAAGATTTGGACCCCTAACGAGATTACCTGTATGTAGAGAACCAAGAACTACGAGGACCATGGTCCCACACCAGACACGAAATGAATACTTATGCAATTTTTTCGTGAACAACTTTTGAATGAAGAACTTATATTTCCATTACCATTGGTATCATTCGTTTGTTTTCTCCGAGGTGGTTACTACAAGTCTCGTAGTTTTTTAGCGATAAGGAGGTTACAATTGGCAATTGGCTATTGTTTGCTTAAAATGTTATGTAATTTGATTCTAAAATATAAGGAGTTTTTTTCATTTATCTAAAAGACTAGACACACAGGTCCTTCGTCTGATGGTAAGCATTACTATTGCCCATAACAGATGCAGCACTTTGTTTTGCAATATCCTGCGCGGCAGTGCACTGCTGCGCCCGGCATCCTGAGACAATAAGCTCTAATGTCTCAAAATGCCCAGTTATTTCGAGTTTAAGCATTTACGCAATCGTCAGTAGTATACTCATATACAAAAACAATTTACGCAATTGATTGACGAGACGAACAGGTCGTCCACCTGATGCACCTGTAAGCGACACGCCTGCCATGCACACTGCCTGCCTGTACGCGCAGTACGCAGTATGCATACCACTCAGTAATTTTGCTGGCTATAACGTACTTCAAACTGGAACACAGTAATACTTGCGCATTATTTAACTGCTGAGTGGCAGAATAACTGACAAAGCGGTGGTACCAATCCACATGTCTTTCGCATACCAGAGACCTACCACAAAAATCTCCAAAAAATAATAATTGTAGATTTATTAACAGTAATTCCCTCATTCACTGGCAGGGTAGGATCTAATAATCATTTGATATCTCGTTGAGCTTGATTATCAATTCAAGGTATTAATTGATCCTTCGTCTAGAAGGATCGACTCTGACACAGCGGAGATTTGTACAGAAGATACATAAATAGATAAATAAATACGCCCAACGATTACTGCATAGTTCCTGGCCCTACCTAGGATTTCCTGTATTTAGGTAACTAGGAACTATGAAGACCGGACCATGGTCCCAAAATACCCCGACACGAAACAAACGCTTGCGTTTTTTCTTTTGTGCTCAAAAAAATGTGGTCGCCAGCCAGCTCCGCGTGTAAGTAAAACAGTGGTTTCATTGGGAGATGCCAAATAAAGCTAAAGTACCAATTATGTTCATCTTACGAACAGCCAAGGAGTGGAACGCATTGCCAACGTCTGTGTCCTGACAACTACAACCAGAGCGCCTTCAAATCGAGATTGACTAGACTATACACGCTCGCCTAGAATCTTCTAGGCGAGCATGTTACATCTTAAACCACATCATCGCTTATCTTCAGGTGAGATAGTGGTCAAACGCAAGCTAATAACTTGTAAAAAAAATACAATATGTCATTAATCAACACACATAGAGCTCGGATAAGATAAGAATGCTCATTGTAGGAACAGTTATAAGGTCTATGTTTTTTTAAGTACACAATTAATAGACATTTTTACTGTTTATTGCAGGTCTTGAACCTTTTTTAATTATGCATATATTCATTTTTATTCATATTTAATCCATACGCGACAAATATTTATTACACATATATAGTAACCAAGTACACACAAAATGCGTTAAACCAAAGCTAAATTAAATTTGATGGCGCAAACAAAATGTTCCAACATCCAATTCATTGTTTACCATGTGGATACTCATTTGTAAACAAACCTCACCATATTTTACTTACTGTGTCCCCAGGGTTGTCACGTCAGCGAATAATTATTCATGCTGAATATTGATGAGGCATCGCTCGATGGCCCGATGGACGGCATTTTACGGGCAGCCCTTGAAAAATTGGACCGATAACGTCTTTAAAATATTTTTGCGGAAAGTGAAGGGTGGAACTGAATTGGTTGTTTTGCCTAACTAGTTGTGCTAATAAAATTTGCAAAACCAATTTCCAAATGCTTATTTAGAGCTTAATGTGTTACTCGTAAAAACATAAGAAGCTAGTATTTAATAGCAGCCATGTAATTTTAATTTCTACTATCTGAAGCGCAAAAAAACTCAAATAAAAATTGTATTTTGTTTTATGTATGGAAGAAATCTGAAGCGCTGTGCTAGAGCTAATTAAACGAATTAAGTGCTAAATATGTAAAACATTTAAGAAACATTTTAATTAAAATGTTGTGACTTCATCTACGTTGCCTTTAACCGTTGTATATTTCTGATTGTTCTTAACAACAAGTGTACATTTTACAAAAAAAAACCGTTTTGAAGTGGGTAAATATATTGCCATCTCTACGTTTTCAAGATTCCCAAGAAGTCCAGTTGTGTGAGTAAAGTTCTACAACGTCACTGAAGCACATGAGTAATAAAAAGTTCAGCATAAGCTCTATGGTCTGCGCTGGAACCATAAAACCACTCAACAATATTTTTACTTGACGCCGGCTGAATGCATAAACTCGTGAAGCCATAAATAAATAAAAACTTCTTTGCAGCGAATAAACGATGGAGACCTAGGCTGAATAATACTGAGATGTTTTTGCATTACAAAGAGATGTTTTGTGAGGCTCAGAGGCCGTGAACTATGAAATTTCAAAAGATATTTTACCAGTTTCATAGATTTTATGATTATTTATTATCAAAGAGAAGTTCATTTCATGCCAATTATTAATAACCTCAGCCCGGGGTTTAAAACAAATGTGCTCAAGCGATAACGCGTGTTCCATCGGAGATTGACCCAATCATACCTTTTTTTTCGCTTATGGGTCTGGTGGTTGTTAGGCCACTATCTCATCTAATATTAAATGACGATGAGGCTGAAGATGAAACACATAGATCTATTGGACGACGACAGTTGAGTGACTGCTCAGATTCGCCTTCCTGATGGTTTGCCAAAGACTTGGTAGCTTGCAGTGACGGCCCGGTTTTGTGACCTGGTTGTCAATAGTTTGTGACCTGGTACCTTTTTCTTTTATGAATATATTCTTTTTACCAATGTGCAAAAAAGGCAGATAGTATTCACAGTAGGTACTTCAGTGTCGAATTGCATCACATTTGTACACACATTAGCAGAATACGAATTCTTCTTCAATTTACAATACAGTTTCGATTCAGTCAACTCTCATTTAAATTTAGTGGAATTGGGTTGTACAAGTTGGTTTAAATGAAAGTTGCCAGTTATTGTCAACAGTTAAAACATAAAGGTAATAACCGAATAACGTCAACAAAAATAAGTTTAACTAGCAAGACTCTCCAATTTCATCATTACAGGTCCTCAAACGAGGAGCTACTTCAAAGGAACATGTATTCCTTTGCTGTTTGCGCAACCATTCGAGAAGTCCGTTTTCGATATCCGCTAATAAGTTTGACTCACCTTGGAGTAGCAAGCACACATCGGTTCGCAGTCGGCTTCATCCGAAATACACATTTGTCGACTACTCGACAGACATATCGGTGGACCGCAGTCGACATATTCTGTCGACTAACAAGACACTCTTGCGGAGGCGAGTATGTACACCCGATATCATAGTAGGGTGACCATGAAGTATAAGACATTATAATTTTTTTTTAAAAAGAGACATCCCCTCAGAATTTCTTTGTGAATATCTTCTCTATCCGCGCATTTCCGAAGCACTAGTAGAGTCAGTTTTCGCATTTCTTTACTGGGCCCAGGCTTCAATTTGATTACGGGAAAGAAATGGATAGACAACAATTAGACATGCTTCCCTTTTTTTTCAAAGTAATGATATTTTAAGTTATAATTTTTTAAGTATTTTAATTGATTTGTATGATGTGTATATGAGGTTTAACAGTGCATTTTTTGTGCCTGTTTAATAATTATCTTTTGACCCTGATCCTGATAGTCTGCCTCGAACATTCTATGGAACAAAGAGTTGTTAAATCCTCAAATACATTTTTTGCCAAAAGCCACTTCTAGCCTTACTAGTTATTTCAATGGTATGGCTGATTTTTTCAATTCTCGAATAAGAGCCAGTTTAGTTAGTTATCTGATGATTGTTATGTCAGATAACTAAGTAATCTAGCTCTCAACAAACTTACTCCAAACTCTTCAAGTAATCCATTGTAAAAAACTTATACCCGTTGTTCTTAGATTCGTAAATAGATATTTTTTAAAACCGGCCGACGAGACGAGAATGTCGTTCTCCTGATGTTAACGCCTGTCTATAACGATTGCAGTGCCAACCACAACGAAACTGCCGGAAAAATAAAATTGATGTATGGTTACCCTATGAAAAATCGCGTCTATGAAGGGTCAGATGTCATCAACTTATAGTGAAGTGTACAAAACCCGAGGCGTTGACAAATGTTGACAATCCATGGCAGCTGACAGCGGGTTCTGGGAAAGGTTTTCTTTCGGTTTTGCCCTAGTTAATGTACATTATAATATGTATGATGACTCAATATTATATTATATTTATAGTTATATTATATAATGTGCAATGTGTATATCATTATGTATTGTACAGTATAATTCAGTGAGTTAACCCTGTTAGGGTTGATATTTTATTGTGTTGTGTGTATACATTCTGGTATACACCTTCCACTCAAATTACTTCATAGAGATCATGCTTGACTTGTAAACCCAGTTTATGAATAAATGAGTATTTGATAACTTTGTATTTATTTATAGAATCCCACTTTTGTAAACCAGGGTTAGCGTATTTATTCAAAAACTCTTTGTATTAGCTCTGGGTTAATTCATGAGAATAACCATCTGTTAAAAATGTATCAATCCTGACAGTGTTAACTGACATTTTATTATTACCACGTTTTGTCACTTTCTTATTGTCTGTCTGTCTGTCGTTCCGGGTAAAATCTTGCAACTCAACTTAACTCAACTCAACTACTCGATTAGCTATCCGGCTTAAAATTTTAGAGTAACTCACAACTCGATGACAATGCATAAAAACGTGGTTTTTAGATTTATTTTCAATCTGTCACTTTCTGTTTATTCTTTTAATCTCGGTTGACGCAAGTTCCACTAACCCTGATGCGCAAACGCAGGTGGACAGGGGGTTAGATTGGTAAAAGATAAGGGAGACAAAAAGCAACACAATAGACTGGAAATAATAGAAGGCAATTCGCAAGAAACTTACTAGCTTAGCTGTAGAGAGAAAAGTCTAAACAATTGCACCTTCGCAAAGTTTAAAACAATTTTATGGACCATGAATGGCTTTACTTCCAAACTTAACCAACTCCGCGGATTCTTTTCCTTTTGAAGAAACCTTTCTCGTACTTTTTAATGGAATAGCGATAAAAGCCTTTTATTCATGCAATTCTTTGACATTTTAAAATGGTTTTAAATAATAATAATTTATATACATATTATATACCTCTCTCGCCTGGACAAGGAGACGAAGGGTGAAGTAGTCCGTCGATACGTCCGGGAGAGAATAGGCATGCACCGGAGTACGCGTGAGGAGACCATCAACGTGAGTTTGTCGCGGCTGGAGCAGACTAGGACCACTCATTTCAAGTCCTACGCGCTCCAGGTTCCAGCGGAACACGCGAAGATGTTCCATACCCCGGACTTCTGGCCTACAGGGGTAGTCTACCGCCGTTATAGGGAAAGAAGGCAAAAACAATAATTCCTTATGTGTTGTATAGTAGCGTAATAAAATAGCTATTGTGTTATATTTTTGTATATTAAGTTAGTCTGTAAGGTATATATTGTATGGGTCTCTGTTAATTTTACTTTGTCGTAATACTGCCTGCAATAAATAAATATACTTCACTATCGTCACCCCATGCGTTTCCATTTCAAATACCATAGTTAACGGGATAGTTAGTTACTTTCTAAACGGTATGTAGCTGGAAAAAGAATGGGACATAGTTCGAGCGAAACCAATGCGCGTTGACTGTCCTTGAATTTTATCTTGGACATATGGTTTCCGTCCTTCGCCGTTTAAGTAGCAAATGCACATACAATATATTGGTACATAGCTGATTTATGGAACAATCAGTATACCTTCTCAAAATTCAAACTAAAAAGGATTTTAATTTATAATTAAATATGCTTTCTATTATTATTTTTTATTATAACCGGTTTAGAAAAAAGCAGTTTACTTGATTGTCACTATAAATTAAATTTTGTGTAATTCTTTTCGGGCATTATAAAGGCACTTTTCATCATTAAATTATTACTAGAATACTTCCATTGATCGGGCTGGTCGAAGCTGGCCCATTTACGTGTTGACAGTATGTATATAATTCAATCACTTTATTGATAGCAATAAATTGTACATGTCATTAGAAAATAAACAATGCATCTTAAAGGATTCGGTCATTATCTCTCCCTGCCTGAAAGATTCAACATGTCAAAACCGATAGAATAGAATAGAATAACTCTTTATTGTAACACCAAAATACAGAAATAATTAAAAACTAAAATAACAACTAACTTAATAATAATGTCACAATGGGCGGTCTTATCGCTCAAACCGATCTCTTCCAGACAACCCACAAGTGAAGGAATGTATACAGAAATATATATGGACGGTGTTACTTTAAGATAATTTTGTTACCCAGAAAGAGTAGAACGGCGTAAAATTACTTTGCTATTCCCAAATCTCTACTGACGCTATTACGAAGCGCCCACCTAGCTGGTTGCTAGCCGCTTCGAACTGGCTATAACCGGCTATAACCAGTTTACGATGTCGAATCTCGCCGAATTACACTTTTATCGCGGGAAACGGGCACGTGTAGTGGATTTTAGAGAAACAAGCTGAGCCAGTGTATTAAGCCTTTGGCTTAGCGTCATTGTTATAAAAAGTAACAGCTTACTCATTTAGATTTCAGTCAATCCTTATTATTAACAAATTTTTTTTAAATTTTGGTCTTTTTCATTTTCAGTTCATTCAACAATCTTTATAAACAATGTTTGACAGCGCTTTCTATAAGACAGTCGGCTTGTAAGCCGCTTTTTTCTTGTATAATATCTTCCTGCCTTTTAATTTCATTTTGATACGATAAAAGACGAGACATAGTCATTTATTGCCGCATCAAAACAATAGGAACACTTGGAGTTATGTATTATGAGCTATTGCTTAAAGTAATTTAGAGTAGGCCCCCAGTAGCTGCAGTATACAAACAAGGTACAGTAAAAAACAAATAACCTGATAATAATATATAACTGACTCTCGATTTATAGAGTCTCTATCACATCATATCACACTAATACAATAAATGTGAAAGTTTGTATGTAAGTGTTTTAGTATTCACATGTGTAAGTATATTTGTTCCCCTTCACGCGGCAAAAGCTAAACGGATTTGGATGAAATTTGGAATAGAGAGAGCGTATATCTTGGATTAACACATAGGCTAACCCGCGGAGCTGAGCTAGTTTTTACTAAATATTGGCTAGCCTATCGATTGATTAGTAAAAGTGGGCCATAGAGTAAGGCTATTAGTAGAGTAATCTACCACTAGTCGAAACGCTAGTTCTCTGGCTCTATTTAATACAAACTGGGCCAGTTATCGGTAGAGTAGAGATCACAGAGAGTTAACCGGCTCTAGATAGGCTTTGTAGAGTATTATCTCGCACTATTTGCACTCTACAATCTACATGTTGGTTCTATCGGCTTAGCTCTACACTTTGCATTGCAGAATTTAGCTTCAGTTTCACGGATGGATGTGGGAATCTTTTAGGTATCCGCGTGAACTCTACGTCACTCTACGATATATACAGGGTGGGGCAAATTTTTGGCTCTTTAAGGGTAGCTACCTTTTCTTTTGTAGTTAGAAGGTTTTGTTCTTAGGAACTTTCTGTTTTATTTTGAAGAAAAAAATATTGCCATTTTTAGATTTTTGAAAAATAGTACGGTTCACCCAAAAAATGACATTTGTCAAAAAATCAAGTTTATCTTAATCGACTCTATTTCCAACCAGGAACACTTTTCCCAAAGTAACTAACCAAATCAAATCGTAAGTTTTGGCAATAATTTAAAAAAGCATTCCCATACATTTTCTATGAAAAAACGAGTAAGTGAAAACAACAATGTCACTCATTCAATGGTTCTTAATTTAAAGTCGTATGTGTTTTTAATTGGTAGGCTAATTTTGTAGGCTTATGTCCCTACCCATGTTCACATGTTCCCAAATTTCTTAGCATAGTTTTTATAACTTTCTTGTCTGGTAGTGGTATTTCTTCATTTTCTCTACGAAATGCTTCTAACGCTGGTTGAACACGACAGTTATTTTAAAAATAAGCTTTTATTAAGCTTAGCCGCTGTTGATTCGTAGGAGACATTTTGAATTTAAAATTAAAAAAAATATTTTCATAAATTTTTTCTAGCAGTATAGTCATTCAAAGAGGTGGTGTTATTATTCTACCAATAAGGTTTAATAACATTTATTAATAAATAATTTGAATTTAGAACAAATTGCTTTCCGTGTTCGAATGGTATGCATGACTTTGTTGCGGCGAATGGCGCTTCTTAAAAAAATTTATGGAAATTGTTTTTTTTAATTATTGCCAAAACTTACGATTTGATTTGGTAAGTTACTTTGGGAAAAGTGTTCCTGGTTGGAAATAGAGTCGATTAAGATAAACTTGTTTTTTTTTGACAAATGTCATTTTTTGGGCAAACCATACTAATTTCCATAAAACTAAAATTGGCAATATTTTTTTTCTTCAAAATAAAATAGAAGGTTCCTAAAAACAAAACCTTCTAACTACAAAAGAAAAGGTAGCTACCCTTAAGGAGCCAAAAATTTGCCCCACCCTGTATAAACGTAGAGATCGTGCTTTGTTCTTCTAATTTCCGGAAGGTATGAATAAATGAATTTTCGATTTGATATTTTCGGGAGCTCTGGGCCGTTTGTAATCGTTCAAGCGAAATATTTTTGTTTTGAACATAGAATAATACTTCTGGTACCATTTTATATTATAACAATAATAAGGATCCTCAGTATCTAAGGAAAGGGCAAACCTTTTTTACCTCTTTTTGTCCTTTTAAAATGTCATGGTCACTTGCACTTTTATACTACAGGTCATCATTATCACCCCATTAGATTCCCACTAGTGGGACACGGACGTATTATGGTGCATATTCTCTCTCCTCGAAGAGAAAATATGAACTATAAACTACTAAGTTGGCCAATAACGCGTTGGAGAATGTCACATGTTTTAGTGCCAGTTGACTACTTGTCAGAAGTGGAACTTTCCTGGACCTCTTTGTCTTCTATAAAGTGGCTAACAGTATAGTATACTTCTTCTTTTTCTTCGTATGGGTCTGTGACTGTGACTTACCCTTGTGTCGAAGTATTTTGGACCGCTCGAAGGCCTCCAAAGTGGTCTAACGACTGTTATCCAAAGGTAACTACCAGGATCGACGACTAAACGTGCCTTCCGAAGCACGGTTGCGCTCAGACGTAAATGCCACAAAGACAGTCACCCATCCAAGTTGTGACCGCTGCGAATGTTGCACAACCTAGAAGACCTGTCAAAAACGGATAGGCGAGCGCTTCATGCTTATTTTTACAAACTCTTATTGAACTTGCAATGATTATTATTTCTTTGTTTGGGTCGAATCTTGCAAGTTGAATCAGAGCCACTTAACTTATCTTACCTTACGGAGTTGAAATTTTGCATACTTGTCAAAGTCCGATGACAATGTAATATTATGGTGACAGCCAGCTGATCTGATGATGGAGACAATGGAATGGAAATGACAATGGGCAATGGAACTCTTTGACGGATAATCGTAAACTACTCGTATTTGGGCTCATTTTAATCTGCTCGTGGTTCCGATAACGACTTTGTTAAAAGCTTGTCTTGAATGATGACTTATTTAACAAAAATCTAGTATTAGAATGAGTTTCACATGCAATTTGAATTTAGTTTCTGTGATATCTCAAATTATGTGATATCTTAAACATGTGCATCAAAGTACGACAAGGTCGAGTCACCTTCTCTATCCATTAATTAATTATCAGAACGACTAACATATATACCATGCTGCCCATTATTGCGTATTTACTAATCAATTTGGCTTCACGCCAAATATTTCATACCAACACATCCTTGTACACAGGAATCTAGCTTTCCTAGCTGTCAATTGTTTATTGAGTGACTCCAAACTCCCTATACAATATCCATCGCTGGCCGCGTACTGACCAATTTGGCTGCCGGCCAAATATTAAATATTCACGCGTTGATCTGCAAGGGAATCGAGTTACGATCGCCGCCCCTCAATTAAGCGCTTTGTAATGGAGACTCGGGAGTGGATTTGGCTTTGGTATTAACTTGCTATGGACACAGCATAAAATCTAAAGCAAAAGATAATAAGAAAAATAATAATACAAGAAGGAAGCAATGTTTAGGTTATGATGTACTTAATAATGCCATTATTTGATCCTAGTACCTTGGACTAGCTTCACCTCAAACACCAAGGTACTTGAAAAGGCAAATCGCAACCGAGAGTTCTTGACGACCATTATGAGATGGAAGGCTGTCTTTTTCGG
This sequence comes from Petrophora chlorosata, assembly GCA_951640565.1. Classification (NCBI taxonomy): domain Eukaryota; kingdom Metazoa; phylum Arthropoda; class Insecta; order Lepidoptera; family Geometridae; genus Petrophora; species Petrophora chlorosata. The sequence goes on from OX621210.1 coordinate 12,817,477, forward strand.
ACATCTTATAAGAGGATCCCAGTACGAGTTTCCAAGGTTCATCCTCGAGGGCAAGATTAAGGGGAACATAAGCCCAGGACGTCCACGATGTAAATGGTCATCCAACCATTTACATCGTTGACGACATCAAAGTATGGACTGGACTAAACTACCGACATCTCAAAAGCGCAGCGTGGAATCGCCAGAAATATTGCCTACTGACCTCCAAACTTCAGTATGAAGATGGACCTAGTAGTGATTTCTTAACTCTAGACTTCAAGGAAATAGTCGTTTATAAGAGAACATGCATTGCATTGTTTTTATTATTTATAATTGTATGTGTGTGTTTCAATAAAGAGTTATTTCATTTCATTTCATTTTTTTTTCATGCGTTTATAAGTAAAACTCTGTTTTTATGTATTATTTTTGTGATGAGCCGAGCAATTCTTTCGCCTGATGGCAAGCGCCACGCCTGCTCACAACAATTGCAGTGCCACCCAGACTTTTTAATACCATAAAAAGTACTGCGTAGCACTGCATTGCACCCATCACCCTGAGACATCAGATATTAAGTCTCATATGCCCAGTAATTTCACTGGCTACCTTCAAACCGGAACACAGAAATTCTTGCGCACTACTGCTTGGTAGCAGAATAACTGGCAAAGCGATTGTACCTACACAGACGGCCTCCCGCATACGAGAGACCTACCACGAGTACGAGTAATTGAGTGACGAGATGAGCAGATTAATTTCGATGTTTTAATTTTACAGTGACTTACATATAGTCAAGATCTATGATGTCTTATCATCGCCACTTGTCATAATCTCTTGTCATTGGTGCAGACATTGTATCATAATGTATATGAGGTACGTTCCACACGAGTAGCTGCACAATAAGCCACAGCTATCGGCTGACAGTAGATTGCATCGTGAGCTCGCTCGCGTCAATTTCGCGGACAATAAAGGCAGGAATAGAATAATGGCGCTGCCGGGGCCAGGAATACGGCGATTTCTACAATTAATCCACACTAATCCTACTAATGTTGGTCGATAGTTTTGATCGGCTTGATCCACACTATTGTTAATGCGAAAGTAACTCTGTTTGTCTGCCTGTCTGTTTGTTACTTTTTCACAAATAAACGAATGAACCGATTTCGGTGAAATTTGGCATGGAGATAGCCATGGTAGCCCGGAGAAGGACAAAGGATTTAAAGAATAGAATTTTCGCCTCATTTAATATGTAGTTTCCGAGGGGTCGCGATATACCCAATCCCTACGAGCAGACTCCCAAAATTAACTTATGCCTGGGCGTTGAAACTTGGAATTTAACATCTACTTCCCTAGCATTTTAATTTCCAATTTGAACTGTTTTCATTAGTTGTTTTGTTGTCATCTTTTATATTTCGTTCTGTGTAGCAAAGTAACCGCTGTTCCTACGACGCCACGTTGAGGCTACAATAGGAAACGCGTCAACCGGCACCGTAATGTCCTAATGGCCACTATCCGCCAACGGCCACCGGTTTACGATGTCCAATCCCCTCAAATCACGTCTATAGCCGGCTTTATTGGCCTTTAAGACATTATTAAAGGTAAGTACTAACTATTTGATCAAGATAAGGTGAGGGGTTAACCTCTAGACAGGCAATTAATAGAAACGAAATAATAATTAAAGGATGGCGCACCGGTCTCGGCTTTGAGCAGTTCGATAGCGTTTGTTTCTCTTCGTATATTTAGACCAAAAAGATATAACTTGAGGCAAATAATAGTGTAAAAGTTAGTGAGTGTCTATGGTGGACCCACTAAAACTTTAGCGAATATAGTTAATGTACTTTGGTCTAAGCGAAAAGAAAGTCTCAAATGTATACTATGATGGTTTATATTATTCACTATATTAATTAATTTATAAAAGCAGTAAATACACTGGTTAAACTACATTTTAATTATTTGATAAAACTAATCGTTATTGGTATTAATGGTTTATGATTAACGAATATGGTTGAGCACGCGAGGTTCCTCAGTAGTTGTTCGCGTACTAATGAAAATGAGGAAAATGCAACTCTGCAATAACGCACAATCGCTGAGCTGTTCGGTTCACAAACAAATAGGTACTTTTATTATTGACATTTTTAATGAAACAAATTGATTAATTACCTACTAACGTTTTATGAACTTGCATTTTTACTAACAAATATGGATAATTATGTCTGAATTATACTTCGCCGTTGCATCCTCGAGATTTATATAATTCACAAGGTAGTTCCACTCCATGAGCTGGGCATCAAGCACAATTTTAGAGCTGTCAAAAACAAAAAGCACAAAATGACTCATTTACAACTCCCGCCCCTGAGGGCGCCACCAAGCTCTGTCACCTCATTCGCTTTTTGTGTGCGGGCATCGTAGCATCGAAATTCTTTAATATTTTTTCTTAAATCAAGTAATTGGTGTTTTTATCGTCTATTTAACAGTTAATTTCAGTTTAAGTGCTATGTGAATAAGAAGTCTTGATCTGAAGACCATAATAAAGGTATGAAAGACACGAAATAAAACTCGTGAAACATTTATAACGGCATGAAAGTTCCGATAGCAACTATCAGGGTGAGAACTTACCTATCTTTCCGTCTTGACTTCCAATCTGCATGTTTAATGTCAATCAAGAAACAGTATTTACTACAATGTAGGTTATGTTACCTACTTAACGATGCAGTTGTTTATTTGTTGAATCTGTATTTCTATTTTCGTTACGAAAGATACTGTGTAGTACTCTGGAAGGATTCATTATTGAATCATCATCAGCCCATTACGTTCCCACTGCTGGGACTCAGGCCTTCCCTCGTAGAGAGAGTGAATTATTGAATAAGGTCATAATAAAAAAAAAAAAATATATACCTTATGCCTTAATTTGCCTTAATTTATAAAAAAAAAAAAAACTTGTTTTAATATCATAACATCTTTAAATAATACGTATGACAAAATACTGACTAAATAATAAATTTACTGGGCTTAGTAACCAGACCGAATAATGTCACAACTACCCTCAGTTATAAATTTTTATGCGACTAAATATGCAACTTCAGTACTTAAAAAATAGATATTATGCTAAGACAATATCATGAATGCATCACATTGTAATGCTTTTATTAAGTCCTATACAAAAATTAAGTGCCTTGGAACTATGACGCGATCACAGTCGTGCACAATCTTTTTTAGCGCCACGACTTGTTCGTAGTGAAGGAGTTAAGAGTCAGAACACGGTCATAACATTTGCGTTGCCTTTCTTACGTGCAACGACCACATTTGAACTATTTTTTATTGCCTAATGCAACAAATTGAGTGCCTTAGAACTATGATGCGGTCATAGTCGTACACAATCTTTTTTAGTGCCGCGACTTGGTCTAGTCAAGTCAAATAGTTAAGAGTCATAATACGGCCATAACATTTTCGCCGCCTTTCTTTTTGCAACGGCCACATTTGATCTATTTTTATAGCCAAATGCAATAAATTTAGTGCCTTGGAACTATGATGCGGTCATAGTCGTACACAGTCATTTTAAGGGCCACGATTTGGTCGTAGTCATGGAGTCATAACATATTCATTTTTTAGACTTTGGCGTTGCCTTTCCTTCATGTCACGCCTATATTTGATAAATTGTTATAGCCTAATGCAAAAATTGAGTGCCTTGGAATTATGACGCGATCATAGTCGTTCATAGATCAAATTGTCAATCAAAGCGATGATAGACGTGCACAACATATAATTAAGTGCCTTGAAACAATGACGCGATCATAATCGCGCATATTTTAAGAGTTACGACTTCGTCGTAGTCAAGTAATTAAGAGTTATAACACAGTCATGTTTTCTGCGTTACCTTCTTTTCACCCAACAGCCACATTTGATATATATTTTTAGCCTAATGCAACAAATCCAGTGCCTTGGAACTATGATGCGATCATAGTCACACACATCATTGAGTGCCTTGGAACTATGACGCGATCATAGACGTGCACAACGACAAATTGAGTGCCTTGGAACTATGATGCGATCATAGTCATGCATATTTTTAATTTTAACTATAATTCAATTTAGTCATCTTTTGATATTTTGCATTGTTCTTATGTATATTTTAGCGTTACGACTTCGTCGTAGTCAAAGAGTTAAGAGTCATAACACTATCATGACTTTGGGGTTGCCTTATCTTCATGCGACGCCCACATTTGATGTATTTCTTATAACCTAATACCTAAAACAAATTGTGTGCCTTGGAACTATAATGCGATCATAGTGGTGCATTTTTAACGGTACGATTTGGTCGTAGTCATGCAGTTAGGAGTCATAACACGATTATGACTTTTCTTCCTTAATGGTACGCCCACAGTGGCAGAGGCCCAGTATACACCCACTGGAAAACTGTCTAGCCGTAAAAATAGCAGATTTTAACGTATGCATATAATGTTCGCTCAACTGATCTTACAACAAGTTAATATTCACAATGAATAGATTTCAGTGGCATACTACTTACTTATGGTGACGTCACCGCGTTTTGCGGTGGCTTCTTCTTGATCTAGACTTTAACTAGTAGAACACGAACGTTCTTGATGCAAATTATACTAAGCTTTATGCAGCCTACTGTTGTGTGATGAAAGGTAAACAAGAAGTTTTTTGGATCGGAGATTGAAAAGGAAATCTCTAAACGTTGGGGGCGTATCTATCTTATATAGTGACATCAGACCTGAAAAAGGCTTTCACTGAAAATGTTCTCGTATAAATTTTCAGTTAATGGGTATAAAACCATCTAAGTTGACTCTTCAACTAAAAACCAGCGCGAGCTAAAGAATACATAAATCTATCTGTCAGATCTCGTCGGTCATCCTATCTTATTAGAAAGGATATGGAAAAGCTTAAAAATTCGATCAAATTATTATATTAGGATTACGCCTTACAAACACAATAAATCAAAGCAACCTGATTTAACGTATATTACGCTAGATAAATTCTTTCCTCTTCGGAAAAATCCTTGTAGTTATAATACTGAGGCAAATGAATCTGTTTAGAAATCTGGCTTTCAGGTTAAGAAGGCTGAATGATGAATGCTTTCAAACATTATAGACATTATAGCATTATAGTTACATTAGTTACATTAGTTGTGCATTATAGTTAGTCAGCCAGAAAACCGAACAGGCAAAGTAGCCAAAGGTATCGGGATATACCGGGGTATCGTATCACGACGTGGACTGCACCGGCGCCGTTACCAGGATCCATGGAAGTCACAGTCAGAAGTCACAATCCAAAACTCGTTAGAGGTTTTTTCCAAACATGGAAATTAATTTCGAATGACCACTTTATCTATCAGCACTGTTGAACTGTGGTATAAAATGCTTATAAAATATCATTACTGAAACCATTATTTCTTTTTTTTTTCTCACGGTATAATATACGATATAATAATACCCAACAATACTTGAACTTATCTGATTCAAAACTAATAAATATAAATTTAGGAATAGAACCAATCAAACCGTCCAATATCTGCAGCTGTTGTGATAAGTACCATTCAATGATCCTTTAGGTAATATTTTTTTTTTTTATATAAATTCCTAACTCGTCTTGGTGATCACTGTAGTTCAATTGGCCAGAACCCTTCCCTTCTAATTAATGTTGAGATGCGGGTACAAGTCTCAGTAGCCAGGGGATGTTTAAAAAAAAAAAAAAAAAACTTTCTTTGAGCATTTTGTGAATCATGCGTTAATGCCTAATAAAAATATGGCGGCCAAGAATCAGTGATTAAAATTTGAGGATCAGATATTCGAATGTCAATGTCAAATGGACTGCTCGGCCGACAGTGCCAATCATCTTTCCTAAGCTCTTCAAACCTGTAGTATCCTTACTCGGAATCACCTATACCAGCTTGTTCCAAATCACATTCTTGATTTGGGCTAAATTGAATCAAGTCCATAGACGGTTACCCACATTAAAATTAGACAATGTAAAATGTCTATTATATTTTCGGGTTACAGTTCATAAATGAATAACCAAAAAGGAATAATGATAATATTAATATACATTACAAAGAAAAAAAAAAAAAAAAACAGTTAAAGAATCCAAACATAAATTATAACCGCAAAATGGTGATAATTTTCTTATTGAAAATACGTTATTTGGTAATAACAACATTTTACTGTGTCATATATAATTAGTAACGGACGTTACTCGTATGTGCTGGAGATTTACCCTGACACTTCTGTTAACTGGGTGGAGTATCATGTGTGATAATACGATAAACAAGAGCCAGTTATTATTTTTCCCATTTTAAAAATTGACGAACAATATTAACAATGGGCAACTGGCGTCATGGTCATTCTTTACTAGAACAGTCAACCATAGTATCCTTTGTTCCAATCTCTGGCATGTTAAGAACCAATACTATTTTATACATATCATGTCAGGAAACAAGTTAGCCTTTGCACTTCAACCAGAAACAGACAAAATTATTCTAAATTTTGTTTCAAATATATTCCCAACGATGACTATTCCAAATTACAACAAAATAAATGGCAGTTTCACTAGCATTGTCAACAGGACGATGTGTTCAATCACCATCCTTTATATAGAATGTATGAAATCGTTACCAATTACGCAGTAATTTCTAATAGATTATAAATTTGCCGGGAACAGTAACTTTTGTCAACCAAGCATATAAGTTGTAAGGCGTTTGTTGCCTTTACTTTCGATCAGAGGCAAAGTTTGAACTTTTTTGTCATGAAAAGAAAACCTTGTACATAATACGAGCATCTCGTTAGAAGGTAGATAGATCAAAAGGATTATATGTGACAGTTGAATAAACACTGCGATTTTCTCTGCATACTTGTGATGCATAAACCTTAGCAGCTTACTTACGGAGTCTTCTATTGACCTTATCAAATAAGCTGCCGGATAATATGAGTACTATTTTGCTAAAGCGCTGTAGGATTCTAACTAAATTATGTTAAATCATAATTTATATTATACAATTGTTATTAAAATATTACATATATGTGTTGCCCATATAAATATTTTTACTCTGAGGAACATGAAAATTTCGCAAAAGCTCTAAACATCTACCTTGTGAATTATATAAATCTCGAGGATGCAACGGCGAAGTATAATTGATGGTTAAACAAACTTACCAAGTGAAGTTTGACCGTAATTATACAAGCCGTTGCATCCGAAGAGATTTATACTAATAACCCACCCGTGCCCTAATTTGTTGTCACAAACCCTTACAAATATTAAGTACCTACTAGTAGTTTACTTAACTTGTTTTGTGGCCTTAAGATTTTGCGAAATGTTGTTGTCTCTAAATCAAATGAGGTGACAGAGCTTGGTGGCGCCCTCAGGGGCGGGAGTTGTAAATGAGTCATTTTGTGCTTTTTGTTTTTGACAGCTCTAAAATTGTGCTTGATGCCCAGCTCATGGAGTGGAACTACCTTGTGAATTATATAAATCTCTTCGGATGCAACGGCTTGTATAATTACGGTCAAACTTCACTTGGTAAGTTTGTTTAACCATCAATTATTAATAAATGAATTGAATTGAATTGAATTATGAAAATGAATGTAGTTCAGACAAAGGGCTTCGTGTCTGAATGTTGTGGGACATTAACTCGATATTTCTCGAAATATCTTCAAAAATGTTTGCAAAAACACTCTTGTATGTAGGCCGCGGCCGGTGGGTTCCGCCGCCCACAAAACGACTCCCTCGCTCACGCCACGTACGGCCTAACAAAAATGCAAACATGCTAAAACTTTTATACAAAAAAGCAAACGCGGAAAAGTTTATATATTTTTTCTGAATGTTGTTTAACATTAACAAAAAATAAATAGGTGTCGAGACGAGCAAAATTCATCTTATATATCATACATTTCGGAGATAGCGGGTTTGATTCCCTTTACAGGACAAATGTTTGTGCACACAAATAAATTTAATTTAATTGTTTAATGAACTAAAAACGTCATTACAAGTTACATTTAATTCACAATATATTAGTTAATGTCATAAGTAATTTAAGATACGTCACAAAACAGTACATATTATGCTAAACCGATTAAACAATGATTAAGAAATGATTATTTATTATTTGAATTATCATTTTATGTCATGTCGTCAATTTCAAGTGAGCTGTCAGGAGTTTTACTTCTACTCCATTGGTCAGGTAAGTTTTCACGATATTTTAAGATTGAGGCTATTATACATAGTTTTCCAATTGTCAAAAATCACATATTTTTTTTTACGCTTAATAGATCCATGTTTGGCCACTATCTCGCCTGATGTGAAGCGATGATGTGGCCTAAGATGAAGCACATAGATCTAGAGAGAGACGGCAGTTGAGCGGCTGCTTAGACCCGTCTCCCCGATGGTTCACCCAACATTATCCCGAAACACGACTAGGTCGTTTGACGGCATGGCTTTGTTCGGTGGTTGGTATTACAACCACGGCCAGAGCCTACCACTCAAAAGCGCGTAAGCGGGTTTCATCACGATGTTTTCCTTCAACGTTTTAGAGCGAGCGTGCAAAATCTGCAGTTAACTATAAGTCATTGGTGCAGGGCCGAGTCGGGATTCGAACCCAGGTGCGTCGAATCGAAAAGCGCACGAGTCCCCGCTGAGCCACACTCGCTCTAAAACAACATCACTATCAGTGTTGGCAGCGAAAAGTTCATTGAGATGGCAGCGAGCGCGTATTAGCGACGACCGTGACCGCGCCATAGTGCGATTGATACCAACATCAAACAGGTTATGAGGCAAAAAGAACGCAACTTAATATTTGTTGCGAATTTTGTTTGTATTTATTTGTAGTTGCGGACCATGGACTTCGTAAAACATGGTTCAATAGATACGGAGAATTCCAGTTAGAGATCATCTATGTAGTATCGCTAAGCATATTAATTTACTTATTTATTTTTATGTATTTTATTTAATAGATACAACTTATTTATATAGCTTAAAACTTAAGCAAAAATGTTACAAAAATAACAAAGTTAATGTACTGAGTATTCTTAATAACCTTGCAACAGTTGATAAATTATTTAGCACCTAAATAATTTATTTTATAGGCACCGACCCGCGCCCTCTCAGATTTTATTTACTATCCGAAAAGAGGTAAATGAACTCGATAACAAGACGGAAATAGCACGTGATCGTGACTCGTGTTACTTATCTATTCGACTTCAACTCTCGGGAAAATCCTCGAGAATCTCAATTGATTCATCGGTTTCAATCAGACATGATTCTAAAGAAAGAAGAAAGAAAGAAAATACATTTATTCAAGACATATACACGCAACATTACATTAAGCTATAATACTACACTACACATAACAAATAATATTATACTATACATATAACAGAAAAAAATAACACATGTAATAACATATATAATAAATACATAATATAATTATAGTACAATGGAACGTTGCGCGATGTCAGGAAAAGGTTCCGACTCAGCATAAAAACTAAGGTAATAAATACCTTAGTACTAGGGTAAAGAGGTAGGTCTCTCATACGCGAAAGGCCATATGGGTTAGTCATAGTGATTTGCCAGCAGGGTTCTGCTGGGTAGTGCTGAAACTGAAATGGGCTAGTGTTGCTTACAACCTACTCGCCTCGTCACTCGATTACAAAAAAATCATTTTGGGACATATAACAAATTTTCGGCTTTTTGTGAAATATATAGTACATATTCCCCACACTCACAGACATTCATTCACTCACAAACATACATACATACACTCTGTACCTAGCCGCAAACCCGTATATTGCCCTTTTTTGTCTTTCTAAGCTTTGTGAACAAAGTTGTACTCGTATGTAGGAAATAATTTTTGTATAGTGAGACCTATAATTGGCTGTAATAAATAGTGTAACCCTTTAATACTAGTACTATTTACCTATCATAATGCTGTTAATCTTCTAAACAAACAAGTGTACATTTTATAAAAAGAAACCGACTTCAATCTTCGAAGTCCTGTGTCAAATATCGATGAAATTTATATGAGACCACTTCGTAGCTATACTGAACCCAACGCAAAAATAATTTTCCACATCGGTTTATAAATGACGGAGCTCCAAGGTAACAAACGTACAAAAATAGAGGAGGTCTGGATCTTAATTCTATTGTATGTTTTACAATCAAATTGAGAACCTCCTCCTTTTTTGAAGTCGGTTAATAAATAAATTAAAAGCAAAAAGCAAATTGTTAAATTTGATGTCAGTTCTAGTCCTGTGTTAGTAAAGATTAATTATACATATAATATTATTTCTTCCTCCTTGAACTCGAACAGCGTCATCGCAATTCATCCCCAATAACAATACCGATGCATAATGTTTAAAGCAGCTATAACGGGGTTTACTCAAATAATAAAGTAATCCGTTTCATTGAACGGCGGCGACGCGCAACGCTTAACGTGGGAATCCGTTACATGATTACAGACTGACGTTACACGTGTTTACTTTCAGGCGTTATAGACAGGCTGTTAGATTGGTTCTCTTTTACATAAATCGTTCACATAATCAAATATTTTAAACAATCTGACGACATATGAATATTTTGCAGTGCCCTCTGATGGATCGGAAAAATATAACTATCTAAGAACCATATCAGATAAATTTAGAAGAAATCTTTTAAGCGAGCGTGCTACATCTTTGACCGCATCGTTACTTAACGGATAGCGGTCAAAGGCAAGCGTATAATTAAAAAAAAAACTGCCAAAAACCGCATCACAATCGGCAGCCATTTTCAAAATACATCCCATCTATTCTATCATCGATACCTACTATTGTCACATAGATATATTGAAAATACAGCATCGAAATCGGTTCAGACATGTCCAAGATAGATGGGAACATAGACTCACTGCGCGCTGCGATTTTCTGAGATAAATATATTCCTACGTACCAAATTTTATAAAAATCCGTTTAGTAGCTTTTGCGTGTTTGAGTAACAAACATCCATCTATTTTCACAAACTTTCGCGTTGTTAATGTTAACTAGTATATTTTTATGGAACTGAGTGATGAGACAAGCAAGTCGTTTGCCTGATGGTAAGCAATACGCCTGCACAAAGTAAATTCAGTCCTACCAAGAACTTTTGATACCATAAAAAGCACTGCGTAGCACTGCATTGCGCTCATCACCCCGAGACATCAAATATTAAGTCTCATATGCCCAGTAATTTCGCTGGCTACAATGCCCTTCAAACCGTAATACAGTAATGCTTGCGCACTACTGCTTGGCGTCAGAATAACTGGCAAAGCTTTGGCACCTACCCAAACGACCTGACCAAACGAGAGACCTACCACAAGTAAAAAATACGTAATATATAATAGTATAGTAGGGACCCATGTTGCAGGATTTTAATAACTTAGGTTTCGGTGTAAGTATCTAACTTAACATTAATGACCTAACATTAAAATTATAATTAAGAAGAGAAGTCTGAAGCTGCGAATGAATCTAAGAAGATAAGATAAATAACTTAAACAAACTTAATTCATATAACGTACTTAAGTTACGAGAGAACCCAGATTAGTGAAACTATTTATATTACAAAGTACTATCCAAGTAAAATTAAATTAGCCTGTATCACTTCACTAGTAAAAGCTATTTTTAATGAACATCCACTTAATACAACTTCACGACTTAGTTCCACCCTCCCCCTTCCATCACAGGACGAGTAGAAGATCGGCCAAATATCACCCTTATTTAGTAGACATTCCGCCAATTCGTATAAAGCGTTTTGGTTCCACATTTATAGTGCGTACTGCTAAGGAATGGATCTCATTGCTGTCTTCTCTGTTTCCTGATAACTACAATCTGGGTATCGTCAAGGCCAGAGTGAATAGGTATCTCCTATATCTACGTGCTCCATCTTCGGCCACATCGTCGCTTAACATCAGGCGAGATAGTGGCCAAACGTAGGCATATATTTTGTAAAAAAAAAATAAGAAACTTTAAACAATCACAAAAACATAAAAAGAAAAATCATTTATTCAACCAAACATTATAAAGAAACTAAACAGTTTACGGAGATATAAATATTTCTATATTTTATCTCTTTACTTTTTTTTTGGATTAGGATAATTAATATCACTTAAAATATTTGAACACAGGTACTTTGTAAATACTACGAAATAAAAATATGTACCTATATTTAATCTAATTAAAGAGTTAGTGTGGCTCAGTGCGACACGTGCGACTTTCGATCTGACGTACCCGAGTTCAAATCCCGCTAGCACCACACCACTGACCAAGATATGTGTGGATCTATTCTTGCCGTATCTTCTGAGTAGTGGTTCTTTTTCCGATACGGTGGTAGAGTCAGTGATAATTGACGTTCATAAGTGCGTCTGTGACGACAAAATTGAATAAACAACTTTTGATTGATTTGATTGATTGATCACTCGCTCTTAAAAACAGTGTAGGAAAACATGTGAGGAAATCGGCATGTCCAAAAAATTATCACAAAAATTCAAGGACATGTGACATCCACCAACCCGCACTGGGCCAGCGTAGTGGATTGCGGCCCATACCCCATCTCTCTACGAGAGAAGAGCCGTGTCCCAGCAGTGGGAACGTAATGGGCTGATAATGATAATCTTATTTAATTTTAGAAGAACAAAACAATGGGCCCTTGTTGAAAGAATAGAGTTTCGATGTCGATTAATAATAAAAATATTGGTAGTACGTGGCAAGATATGGCATAATTAAAATGGCCCCTCATTACTCAAAGGTAAGAACCACTGAACTAATCAGGAAATAGCAGTAAGCAATCCTATTCCTACACGGACGAAGCAGCGAATTCGGCTAGTAAATTATCGTCCAAAAAACCTAATTTCCATTTGAAATGGGTAAAATGGGAATGTTACGTTGAAGGTACGAGACCATCCATCTCGAAAAACGTCCGATCGTGAGATACCACCACTTATCATAATGCCTAGGGCCGAAACCGGAAGCGGATATTCTGTGTGTTTTGGATGACAGGATCGTTCTGTTTTGGCCTAGTATAGTGGAGGAACGTTTTAGAGAATCTGTGTTAGTTTTCATGTGACTAGCGGCCCGCTTGGATGTCTTGGGTTTTGGACCAAAATATTGTAAATAAGCAGCTGAGATGGAAACTGTATCTGTACTATTCTGTGCTGTATGTACTATACTGTGCTCTTCTTCAAAGTTAAAACACTGCAAACAAAGAGAACATGTTTAATCATTATGAACCTTGATATAACAAAGTTTTGTCTTTCGTCTTCTGATTGTACACCTTACTTTGTCTCTTATCGCGATTCTAACGATGCAGTGTAGGGACATATGGCGCGTGCAAATGCAAGGCAAGCAGTTTTGGGCTTCACCTGCTTGCAGCGCATATGTTCCTCAGTCACCTCGCCTCTCCGCTTAGAGTCATATGCTTGTAACTTAGTAATAATTTTTGATTGTTTTTGCCGGGCAAATAAATTCGGTTCACGTATACAGGTTTTTTTTTTGCCCAACGATCACATACATAGATCCTAGCCCCTAACTAGGATTCCCTGTACCTAGGAAACCAGGAACTATGGGGACCATGGTCCCACAACACCCAGACACGAAACAAATGCCTGCGCTTTTTATTGTGTGCACAAACATTTGTCCCGTCGCGGGAATCCAACCCGCAACCTCAGTGATGTATGAGATTTGAGCCAACCTGCCCAACCACTACACCACAGAGTCTGTCCAATAAATCCTGTAGAGTTCTAAATAACTAAATCTAACTTGAAACTCAGCCTGGACTCAACCAAAAGTACCTAACTCAAGTCTACCACCACCTCATAACTCTACAATACTCATAACCCTACTCAAGGATACGTATCGTACTCGTCTCAGACAATATCCATGAGCCCTGTTAAGTCACAACACTGTAACCTAAATGACATTGCATTGAAATTGCACGTCAGCCCAGATTCGCACAGGTATAAATATGAATAAATTATACACCTTTCTTGAAGAAATTCCCAATTATCTTTATCAAGTAGTTTAAATCTCATCATCATCATCAGCCTTCGTAGAGAAAGTATCGGCCATAATCCACCACACTGGCCCAGTGCGGGTTGGTGGATGTCACATGTCCTTGAATTTTGTAATAAATTCTTAGACATGCCCGTTTTACTCACGATGTTTTCCTTCACCGTTTTTAGAGCGAGTGTTAAATCCGCACATAACTTAAGAAAGTCAGTAGTGCGGGCCATCGGGATTCGAACTCGGGTGCGTCGGATCGAAAGTTGCACGTGCTTCCACTGAGCCACACTCGCTTTCTGAGCCACACTCGCTCTCTTAGAAGTACCTACTAAGCGAATATAACCTCTCGCTCCGCGGACGCCACCTGAACCGGTCGTGTTTACCTGCCTCCCAGCCGCGCAGAGGTACGCTCGCACACACACTACTGCACCCGTCCATACGTATACGTTGCCGTGCGCCGCGCGCCGCTCAGCTGTGCGCGCTTCGCGATTTCAAACCCCACTCACACAAAGATCGTGCGTGTTCTGACAGTACGGACGACGCCACGCCGCCGCGCGCGCCGCGGTTTTAGTAATCAGCTGTTGTGTTTATTGTTATAACGGCGATTGACCGATCTCCCCCAAATTGTGCTATACATTTACTAATGGATTCTGCTATGAACCACGCAAACTCGGATTCAGCATTGAACACGAGTACTTCTACCGCAGCGCAGCATTCTGTCAACATATCGAAGCGCCACAAACGTACCTTCTGTGACTACTCAGTACAGTCAGAGTCCGATGATCTGGAAATCAAGACTATGGTCGCCGATATAAAGACCCAACAGGATCAAAAGTTCGAGGCTATAACAAATGCTATGAACCTGATAATTAGCCAGAACCAAGGCATACAAAAAAACCGTTGAAGTCATGTCCAGCCAATACGAAGAACTTCTGGTTAAATCGAACTTCCTAGAAAAAGAAAACACTGACCTCAAGCAACGAGTTTTGTTCCTAGAAAACCAGCTGGAACAATCTGATAAGAACTCACGCAGCGCCACCATAGAAATCCGTAACATACCTAAACAAAACAATGAGTCGAAGAAAGTTTTGACAGATATTGTGAAGGTTATCGGCTCGGCCTTGGCCCTTAAGGACCCCATTGAAACCTCAGAAATAAGGAACATTTTTCGGTCCAAGTCTGAAGCCATTGTGGTCGACTTCACTTGCACTACCAGGAAAGAATCCATTGTGTCCGAGTATAAAAAAGTAAATAAGACACGCCGCGCATCCAAGAAGCCGCAACTCAACACTACTGATGTTAACATCAGTGGGCCCCTGCAGACCTTATTTATCTCGGAATCACTCACCAGCAAGACTCGCCGTATCTTCTATTTGGCTCGTGAGCATGTAAAGAACAACAAATTGGCCTCCGCGTGGACTTCGTATGGCAAGATATATGTCAGAAAAGACGAGGGGACTGCGTCTGTACGTATCGATGAAGAAGTCGACCTACAGAAAATGTTCATATGACTAGTTATAGTACTACCACACTATTTTGTATCACTAGTTATTATGTATCTTTATAAGTTATGGTTGCTAGACCTAGTTATATTTTTTAGACCAAATAATAGATATATTATCTTTCAAATAAGCCTAAGTAAAATGTCTAATAGATACTGTATTAAATTTAATGATGTACTTTCAAGCTGTTTACTTCCACGCACACTCATTCACACTCACTCATACTCACTCCTTTACACTCCCACCAATTTAAAATCTGTGCACGACCTACCTGCCAATGTTGATAACTACCACAATAAGCACTCGTTATCTGCAATACCCTCCCCAAGTGTGTCGCACATTATATATCCAGACCTAGGTATTTTAAGCAATTCATTCAAATATTCGTACTTAACAATGTTGTTTATTGAATGGAGTAAACAATGTTTACCCTATTCAATAATCAATTATGGATAGTAACAATATAGAAACGATTAATCTAGGACTGGATTCGTTCACGGTTGCTAAAGCAACTTCTTGCGACATTGAGGATGTGAAGGGCTATGTATCAAACGGCAATCAATATACTCTAAACATAATCTCCCAAAACATCCGAAGTATTAACTGCAATATACACAGCTTCAGTACCCTCATTTCTAGATCTCAAATAGACTGGCAAGTAATTGTATTAACGGAATGCTGGCTTAAGGGAACTGGTCATATCCCAACCATAGATGGCTACAACTATATAGGTACAAATGACCATAAAACCCAAAATGAAGGCGTAGTCATTTTTTATAGCATGCGAATGAATAATTTAGCATTTGAGGAACCTTCCATTTGCGACGCTAATTGCCTTTTAATGAAAATTAGTACAGAAACCTGCATTATTGGTATCTATCGGCCACCCAGTCAGCGCAATGTAACAAACTTTATTAATTCTCTTGACACCCTCTTATCCAAATTAAATAAATACAAAAATATAATCTTATGTGGTGACATTAATATTGATATTTCCCCTAATACACAAGATAAACGATCTACTGAATATCTCAATATGTTAGCAAGCCACTGTTTACTACCTGGACATACTCTTATAACTCATGGACAGACGTGTCTTGATCATATGATGATAAAAACCAAACTCGATGCTTCTTGTTTCATTTTTGAATCTTCGATTACGGATCATGAGTGTGTCGCCTTATCTATAAATTTGAAATCCCAGTTAGAATACACTAATAAAACATCTACCCGTATTGACTACGTAAGCCTTGATAGTGCTATCAATAACATTAACTTCCAGCTTATCCTAAATTGTAAAGATGTAAATGAAGCCACGGATCTCCTTGTAGGCTACTTAATTACTGCAATAAAGGATAACTCTAAAGTAAAGATAACTTCCAAAAGGAAAAGAATATGCAAACCATGGGTTACGAAAGCTTTACTACGATGCATGCGAAATAGGGACAACCTATATAAAAAACTTAAAAAAGATCCTGGTAATGAGGTGCTGAAGCTAACATATAAAAGATATAGAAATTTCTGTACTGCGCAGTTAAAAAACGCGAAAAGGAATTTTGAGAGACAAGAAATTGTGAATGCCAAAGATAACAAGAAGATGCTATGGGATGTTATTAAAAGCATTACTGGTCAAAGGAAAGTAGTCGATCACTCTTCATGTCTGTTGTCACCTGTTGATCCCTTAAAGGACATCAATGATGTCAATAACTTCTTCGCGAACGTTGGTAAAAACCTTGCTGAATCTATCAACACAAATGCCTCTGTAAACCTCAATAGTAGTACTCATCAAGTCACCTCACAGTCTTCATCCCCCTGCAAATCGTTTGTTTTGTTTCCGGCAGATGAATTTGAAGTATTCCAGCTAATCAATGCCCTGAAGGACAAGTGTGCTGTGGGACTAGATCTAATATCTGGGCGAATTATTAAGAGATACATGTCCATCCTTACTACTCCTATTACGCATATTTGCAACCTTGCCTTCTCAACTGGAGTATTCCCCCGGGCATTTAAGACGGCGCTTATTAAGCCCATACATAAAAGTGGTGATAGGGACTGTGTCAACAACTTTAGGCCTATTTCAATCCTGCCTACTCTTTCCAAAATTCTTGAACGACTCATGAACAAACGTCTTATAAATTTTCTCGAGTCCAACAACCTTCTTTCTCCCTCCCAATATGGCTTTCGCTCTGGTTTATCAACCAGTGACGCTGTTCATGAGCTCGTTAACTCGATTGTTCATAACTTAGATAGCAAAAAGAAGTCTCTTGCAATATTCTTAGATCTAGCCAAGGCTTTTGATACAGTCTCTATCCCACACCTATTAGACAAACTAGAAGGGCTTGGAGTCAGAGGACTTCCCCTTTCACTCTTTGAGAACTACTTATCTGACCGCAAACAGCGTGTCAAGATTGACCAGTGGCTCAGTGATGAACAAGTCGTAACTTACGGGGTGCCACAGGGTAGCGTAATCGGACCCACGCTGTTTCTGGTGTACATTAATGGCCTCTGCAACCTTCAAATAACTGACGGAAAAATACTTACTTTTGCTGACGACACAGCGCTATTCTTTTCTGGGGAAAGCTGGAGTGATGTCTTCAGTATAGCTCAAAGGGGTTTTAGTGACGTTTGTGCTTGGCTCCAAAACAACATACTGACTCTTAACGTCAATAAAACCAAATATATTGCGTTTGCCTTTAAGTCTAATCTTCTCCCACCATCTAGTCTTAACATCACCGCACACGTGTGCCCTCCTAATTCCCCGAGCTGTTCGTGTCCCTCTCTACAAAGAACTGATAAAATGACGTACCTTGGTATTACACTTGATCAAACCCTCAGCTTCAAGCACCACATTGACGTTCTTGCGTCGCGTCTGCGCAAATTGATTTACATTTTTAAAACACTAAAACATGTGGCTGACCGTAAGACAATCGAAATGGTTTACTGTTCTCTCTGCCAATCCATCATGGAATATTGTATAGCCTCCTGGGGAGGCTCAGCTAAAACTCACCTCCTTGTATTGGAGAGAGCTCAGCGAGCCATTTTGAAAGTCAGCGCAGGTCTTCCATATCGCTTCCCTACAACCGACCTATACAAGTATTGGGATGTGCTCACAGTAAGACAGTCATTTATACTTCAGATTGTTCTTAAACAGCACTCCTTACTTGGATACGACCCTAACCTGGTAAAAGATAAGCGACGGAAAGGCACTGTCTGCCATAAGCCAGCTTTCCATTCTAGCCTTTCTCACAACTTCTTTTGCTTCCTTGGTCCTTACGTGTACAACAAATTAAATAAAACCTTAGGCATTTATCCACTACATAAATCAAGTTGCAAAAAGTCAGTAATTACCTGGCTAAAAACTCTTGACTATCAAGCCACAGAGGATGTTCTATTCCGCCAATTGTAACTAAAGCGGAAAGTTAACATCTAGATCACTACCTCCTCAATCATACGCACAGTGCTCACTACCATCACGCTCTACACTATACACACATATACTCTTCACACATTACATACATCACACACCTAACTACACTACGCACATACATCCACACGCATCACATTTATTTGATTCACACTAACATGCACAATACACATTCACCATGTGTAAACAGCTACATTTCCTTCCATTTATTGTTTATTCACCTTGATTAATTATTAATATGTAAATATATGTACATAAGTAAAGTTTATTATCTCTTAACGTACTAGGTATCTTTTACTTTTTAGCAACCTATGTTTAATCCGCGGAGTGGGAGTCTGGTGACCTGTAATACAGGTCTTTTAGACCTACATCAGGCACCAGTTTCCCACAAAACAGGTTTTCAAAGTGCTACTAACACACAAAATTTAACCATATATACCTACTGTAAACCTTTGTGGGAGAAATAAATAAATGTTATGTTATGTTATGTTATGTTATAACCATATAGACTCGGATGACGTTTAAATTGTATGGACCCATATGGTGTAGTGGTTTGGCATGTCAGTTAGTATTTTACAGCGGAGGTTGCAGGTTCGATTCCGCTATGGTAAAAACGTTTGTGCTTATAAGAAAACAAAAAGATTCTTAGAGCCAATATCATAGACATGTCCAACTTACTTTATGATCACCTTATATATATGTATATATCAGCTACTTCACTTACCTGAGGACAAACGAAATACATAATATTATTTACCAATAACATCGCAACACGTGCAAGAATAAGCTATTTCGATTGATACAAAAGCATAAAAATGAATTCACGTTTTAAAATTAAATGCTAAATAAATAATTGTTATTTCTCTAAGATTTAATTTAAATCATTAAATAATTATTATAACACAACAACACATGCTATAAATACTATCGTTAAAATCAATAAATGTCCACAACAATCAACAACGCGGGATTAGCAAAGCTGAGGTCCATGGTCCCACAACACATGCCGAAATCAAGGAGTCAGGGTCTATGTTTAGAAAACGTATTAAACGATTTGAAAATCTTCAACAACTTAACTTACTCAGTTGCTTTCATAGTAACTAATAACTAAATAAGTTAAATTGTTATAGTAGCATTGTAGATTTTTTTATGGAACTTAATATTGAGACGAGCAAAACGTTCGCCTGATGGTAACCGCCACGCCTGTGAATTCACTTCTGCTAAATTTCGTATAAGCAATTAGCATCGCAATAGCATATATAATGCTAACGAACAATATTACGTATGCTAATGAAATAAATGAAAAATAGCAATAGTTTCCATTATTAATGCGTAGTAATGTGTGTACTTCATATAAAGTTTTCTGCATCAGGTAGCAGACTTGATTATCGAGTCTTTCTTACTCGCAACAATAATTAATTAATGTATAACAGGTCTCCTTTAATGATTTTTTCTTTGATTTATCAGCCTATAAATAAATGAGCCCGTCATAAATTCTAGTTTGAGTTTGAAGTGGTCTCGATGATTCGTTTCAATTTGCAAGTTCTGGCGGAGTCGCGGCGTCTGCGACGGCCGACGGCTCCAGTGTGCCGGCAGGTGCCTTCATTATAACCTGGTTTGATTTATTACTCCGCGGTAATATAATGTTGAATTTAAAGACAATTAGACAGAAATTGAATTATGATTTTATTCATTAATGGTCTAATAATTTTAATGGTTTTCATTCTTAATGGGTAATGGTTGGTTAAATATTTTAATAGCATGGCTTTTCTCCATGATATTCTCTTGAGTAACATTGATAGCCCTTATCTTATCAACGCGATCTCATACAATACTCCTCGACACAGAACCAGACATACCAAATTTTTAAATGAGGCACCTTGCAGAACAAACTACGGTTGTAACTATGTTATTAATAGGCTATCAAAAATGTACAATCATTTATTCATGGATATTGACCCCTATACCTGTCTAAAAACCTCTTTTAAATTCCAAGTCTTCAAAACTCTCCAAGACAAATACCCATTAATGTTAATATATAAATTTACTACAAACATACACTTCTATACACTGTCAACTTTACATGCATACGTGCACGCACACATACACACACACACACACACACATAGACTCACACATATACACCCTTTATACATACTTGAATCCTCTGCTAGAGAGCGCAAAATACATAATAATTGTAATAATTAGGATGATCTTTCATTAGCCTATATTATGATTACTTAAGATTGTAACTGAATCTCTTGTATAAGCTGTTGATCATCTAATAATAAATAAATAAATAGGACTACAAAATTAAATGAGAAATAATTATTTTTAATAACTGGCGTGTTAAGTAAAAAAACAGCATGGTAATCGTTCTCTCGTATGCGGGAGGCCGTCTGGGTAGGTACATACTATACACAATGCTTTGCCGCTTATTCTGCCGCCAAGCAGTAGTGCTCAAGCATTACTGTGTTCCGTTTTGAAGGGCATTGTAGCCAGCAAAATTACTGGGCATATGGGGATTGTTATGGGCAGGCGTGGCGTGGCGTACCATCAGGCAAACGACATGCTCGTCTCATTACTCAGTTCCATAAAAAAGCTTATAATCATATTGTTACAATATTGTGTTATTTATAGACTAAATAATAAGATAAGGTAAGAAGATATTTAATTTCAAAAATGAAATTCGTAACAAATATTTAATGTTTGAAACATGTATTTTTTATATGACGTCAAAGACTCGAGAGAGTAACGGCTTATAACATTTATTTATTTACCTAAATCCATTTAGTGGTTTTGCTGTAGGGCGTTACAAAGAAACACACTTACTCGTACATTACTACTCAGGCATGTACAGTACAACATATACATACGAACCTACTTACTGAGTGCCGATATCGGGTATAATCGGAGCTCTCGCAAGCAGCCGGGAATATATCGCTCAGTCAGCAACAGAACCACTTCGAACAGAATATCGTTATAATATTTGCTAGGTATATAGAAACAGGGACTTGTAGTTGGAGGCCTACCTATGTGATCGGTGGTCGTCATTTATCCTATGCTCACTCGTCATTATTTATGTTCCCACCGCTGGAACACAGAACAAAGTATGGGCTGTAAAGTACCACCACCAGCTAACACAACAGGGTTTTGTGGATGTCAATTAAATAAAATTAATAGTTATTTGTTATACAAGAGTGCAAAGTTGCTTTTTAACCGCGTGCTCAATGTTGATGACCGAGCAAGCGAAGGATTCAAAAATTAGAATCCTGAGCGTTAGCGAGGGAATCAAAAGAGCACGAGGTGAAAAATGTTTGCACTCGAGTGCAACACGAAACTTTTCATCCCACCTCAGCGAGGAAATGACTAAATGCAAAAAAAACATCTACAATCACAAGATACTTTGCGCGCGCAAAGCAAATTAAAAAAAAGTACGCCAAAGAGGTTCCGAGTCTGAGTTTTTAACAAATTAAAAAAAGTTGTATGATGAAGTCGGCACCATGGAGGTAGAAGTAAATAGGTTTAATGATGTTTTGAATTCACAAACTTAGTGCACACGATGTTCTAAATTCAAATATACTTTATCCTCTAGCGGGTAAAAACGACTTTTGCACTCAGATATCGAAGAGCAAAAATACTCTTTCCAAGATGGGGGGATGAAAAATTCATTTTCAAACGCAAGCCAATTAAGAATAAAAAAATACAAGTCAGTAAATTACAAATTCAATATGTCAGCATGTGTACAAGCTATTCTCGAGAGTACTAGTTAACAGACTCGAAAGAAAACTAGACTTTATCAACCACGCGAGCAAGCTGGCTTTCGTTCAGGATTCAGCACCAATGACCACCTCCAAACTCTGAAAACTGTAATCGAGAAGTGTAACGAATATAGGAAGCCACTTATCATCGCAGTCGTTGACTATGAGAAAGTGTTTGATTCGGTGGAATGGTAGGCTGTAGAGCAAGCCTTAGTCAAATGTAGAATCGACGAAAGATACATCCGTGTTCTCAATCACCTCCACCAGAACGCTACCACTTGCGTCTCCATGCACAAGAAAACTAACAAATTCCATCTAGAACGAGGTGTTAGGCAGGGTGACACAATATCTCCAAAACTGTTTACTCTGACTCTTGAATATCTATTCCAGCAGATGAACTGGACTGAGAAAGGGCTGGTGATTGATGGAGAAAGATTCTCTTATCTAAGATTTGCCGATGACTTGGTTATAATATCAGACAGCATCGAAGATAATGATTGACATGCTAGAAAACCTGAAGACGGAATCCGAGAAAGCAGGCCTGAAAATGAATACAGCAAAAACAAAAATTATGACCAATATTCCTATAGTCAATAATTACCAGCTTCCTGTGGCTATTGTGAAGGACTACATATATCTAGGACACAAAATTACTCTGGGCTTTGAAAACCAAACCGCAGAAGTGGAACGACGAATTGCACAAGCCTGGGCAGCATTCGGTGCCAACAAGCAAATATTACGTGGCAAACTACCTCTTCACCTAAAAATAAAAGTTTTCGAGCAATGTGTCATGCCCGTGCTAACATATGGAACAGAAACCATGGCGCTCACTTAAAGTCAGCCGAGAAGTTCAGAGTCGCGCAGAGGGGAATGGAGAGAGCTATGCTCGGTATTACTCTGCGTGACCACAAACGAAATGAATGGATCAGGAGTAAGACGAAAGTGAAGTACGTAATGGCTACAATAGCAAAGAAAAAGTGGGCATAGGCAGGACACATTGCAAGAATGGATGCGAGCCGTTGGGCGAAACGAGTCCTTGAGTGGAGACCCAGGGCGGACTCTAGAGGCCGCGGCCGACCACCGCAGCGCTGGGTGGACGATATCAGGAGACACGCAGGCCAGGACTGGATGCACCGGGCTCAAGACCGCCGGGAATGGAGACGGAGGAAAGAGGCCTATATCCTAGAATGGATTAATAAAAGGCCCCCATGATGATGATGATGATGATGATGTCAGCAAGCTCAAATAAAATAAATGCGATCAAATAAAAAAATTAAAATTAAATAATCACCAGTCTAATAAACTTAAAATAATCTAAAAGAATGTCAGTCAATATACATATTCAATTAAATATGTCACAACGAGCAAGCTCAAATAAAATAAAATCAATCTGTCAATCTGTTAAGTGGTTATAATATTATATATAAGTACACCACCGTCTTTTGTCGTATCACAAATCCTCTCTATCCAAAGGTTGTCTGAAAGAGATCGCTTGTTAGCGATAAGACCACCCATAGTACTAATCAAATTTTAAGTTTTATTTTTATTTGTTCCTTTTATGTTTTTGGTGTACAATAAACCTTTATCAATCAATCAATCAATCCATTAATTTTGTAGTGTGATGTGTGAGAGAAACATGT
This sequence comes from Petrophora chlorosata, assembly GCA_951640565.1. NCBI lineage: Eukaryota > Metazoa > Arthropoda > Insecta > Lepidoptera > Geometridae > Petrophora > Petrophora chlorosata. The sequence goes on from OX621210.1 coordinate 12,841,789, forward strand.
TGTGTTTATCTTGACCATGTCACCGTAACATATGTATCTTTAGCCCAAGCAGTATTCATTCCCAAGACGGTGTTAACATCAAGGTTATGACGAAATCAAACTCTGGCACATCGGAGTATTGAGTCTTGCGAGCGCACAAGGCCACAGTCCTTTTGCTCACACCTAGTTTTATTCTACTTGATACTAACACAAACAAGCTTAATATTTTACGCGCAAATTCAGTCACATTTTCTGAACCAGTGAGGTAAAACAATCTCTATTCTCGCTTATTTCCGCCGCCATATCCGCTTCCGGCGGGAAAACGCGTCCTGGAGTGTTGCCACCTCGGAATCGAATGAGTACCTCGTTAGAAATATGTGGTTTGGACTTTATTGGACACTGAAACAGTAAATGGCAATTGTACTTTGCGGGAAGGAAATTTGTACCTTTGGAGATGTTATTATCGCTTATACAACTATGATTGGCCTGATGCAGTGTGACGTGGCTGAAGATTGTGCATATACCTTTTTGCTTTGTTTTTGGTATTGAGTAATGAGATGAGCAAGTCGTTAGCCTGGTGATATGCGCCACGCCTGCCAATTACAATTGTAGTGCCACCCAGAACTTTTAATACCGTAAAAAGTACTGCGTAGCACTGTATTGCGCTCATCACCCCGAGACGTAAGATATTAAGTCTCATATGTCCAGTAATTTCACTGGTTACAATGCCTTTCAAACCAAAACACTGTAATGCTTGCGCACTACTGCTTGGCGGCATAATAACTGGCAAAGCGGTGGTACCTACCCAGACGGTCTCCCGCATACGAGAGACCTACCACAAGTAGATCTAAAGGAAGACAGCAGTGGAGTAGAGCGACTGCTCAGAAAAGTCGCCCTGATAGGTAACCGAACGCTATCCCCAAACATAACTAGTTTGCTTAACGGTTTTGCTTCAACAACTACCACACTAAAGTACTGTACCAGACAATGGTTTTCTTAATGCCTATTTAGACCTAATTACTAACCTAACTTTATACTATACAGTTAGTAATCACATAGAAGACAAAGATGCAAAGGAACATTCCGCTTCTGCCAAGTAGCCAACTGGCACATAAGAAACATAATATTGTCGAACACAAAAATAAAATATTTTCTAAAAAAATGCGTTAAAGTTTCTTGCCGTATCTTCTGAGCAGTGGTTATTTTTCCGATACGGTGGTAGAGTCATTGTAATAATTGACGTTCATAAGTGCGTCTGTGATGCGAAAACTTTTTCAACTTTGAACTTTGATTACCAGATCGCGCTCTGTAATTAACTTAGATAAGTCAAAATGAATCACTTTATGAGTCAAGCGAGTCAAACTTAGAAACAAGTTAATCACCATTTAGTCAAACCTAACTTTGAACCCAAAACATCAAATAAACCGCTCGTAGAACCGAATAAATTAAACGTAGAACCTAGTTAATCACTCTAAAAACTAAGTGAATCATTGTTAAAACCTAGTGAATCACGGTCAAGACTGTGTCAATCTCTCTTGGAGGCCGGTAATGACGTCGCCGCCAATCTTCGCGCGGCCCTCGACTCGCGAGCGTCCTTTCCCTGGAGCCGTAATTTAAACAGAACGAAACACTTTTTTTACTTTTCAAGACATTCAGTTATTGTCTCGATCACTTTTTTATAGACTGAGAGCTGGAGTATTTTAATAACTATGCAACTTCTTTTTTAAGGAACTTAGTGATGAGACGAGCAAGTCCTTCGCCTGATGGTAAGCGACACGCCTGCCCATAACAATTGCAGTGCCACCCAGAACTTTTAATACCATAAAAAGCACTGCGTAGCACTGCATTATTTGTTTACTAGCTGCTGCCTGCGTCTTTGTGCGCGTGGTATTTGGTTAAATCGCGATCCTTCAAGAACCTTATTGCGATGAAAATTATCTTTGGTCTTCTCTAGGCTACAGGCTATGTCTGTGCCAATATTCATAACATCGGTTCATTTGTTTAAAGGTAACAAACAGACAGTTACTTTCGCATTTATAATATTAGTGTGGATTGACGTTGTGAAACAACTTCGGATGTCCAAAGGCTTTATTTTCAGTCTGAATTAACCCTGTGTCAGTCCAAGCTAGAACAGAACAAAAAGCGTAGGGCATACTTCATAGTTTAAAGTAGGTAAGTAAGTAAGAAAGTAATTTTATTGCAATTCAATCTTCAGTCGGTCTGTTTCCATGTTTAATCTTAAGGTGTGTAGCTCTTGACCTAAGCAGCCGAGAGACATCGCCCACTACTAGCAGACCTCGAGGGGTAGAAGAAGGGACGAGGGAGGGGGTGAGTCAAACATAGCCTAATTGGCTTTTTATAGTGCCTAGTCACAGCCTTCGGCTGACAACAACCTAGACGATTCGCAAGAAATTAGGCGGAACATTAAGAAAATTTACATAAATACAGTGTCGTATTTGTACAAGGCTGGCTGCTGTATTATTAACAGGGAGTACACACATTTTGTAAATACATAAATGGGAATTTATTGTGGGAACCAGTATTCAACTCCAAAAACGTTTTAAAATATAAAGGTTTTCCCAAAAAAAATATGTTATCTCGAATATCATGTAAATGACTGGTGGTGTTTTAATTAATTGCTTCTGTAGTTGAAACAGTTAAAAAAGCCTTTGTTTAATCGCCTAAGGCACTTGTCTCACCGCCGGCGAGCCAGCGGTTAGCTATCAATTACTTTCTCGCTTAAGAAACGAACAAAAGATATAGATTCCATGTCAATAAAAGAGACACATATATTAATAGTTGATCGCTGGCCGTTCTCACTGCGGGCGAGAACTCTTTCTCTCTACTATTTTGTCGCAGCAACAAAACTATCAAAGATTAAACTCGCTTAGCGATGACTCACGCCACCGCGCGCCGGCCGCACTCTCTCACTCGCTTCATAGCCCAGCAAGACAACTATAGGAACTACACACTCGCTCTCGCTTCTCGCCAACTCGTATCTAGTTAGATTAGAGCTAGAAAGCTCTAATCGCTTCTCGCTCATCGCCGGTGGTGAGACAAGTGCCTAAGGGTCGCTGGGTCGTTAATAATAATTTCTAACAAAATATGTTTTGGTCTAACTTTTCAATAGATTGGGCGGTTCCTGAAATAGCTTTTATTATACAAAAAACATTTTTAAAATAATACTTCTAGCCGTTCAGAACGAAGCGTACTGAATGGACAAAATGATTGGAAGACACGAACAAAACGAACGGATTCATAATGGATTGCATTCGATGTTGATCGCCTTTGCAATTTCAGCATTACTTTTATTTGAATGCATCTTGGATAAAAGGGACTTTTATGTTATAGAATTAGAATGCTATTATATAACTTACATTGTAATATAGATAGTACTATATTTAATATAATATAGAATTATAAACTAAATGGAACATTTCTGTTTTTCGATGATTTGTTAATTAATTTTGAAAATACGAATCCGGGCTGTGACGTTATCACAATCATAGATAGATAGATAGATAGATATATCGTTAATTTGTCTCTTCAACACACATGTACATTCAATTGTGAAACACTTCACACTTAACAATCACAATAAATGTAACGCCAAAAATATTAACACTGACCGAAATAGGTATGGCCTTTACATTATATAATGGCATTGAACTACGAGACCCTTAGCCACAAAATAGAGGCAAAGTTTAGTGAAAGCCATAAGGTGAAAATTTCTTGCGGTTTGCGATTTTCTAAGCCTTGTAGAGCCCCGCGACCTGCGGAGCACCGCCGGCCGCCGCCGCCGGCCATATGGCGGCTCAAACGCTCAAACGGTTTTGGAGCAGCTTACAAAAGGCTCTATCATGTCATGTGTACGTAATTTTATAATATTCATGACATTTTGTGAAGTGAGATGAAGAGCAGCGATCTAAAGACTAACGCAAATGAAATCATTTTGGATTGCGGTTGTTATGAAAATGAAGCGCTCGTAGCGTAGATTGCCGTTTACAACAGATCTACTAGAATAAGTAACATTCACTGTCGTTACCACTTGAATGGGTTACCGTTTATGTGATAGTATTTCTACACGCTTCTGCAAAGTAGCCAACTGGTACAGAAACAACATTGTAGAAAACCAAACAATTGCAACAAAATCTGAAAAAAACGCCCATCAGTTTCTTGCGGTATCTTTTTTTTTAATTATTATTTGATAGGCAAACATTTGATCGCTGTCTCATCTGATGGAAAGTGATGATGCGGTCTACGATTGATCATGCTTGATTCACTCTGGACTTGAAGACACCTAGATTATAAGTATCGGAAAACAGAGACGCTGGTAAGATGTTCCATTCCTTGGCTGTTCGCATAATGAAAGTTGAAGCGAAACGCTTTGTTCTGGCAGGAGGAATGTCAACCATAAATAGATTCCGAGTTTCCGTACTTCGAGTCTTGTTTTTTCTTCTGAGTAGAGATCATTTTCCGATACGGTGGTACGTCAAACTATCACCATGACTCGGTGATAATATGAGGTTGATTAGTGCGCCTGTGATGCCAAAAATGAGTGAAGAGATTATGATTTATGATTTTGTTTTTGATATCTGAGCGCATCATGCTTCGGAGGACGCGGAATATCATACATTTTCGATTTTCAGGCTTTGTTCATAAGATAATTATAATAAATTATAATGCTTAACAATCGCAAACATATAGCCTGACCCTTGACAAAGATTCGTTGTGTCTAGTGAGCTAGACACTCCCACAACATCTAGACATGGAACAAATCCTTGAGAAATAGGAAAGGCAATGAAATGAAATACAGATTGCTTCTTAAAACGAGGTCATTCAGCAGTGTCTACTCATATTTAAACACTTTATTTTTCCTTTAATTTTTTAAGTATGGCTAAGTGATTAAATCGAATCTATTACGTCGGACCGAACAGCCCATAAAAAGAAATATTGCAAAAATAAACAAAAAACGTTAGCAACCTTGTTCTGAACGTTTTAATTTAGGGCGCGTTTCGCGGATCAGTTTTCATCCCGCGGCTTTCAGGCCAACGGTCGATCGAAACTCAAATAACCGAATTCCTGTTAATCCGACACCAGGCAAAATTGGAATGCCTTCTCTTTGATGAAAAAATGGACGGAGTGAAAAACGTTCGCGATGCATATTTGGGGCACAAAAAAAAAGCAAAGTAAACCAAATACTAAATATCTATTAGTTTAAAATGGATTGTAATGATCCTTCTAATATAACCTGTTATCTGATGACTAAGGTCATTTCAAACTACATTCAGGTATGCAGCAAACACAAATATTAGAACTTTACTGACAAAAACCATAGCGTAGGAATAGTTTTTATAAATATAATAAACTATGAAAAACTATAATGAATGACAAAATGAATGAATGAATGATTTATTTATTTATAAGAATATGGTACAATAGGTCTTAAATAAAATGTATAAATGTCCAATATTGTACCGTTGCCGGTGCATGGATGTTGGGCAGGCATACAAAAAATTGTGTTATCTTTAGAACATTATAATTTGAGTACATTAATTAATAAATAAATGTAAAATAATTACAATGGCTTAGTTTAACGCCTATTTAGACGATGCCGGTTCCGTACAATTCTTGCACGATACTGTGCGGCAATAATTACTAGCGAACATTGCCAATTTTGATGCAAGAAATATGTATCGTCTCAATAAGCCTTTATCATCATCATCAGCCCATCACGTTCTCACTGCTGGGACACGGGCCTTCTCTCATAGAGAGAGTATGGACCATAACCCACCACGTTCACTCAGTGTGGGTTGGTGGACTTTAAATTTTTGTGATTGATTCTTGGACATGCCGGTTTCCTCACGATGTTAAATTTCACCATTTTTAAAGCGAATGTTATATCCGCACATAACTTTAGAAAGTCAGTGGTGTGGGGTCAGCGGGACTCGAACTCGAGTGCGTCAGATCGAAGTGCTCACATTGTGCTACACTCGCTCTTAAGCCTTTATATTTAACTTTTGTAAGAAAACATGTTTAGATGACTTTGAAAAAGGATGGTCACTTACTTACCCATTTTTTTCACAAACCAAAAAAGCCCGCAGAGAAATTATTAAAAATATTAGGCCAATTTTTAATATAACATGGAAACGTTTTTCATCTCGGTAAAGATACGCCCAACGCCCATGGCGCTCTGCTTGATTAGTTTCTCACCCTGCGGCTCCTACAACAGTCTTGCCGTTTAAGCAATACCTATTGCTGTACCTGGGAGGCCATTTTTGTATCTGTATCTTGAAGTTCGGTCGTTGTACTTCACAGCTGCATTGAAATATATTAACTATGATATTACAAATGTGTGACCACAAACGCGGGTCAGTATGTAATTTTCATACGAAATTGGGTAACCCAACTTTAACCCGCAATTTTACGTTGGTGCAAGTAGGTACTTAACTTAATATTCGTTGTATATGTTAATGAAATTCTAATGTATAAATAAATAATAAATAAATACGCTCAATATATAGATATATAGAGATGCATATAATATATCACATATATAGATCCTGGCCCCTACCTAGGATTCCCTGTATCTAGGGCACCAGGAACTACGAGGACCATGGTCAAACAACACCCAGACACCAAAAAACGCTTGCGTTTTTTTTTCTGTGCTCAAACATTTGTCACGTCGCGGGAATCGACCCCGCAACCTAAGTGGTGCATGAGATTTGAGCCAACCTGAGTCCGCACAAAGCACTTTGCTGATTCTTTCATAATGCTAAAGAATGGAATTCTTTACCAGAATACTTATTTCCTAACAACCTGGTTCTCTTTAAGACAAGAGTGAATAGGGGAAACGTGCCCCACCTTAGACCGCAACTACGCTTACCATCAGGTGAGTTGTTGTCAAACGTGAGCCCATTTCATCATAAAAACCTGCCTTACCACTAAACAGCATATATAGGCTAACAAATCTGCAATTAATATTTGAATATCTATGATAATATCAAGACTAGGTCAAATGGGTTGTAGCCCAAAGAGTTTGAACCCTTGTAAACCACTTAAGGCCTGTGACAGGTGGACAGACAGATAGACAGACAGCAAATAGAACTCAATTGAGTCGTTTTGGGTACGGAATTTTAAGTCTTTCTACATCCCTATTCATAAGTACTGTGTAAGCACTCGCCTAGCACGTCTTAACAGAACTGCTAGGTTAAGCAATGTTCGTTGCGGTCACCACTTGGATGGGTGGGCGTTTATGTGTATTTACATGTGAGTACTACCGTTCTTCGCAGTCGGTCCCGGTTGTTGTCTTAGGACTATAATAAGGCTATATTGGAAGCCTTCGGGCTGACCAGACACCTGGTGGACCACACAACATACGAGAAGTAGAGAGATAGAAAGAGAAATATAGAGAGAAGGAATTGTTAAACTGTAATGAATGCCTACTACATTTGTTGAAATTCAGTAAGAATCTTCTTCATTCGTTTTCCGTCAGAAAATAAATGTTTACGCACGCAATTCACAAATTAGGGCCGAAACCGAACCCCTATTCTTCAACTTCAATCGGAAGTCCATCTCACAGTCAATAAATATAGTGGTATACAAATATAGCCTCCATATCTAGTGGTTGAGTGGTTATCATCATAGAAGGTGCAGTGTCTACTCTTCTTTTGGAAGATATATATAGAAAAAAAGTGCATAATGTATTCCAAGAGCGCTGACCTGACATATAGCGATATAGGTATAAGCGAGACTTTTGCAATATCAGTTATTAACCAGTCACGGGCTTGTTTACATAGTAAAAAATCATGCGTTTATAATAATGACTAGCTTTTTCCCGTGACTCGTTCGAGTGGATGATAGAGGAAGCCCATGGTCACCTTTTTTCTAGGACTATTTAAGATGGCCATATATTGGCTTCGTTGGAGTTTTATCATAGCATTAGAAAATAAATAATAAAAAATATATAATAGAAAAGATTGTGGGCATATTATATTCAAGGGATTCAACAAATATACCATGTTGTGAGTCGTCACTCTAGGTAGTTCCCGAGAACCTATTCTTAACAAACCGTATAATTCTGTCTCTTTCTGTCCCATTGAGAAACAAGGAATAGGAGTTTTATTCATCGAAATAGGTTCCCAAAGCGACCTTGTCATAATCGATTAGATTTCGCCGCAGATTTGTCTCATCCCATGTCAGTACTTTTTACACGCCTATAAAACACTGACGACATGAGGCAATCTATCTCTCGGTCGAGACACGCTAGCTCTACGGAGTCAGGGGTGTGGGTTGCCGTGAACGGAGTGATTTTCGAAACTCAACGAAGATCTTCAAACACAAAATTTCAAAAACCACCACGAGCCCATGAAATGAACCATGAAATTTTAAGAAATATATTTGCAAAATTTAATTTGTTCATTTAGTAGTTCTACATGCATACGGTTGAACGTAAACTAGTGGTAGGTTTCTCATATGCGAGAGGCCGTCTGGGTGGGTACCACCGCTTTGCCAGTTATTCGACCGCCAAGCAGTAATGCGCACGCATTACTGTGTTCCGGCTGGAAGGGCATTGCAGCCAGCGAAATACTGAGCATTATGAGACTCAACAGCTAATTGTCTCAGGGTGACAAGCGTAGTACAGCGCCGCGCAGGAAAAAAAACACACATGGATTCTAGGTTCAAGCACACACCTATAAAAACATGAGGTAATCTATTTGTCGGTCGGTCAGACTTGGGGACGCTTCGGACACGGGGGGCGTTGGTTGTCAGATAGCGCCCCCATGCTGTCAAATTAGAGCCTTTCGTCTCGGTGGGTGTAGCACGCGGCGTTTATCAAACTGTTCATCTATTTCTGGGTCAGAGCACGTGGGCGTCGGCGGGTCGTCAGATAGCACCCTCATGTTCTGTCAAATTAAGGTGCTTTCGTAGTAGTACATGTTGAATGCAACTGCTTTAGACATTTTTTTTATTTCAGTTACACAAACGTTCTCGGGCGGTCATAAGTAATTTTTAACGAAGGCATTGTGTTCATAAATTAAGACCAACATCAGATATTTATAGTACAAGGTCGTACATATATGTACATGCAAAACGTCAAAAGTTCCATGAACCCTTGCAAATGATAGCTGTGCCACATCATATGCAGATGTCTTCGCCGTACATAAAAATATTTTAAGCCCTTTTGTATGCTAATTATACTTCAATATGTAAACGAAACTCATCACAAAATGTTCAATTGGATAACTACGAGCTATTCCATTTGAACTTATACGATTAAAAGCGCGGTTGACAGCTGGAACCACCAATTACCAGTAACTGATTGATCAGAGGTGACGCAGGTCTAATTACAGTGACCTCTGTCAAATTACAGCTTAACCGCGCCAGCCGCCCAGCGTCTGACGCGCACTAATGCGAAAGCGTGTAAGGGCGCGGCACACAGCACCAATTACCCGTAATTGATTGATGAGAGGTGACGTGAGGGTGTAATACATTACACACTCATACAGTACAACTAGGATACTTATGCTGTTATACTGTCTTCTTGAACCTATTAGCTATTGTTGAGCGTATTGTTGAAAAGCAACCATTTTTAACAAAAGTTCTAGAAAAAGAATAACTTTAATTTTCTTGCCGCATTTTGTGCCTTAATGAATAGGTAACATAATAACAATTTATACTACACTAGTGTGTATGTATGAAGTAGTCTTCATCATCAGCCCATCACGTTCCCACTGCTGGGACAAGAGACTTCTCTCATAGAGAGAGTATGGGCATGAGTATGAGTATCCACCACGCTGGCCCAGTGCGGGTTGGTGGATGTCACAAGCATATCCTAGAATTTTGTGATTAATTCTTAGACATTCGGTTTCCTCACGATATTTTCCTTTACCGCTTTTAGAGCGATTGCTAAATACGCACATAACTTAAGAAAGTCAGTGGTGCGAGGCCAGCAGGATTTGCACTCGGGTAAGTCGGGTCGAAAGTCGCACGTTTCCCCACTGAGCCACACTCACTCTCACACTACTTACTTAAATTAATTTAACTAGTGACAAGGAAAAGCAATTGGACAACCTTTTGGCCTTTCAAGGCCTATAGGTAGCCCAAATCAGTGACCAGAACAACATTGGTCAACGTAAAGGTCAAAAACGTACAAAATTATGAATGCTATGTTTATTTCCATGCGGGCTTAACGCGACTTTTGGCTGTCACATGTCGAAATATGTGGTTCTTTGACATACGGATTTCCTTGACGACGACAAAAGACGACAAAAGACAACGCTATGCCGTTTTCCTTGACTGTTACTAGAGCAAATGTACATAGATGCCTGTGATTTGAACTCCGGTCACAGAACATAATCCAATTATTTCAACCCAGTGCGTCAGATTAAAATTCGTACAAGTAAGAGGTGAACTCGGACGGAGAACAACAATTACTCATAATTGATTGACTGGAGGCGACACCCGAGGATAATTGACCAGCGACCGCCGCGTCGCCGCACCGCCTTATGAACACCGGCGTCTCTTATTGCCGCGACCTTGACAATGGACTCGCTTTAGTGCATTGGCAATGCATAAGGTGTTGAGGCGGTGACCGTTTTTCATCCAACTGGCCGTATGGTAGATTGCCACTCTATGAAGTGATATATAATTTTATGAATCGAAATTTATACTCAATAAAAAATTACAAAGTACCTCCTACGTCTGCTAGAATTTAAAAATTCTTGCAATAATATAGTATATACACAATAGAGAAAAATTAATGATTTTTCATTTGTCAAATCTATGTCTAGCTAAGCTATGTCTTTAAGCAACCTAGTTGTGTTTTGGGATAATGTTCGGTGAACCATTAGGGAGACGGCTCTGAGCAGTAGCTCAAGAAATAAAAAAATGAAATTTTAAATTCACACATGGCTTGAATTAAATTGTTTAATTACTTTACAAATAAATATAGATATTATATACATTAACATAACATGAAGTCTTAAAGATATTGCTACTCGTATGAATGAATGATTTGAATAAATAAATAAATGTTTTTTTATGTTATTTTTTAATAAAATATTTTATTTATCAGTATAATATGGTGAAATTAGGTCTTAAAAATTATAAACATCCAATATTCTATTGTTACCGGTGTACATGTTGTACATGCATACATACAACCATTATGATATATACATATATTATATATCAATAAAACAAATATGTTGAATAGGTATGATTGATTGATTGATTGATTGGTAGTTATGAAATATCATTGGCTTTTAATTAGTGCAACTAGTTTTGGTATGATAATTGACGTTCGTTGTCTGTGATGCGAAAACTGAATAAAGAACGTTAGAACTTTGAGTTTAGGGCAAATAAAAGAGCAATGCCCTCACGTTCCTGTATTTCAGTGTTCCAGACTTGCATTGTATTGAAGCGAGCGATGATTCACCCGAACGTCCCGATAAGCCAAGCGAATGCGTCGAGCAAATATCGGTGATTATCGATAGCACGCTTCGGTGGCCGAGAGGTGCGGAGCGCGGTGCCGAGACAGTAAATGCGGTCTTATCGTTTAAAGGTTGATTAACCGCAATGAATTTACATGATGGCATTTGTTTCTGAAACTGTAACAGCAATTTATCAGCGAAATGGAATGAGCTAAAAGAATTAATGGGTTCATTAAATATATTGAGAGCTTTGTCTACTAATGAAAACCTATTTATCTCTGTACTTTTAATTCAAAAGACCAGTGTCTTAGGTATGGATAAGTACAAAAGAGACTTTTGCACAACCAACAGTAGCATCAAACAGGTTCAAAAATGTATACCACAGGGTCCAAACTGGGCCCTGTTAATCATTACTTTGTATAAACCTCTGCTTTTATATTTTTACGTATTTCTGAATGCATGAAGTCCTCCACCTCTTTCCTCGTTCTGAGTGCCTCCACACAGCAAATGAGTTCTTTGCTTTACTGATATCATGCGACTATCACCTCCGACTTTATTCTTTGATGAGCGAAGCAATCAAAACGCCGCCGCTGAGAAAATATTCGTGAACATCAGTTGCTACATACCTTACCTGTTCGTCAATCCTTACTAATATTATAAACGCGAAAGTTTGTATGTATGGTTGTATGTATGTTTGTTACTCTTTCACGCAAAAACAACCCAACCGATTTTGATGAAATTTGGTATTTAGGTACTTTAGGGCTTGGACTAGCATATAGGCTACTTTTTATCCCGGGACACCGCGGGTAACACCGCGGGGCGCGGCTAGTTTTTAAATAAATTTGAGTGTCGAGTCGAACAGGTTATTCACCTAGTTGTCAACACACAGTAGCAACGTCACCCAGGACTTTGTTTTGGAAAAATCTTGTACGGCAGTGGACTGCGCTCGTCATCCTGAAACAATATTTGTCAAGATTTCGCTTTAAACAGTTCTGCAGGGCATTGTTTTTAGTAACGTTTAATGTCTCTCGATATCATCTCTATCGCGATTAAACTACCTGGGATACATGGGCTACATGGGCTGGCTTTATCGATAGCGTCTGCATTATGCATTCTATTGGAACATCGATTATAATATAGAACTGTCGATAAACCGTTTGACCTGCCGCGAGCAAATATCGGTGATTATTATCAGATACCTACATCGCTGTCGCGTCGGTGCGGCGAGGTGTTGCCAACCTCGTACGAAATGGAAATGTGTTTTTGGAAATAAATTAGATAGAAAAAAATTTGAAACAAAATATACAGTCTTTTTTTTGTTACTGACTGATGAGACGAGCAAGTCGTTTGCCTGACGGTAAGCGCCATGCCTGCCCAAATGAACTGCAGTGCCACCCAGAACTTTTAATAAAAAGCACTTCGTAGCACTGCATTGTTCTGCATTGTTATATTGTTCACCGCCCCGAGACTAACTCTCATATGCCTAGTAATTTCGCTGGTACTACCAACCCACACGCACTCCCGCATATGAGAGACTTACCACGAGTTCTTTGTGAGAGTTTTATAACTTTTTTAAAAGGTATTTTTATATTACTTAACCCACCACAGACTTTTATTAATACAAAGTTATCCGTAAAAATTTGCACATAGCGTTATTGCCGCTCTTTGTCTGTTCATAATTTTGTCAGTAAAATAATGTTTTTATATTTATTATGTACTTAATATATTTAAGTTTTTTAAAGGGTGAGTACCTGCATTACTAAGAATAACTCTACTTAATGGTAAATAATGAAAAAGGATGATGCTCTTGAAAGGTTCTTTTTTCTACAGTTTGGATCAGCTCGTTGATTTTTATCGAGTGTTTATCGAGATAGAACTAGCACTGTGTCCTCTGACTCGTAGCGCTGACTAAAGGCTCGCTAGCGGCGCCGCTTCATTGATAACATGAAAATCTAAAAACAATAGACATATCAGCGATTACTGGCGAGCAGATGAGGTGCTACGTCGCTACGAGATTCTACGAAGTGCTACGATGTGCTATGAATATGCTACGAGACGCAACGAGGCCCTATGGAATGCTATGGGATGTCCCATTTTCTATACTCATAGTAGCGGAAAATAGTCTGGTTGATTAATTTTATAAAAACACTAACTCGTAATTTTTTTACGCTTAATTTGTAAATAGAATACAGCGAAAGTTAAATAATGCCTGTAATCAGTATAGAACATCCTAATTGTCCGAAACCTGGTCGGAGTTATTCCGACACAATCATAACGTGAGTGTAGCCGTTTATATTTATTATGAATTGCCTATAATATTCAAAACTTAACTAAAAACTACATCTACGTTTATGTTTCTAACCGACTTCAAAAAGGAGAAGATTCTCAATTTGATAGTTTTTTATGTTTGTTACCTCAGAACTCCGTCATTTATAAACCGATTTGGAAAATTCTTTATGCGTTGGATTTAGTATAGCTACGAAGTGGTCCCATATAAATTTCATTGATATTCGACCTTGCACTTCGTAGATACATGAGAATTGAAGTACGTTTTTTTTATAAAATATATACTTGTTTAAGTCAAGACTGATATATTTATGGATCTCTGGAAATTGTAATAATAGCGGACAAGTTTTTCAAATCACATATTTTTCAACGAAAACACTATAACAATTAAATAAAATATAAATCTGTGATTATCGAAAAACTACGCATCAGTAAGCAGACAAGGTGATGCAAGGTACAGAGGGTGTCTGAGTGTCATTACACCCGTGGCGGCTCGTAGCTAACGTAAGTAACTACGTGGGATAAGTACGTCATTTGATATGTAACTTTACTTACGTGCGTATATGTAGTTAGGAATCCTCCTAATAATAAAAATGCCAAAGTTTATAAGGATGAATGGATGGATGGAAGTGTGTTTGTTACTCAATCACGCAAAATCTATTGAACGAATTTTGATGAAATTTAATATGTAGGTTCTTTAGGTCCTGGAAAAGGACATAGGCTACTTTTGATCCCGGGAAACCGCGTGTGGAACCGCGGGGCGGAGCTAGTTACTACATATTCTAATGGGTTAAAATAATAGGAACTCAACCGTACAGAACGGTAAGCAAATATTTGCCATTATCAAAGCTACGCGTCAGCGAGCACACTCCTCACTGTTGATGCTACGAAAAGCTACGAAGCGCTACGTGGCTCTACGAGAAGTCAATATAAAAGTAAATTAAATAATGATATTCGAGCGAATGTGGCTCAGTAGAGTGAGTGTGGCTCAGTGGGAGTACGTGCTACTTTCGATCCGATGCACCCGAGTTTAAATCCGCTGGCTCCACACCATTCTTAAATTATGTGCGTAATTAACACTTGCTCTAAAAACGGTGAAGGAAAACATCGTGAGGAAACCGAAAATTCAAGGATATGTGACATCCACCAGCCCGCACTGGGCCAGCGTGATAGATTATGGCATGTACTCTTTTTACAAGGGCGGCCCGAGTCCCAACAGTGGGAACGTAATGGGCTGATGATGATGAAATAATTTTAACGTGTTTTGCAACTGATTGTACTAGGCATCTCGCATAAAGTTGAACAAACTTAAGCCCAGTTTCCACCAACTGTTCGTAAACCGATTCAACTTAATTCGGAACTATAAACTTCGGGCGTCCGCACTTTACTTGCAGTCCTGTGATGAATTCTTCAGATTATGCATTGAAATGTCCGAAACTTTCGCAAATCTTTTGCACCGCAGTGACAGTCTCCGCGTACTACGATCGTTTTAGTAATGTTTTTGACAAGAGCAAAGAAAGGGGATAATATGATAATATGATTCCTGTATGTTAGTTGAATTTTCTTTATAAATGAATTTCAAAAGTCTTGAGTCACGTATTTATTAAACAAGCACAAAAAATGCACTTTTAAACGTCATGTACACATCATGCAAATCAATTAAAATGTATTAAAAATTTTAACGTAAAAAATCAAGATTTTGAAATAAAAGATAAGCATGTCTACTCATTCCTTTCCCATACTAAAATTAAAGTCCGGGCCCAGAAAAGAAATGCGAAAACCGACTCTACCAATGCTTCGGAAATAGCTAGAAAAGACCGCAGCATGAAAGTGCGGGGATGTCTCTTTTTTTAAATGTTTTATTTTTTAAAATGTTTTCATATATAACAGTAACCTGAATGAGGTATTTCTTGTTCACATTGTATTTCTGAGTTAGTTTGTACCATACAATCTTAACTAAAACTAAAAATTTTTTGTGCTTTTTAAAACAATTCTGCACGCCACTACCCTACGATTGGAATCCTTGCACTTTTACAAAATATATAAGGCGTGCTTTACAACAGTGAAAAAAACATTGCGAGAAAACCGGCACGTCGAATATTCACTCAACATAATGTGATATCCACCCACACTAGGCTAGCGGGATGGATTATGGCCAATACTCTCTCTTTGTGAAAGAAGGTCCATGTCCCAGCAGTGGGAATGTGATGGGGTGACGATGATGATGATAAGGCGAGCTACATCATGTATTTTTAATTATGATGTATGACCTGACCAAATTGTAAAAATGTATAATTTGATTAATGTTGACTTGTTATCGTAATATTTCGAGTGTTCTTCGACGACTGGTACGAATTCATTTTTATTTTATGTAGACATCTAAAAGCTTTAATAATTAAATTTTTGATACATGAGGTTCATTATTTAAAGTCATTTAATATCGTATACTTAAAATGTGTTGTGTATTTTAATTATAAAATGTGTGTAATAATTGTTATTGATTTGTACCGTTTTTATTACAATAACGGCACAGCCAAGTGGGATAATCAAATATAGGGAGACGAATATCCGTTTGGTTATTAGTTTTTGTCCCACAAAATAATGCTGAAGCATATGTCGCGTACTTATGTACGTATAGCGTCTCACATAACAACAGTAGCTACACTTCAAACGAGAATAAGTAAAGCAAAGCACATGATTGATAGCATCCTCTGAGTTCACTTGCAGTTGACAGCTCGCGCCGCCGCCGCCGCCGCCGCCCCGCCTTTCTAAATACGGTGAAGAAGTTAATTTATATACTAGCAACCAGGCCTGGCTTTACTTGGGAGCGGTATGCACTAAATATGAAGATAAGTTTCACTAGGTGGTAGGTATCTTGTATGCGAGAAGCCTACTGGGTAGGTGCATCATCACAGTGAGTGTGCGATGGAATTATACGAGCTGATTCCTCCATCTCCTTTCTACCATCGGACAACAAGACGTACGTAAAATTCGACATCCATATGGTTGACATTCCTCCTGCCAGAACAAAGCGTTTTGCTTCGACCTTTATAATTCGAACAGCTAAGGAATGGAATACCTTACCAGCGTCTTTGTTCCCGATTCTTCAAATCTAAGTCTCGGATGAATCGGAATCTTCTAGGCAAGCATGATGCATCCTCGACCGCGTCGTCACTTTCCATCTGGGCCCTAATTCACTATGCGATGCGATTCCTTGCTTCAAGGAAACGTTGATTCCTTAATTATTAAACGACATCTGCGAAATTTGTATTTTCTATGACGCGTCATATTGTATATGAATATATGAATGCGTCATAGAGATGTCGTTTATTAATGAAATAATCGATGTGATTTCGCTAAGTTGTCATAGTGAATTGGAGCCCAGGTGAGACTGCGGTCAAATGCTGGCCTATTCGGTAATTTAAAAAAAATATTATTTTGCCGCCAAGCAATAGTGCGCAAGAATTTGTTTGAAAAGCATTGCAGGAGTTAAAATCAGTGGGCATTGTGGGAATAAAGAGCTATGGCATGCTGTATAGATATATCTAACAAAGCAAATATTTTTTCCAATCTTAAAATTAAAACTGTTCTGTTTAAAAATATGTTAACAAAGCCCATAAAAATAATCTTAAACATTATCCTCTACCATCGTCATCATGTCATAGACGATAGTATTATTCAGCTGTGACGACGTGATAACAGAATCATAAAGAAGCGCCAGTCTGAAGCACTGAGCACAAAATTGTAATTTTTATGAGAGTATACACTTTTTGGTTCGATAAATATGGCTTCGAACTAGAGCCGAGTCAATGACCTCTATAGCCAACAAGTGCTCTAACCAATAAGCTATCGAAGAGCCTATGTCACCATGCGTATCATAGTAATAGGTAGCTATAGTACTAGGTAGACCACGTGCCGGCTATAAGAAGTCACTGGCTAAATAGTGACCACCATAACATAAACACTAGAAATAAAGATAAGATTGTTGCTAGGTTTTGACTAACTCAAACTTCATGGGCAACTGTTATAATAAAATTCCAAAATGTATAACGGAACTCACAGAAAGTAAATTCAAATGACGTGTTAAGACTGTTCTAATGAGAAAAATCATACTATACTGTTCGTAATTGTATAGAAGACAATTATGCTTGAAACATTCTACTTCTGCAAAGTAGCCAACTATATGTGTAATAAAAACATAACGAGGTAGAAAACCAAAAGATTGTAACCAAAGCTCTAAAAAATGTCCCTTGGTTTTTAGCCGTATCTTCTGAGTAGTGGTTCTTTTTCCGATACGATGATAGAGTCATGGTGATAATTTGATGTTCATAAGTGCGTCTGTGATGATAAAAAATAATAAAGAGATTTCGATTCATTGATTGATTGAAATCCTCATTCATAGTCATATTTGGCGTCATATTTGTTAGAACCGCGTGATGAGATCACAGGTAACAATTAATAATATGTCATTCTCATTTTTCCTTTTATCACAGATTACGTCATAGTTTTTATTTTTATTGGTTGCAGGCTTGCGTTTGACCACTATCTCACCTGATGGTAAGCGACGATGTGGTCTAAGATGTAACACGCTTACCTAGAAGATCTCGATTTGAAGACCCCCAGGTTGTAGTTGTCAGGAAACAGACTTTGGCAATATGTTTCTGTTCACACTAATACTGATAGATAATCCGAAGGCGTCGGTCGTTAAGGAGCACTACACGCTGATGCTAATGTTCAGTTAGCGTGCTAAAAATAATGCGATAAGATTAGCATGCGCTGAGAACTTGACAGCTATTTGCTATTCACACAAATTAAATAACAGCCTTGAATGGCAAAACATAATGCTGAAGCTAACACGTTTATTTGTAAAGAAATCTTCTGAAGCAGGATTTAAGAGATCTCGAGTACAATGTGTGCAAATGAGCCCTCTACGAATTTATGTTCTGCGAAGCCTTCAGGAAAATAAAGCAATGTTTGGATCAATAAATGATGTGCGTATGGTTATTAAACAATAAGGTACTTTTTGGACTTGCGTCTTGATATAAATATCATACAGTTTGGCAAAACGCTGGCTTGTCCACCAGACGTTCCACAGTTACTGGGAGTAGCTAAAGCATAAGGGTTATGCATACAATTGCTGTAATTGTATTTATTTTATTTTACTAATTTATACATGTAGATCTATTTGTTTACATTTAAATAATATGAATTCATGTAAATATTGACTTGTCAGTAGGCCTTACGAAATAAAATTATGATTATGATTATAGTCATAGTTATAGTTATAGTCGTCACTTAACAACAGGTGAGATAGCGGTCAAACGCAAGCTTATAAATAGTAAAAAAAAAATAGTCAAATTAGAAACAAGATAATCATAAAATTATTAATTTGTTTGAGTTGAAGCTATTTCACCGTTGACTATGCTTGCGGCAAACATGAGACCTCACGCGGTCCTCTAAATAGGGCTTAAAGAAATTGATGAAATTCAGAAGAATTCACTATATGGATTATTTTAATTACAAGTAGTGGTGACTTTACTGTGAACCTTATTCCCACTATGTCTGATAATCTTTAACTTTAGTCATCTGTGTTCGATGGCAGATAAGGTGTGATAAAAGTCACGTTGTCTGAATTCCTTATAGCTGATGCGTTTCACACCGCAGTGCAAACAAAACGACATAGTGGAAACAGTTTCACAGCAGCTTCAGAATATTTCAGAGGTGGATAGTAAAAGAGACATACATACATTTCTCATGTACTGATCAAAGGTCCTCACCGCTGTCCGTCCGAGCAACAGCGCGTCCATCTCGCTCTCCGGCAGTGGGACCACCGCCACAGTGGGGGCGGGACCCCCCTTCATTGGAACATTCATTTTAACAACCACAAAAACCACAAAAGTTTTTTACAAAAATCAAAAATCTCTCACAATTTTTAGTAAAACTTTTTTTTCACAATATATATCAGTTACACCACTTTGTTTCTCGCGCGACGAATGTTGGCACGAAACTTCTGTTGTTCACTTACACTATTTTGTTATTAGCTCTTTGGTTTTTGTTGTTTTCAGTATTGTGTATTATCATTTTGCAGGTTAGTGTCTAAACTTAATTTTGATGTTTAATTTGGAATGTAAATAATTGTGAATTTTTGATTTTCTGTCTCTGATGTTATAAGAGCTCAACTCACTTATTTTATAAAAAATGCACTTTGTTATGTTTGAAATAAAGTATACAATTGTTTGTCGTGTTCAAATGTTTAGATTAATGTAAATTGCACTTTATTGCCTACAGGCAGAGTATACCTTCACTTATCACAAAGTTCCCGCACCGAATAATTTAGAATAATGTCCACTAATTAAATTATCTTCTGCCCGCCGTTTCAGTTATTTCACGTGAAAAATATTTCTCACTTGCTGCGCAATTAACGAAAAATATATTTTGGGAAGTTTTTATGATGATCACTTTTAATTAAGTCGACGAACTATTTAAGCTACACTGAATATTCAAACAATATGATATGTTCTTTTATATCGTCGTTTAGGAGTACAAACTTCATAATTCCAAAATTCAAATTTCTCTCTTGAAATAACAGTCATTAACTTTGCTAAGTCTAACTTTTGATACTTTAAGCACTTCTAAATCTGTCCCATAAATCGTGTTGATCCTTTTCTCGTATGATCTTGATCCCAGGCGTCAGTCTTTACTCCACTCTTGATTTACTACTATTGATTCAGGATTTATTGTAAAAATATTCTTTGGACCATCTGTTGAAATGGAAAACTGTGGAGGATGTATGTACTGTGAGTTCGTTTTAAAGCATTGCAGAATATTTATTTTAATTTTTATCTGCACCTTTGCCCATATTTATGAGCCGTATAATTGAAAACATATATAAATACACACCCAACGATCACAAACATAGATCCTGGCCCCTAACTAGGATTCCCTGTATCTAGGGAACCGAATGGGTATCTAGGGAACTATGAAAAACATGGTCCCACAACACCCAGACACGAAACAAATGCTTACGCTATTATTTCCGTGCACAAACATTTGTCCCGTTGCAGGAATCGAACCCGCAACCTCAGTGGTGTATGAGATTTGAGCTAACCTGCTCACTACACCACCGAGCGTGACATACTTTTTAACCTAAATATCATGAACGTTTTTGTAGGTAAAGGGGTGCTCCATTCCCTGTCGTCGTTTTCAGTTTGATTCTATTTTGGGTATAAACTAATCAATGGAGTAAACACGATATAGCAATGTGGTTGTTTGTCAGTTTCTCGTATAACTAACAACTACATGAAACCTTATAATTATGAAACTAATAACCCGGGAGACTCGATATCTGTACATATTTGAAATACAATATCCCACTAATATTATTAATGCGAAAGTTTGTATGTAAGAGTGTTTGGCACTTCTTCACGCTGTAACGACTCAACGGTTTTGATTAAATTCAAATTCAAATTTAAATTCAAAAACAAATTCAAATTCATACTCAAACTCAAACTCATACTTAAACTCAAACTGAAATTTAAAAGGTCCGTTTGTTTTTTCATACTACTGTACTTCTTAAGTGCTAAATATTTTTGATGTGATTTCCACCATAACTTGAATTCTTTTCCACCGTCCTTCCAAATTATTAATAGAGTCCTTTAGGGTCGGCAACGCATCAGCAATGCCTCTGGGGCTGCAGATGTCCATAGGCGACGGTAACCGCTTACCATCAGGCGGGCCGTCTGCTTGTTTGCCGACACATTAAATAAAAAAAAAAAAAATTATGTTAGTCCTTTCTGTTCAAAGGTTGTCTGGAAGAAATCGCTCTGAGCGATAAGACCGCCTATTGTTATGCTGATTACTGTGAATTGTACTTGTTTTTCATGTAGCTATTTTTAAGGTATTTTAACAATAAAGTGTTTATCTATCTATCTTTTCAAGAAGGTTTGGGTGTATTTAGGTTCATAAATAATAAGGAATTACTGCTCTCATGCGAAGCCCGGCTGGTGTGCCACACATTATTTAAGATTATTCAAGAAACGTGTATGCATCAATCTTGAACTTAGAAGTCTCGCATCAATCTATTTACAAAACTGAGCCGTGCGGTTGGTCCAAAATATTTACATACAAAAAATAAAGTTATGTACCTACGTATAACTATTAATAAATATAAAAGCAATAAATAGCTTTTCTGTTGCTTTGAGTATTTATCTGAGTGTTTATAAATAGTTTGTTCACAATCATCTGTTTTTAATACTGGTAACAAAAAGAGCTCATTTTCATGATCATAAAAAATAGTAACTGAGCTCTCCACGTTATTGCTCTGCTTCTAGCAACGGCTCTTGACTTCATAGTGCAATTATTAGATATCTACTCGCGCCACGCCCTGCCTGTACTCGCATTAACTTGTTATTAAGGTGTTAAAGAGGATAGTTGACTACAAGCATCCCAAGATGACAGCTTTTGTAGCGACGTGGATGGATAGCGAGGAGGAAGCGCGTTCGTTTCCCGTTGCGAGTCGAAATGTTAATATAAAGAAAAGTAAAAAACGCACAAATTTTTTCGTGTCTCGGTGTTGTCGGTGCAGTGGTCATAGACGCCCCGAAGGACAATTTTTCGGGATAAAAAATCATAGGATACTTTAGTCCCAGAAAACTGTGTCCTATTTTAGGGTCTAAAATAGGCAGGGGGTAGTAGTCCTATGTTAGTAGGGGACTTACAGACACCAAAAACTGTTCAAGTTTTGTGTGATTGAGTAACAAACTTCCATTCTCACAAACTTTCGCATTGATAATATTAGTAGAATATTTGTATTGTTGCAAGATTCAGCAGGCTATCGACGGCTTTACCATTACTTCCACATTATTTGGCAGCCTCTGGTGTAGGGGTTGGGCGGGTTGGCTCTAATCACATTAACCATTGATGTTGTGGGTTCAATTCCAGGGACGGGACAAATTTTTGAGCACAATAAATTATAAAAAATAAGCGCAAGCATTTGATTCGTGTCTGGGTGTTGTCAGACCATGGTCCTCGAAGGTCCTTGTTCCCTAGATACAGGGAATCCTAGTTAGGGACCAGAATCTATGTATGTAATGGTTGGGCGTATTTATTTGGCCATATTAACGTTTCCCAAGTGTGCAACTTCTCGCTCATGTCACATCGACTGTCAAAGTTTAACTTTGAAGTGTATCTTTGTTAGAATCTCGATATTAATTAGTCCGAGTGACCACTCAGAGGTATCTTTGAACAGAACCTTAATTAAAGGTATCGTCATAATCTGCTGAGACGCCTGTTGGAGTATTTATTACTCCAGGAGCAAACAGTGCTCTCAAAATTAATATAAAAGAGATAACAAATAATAAAAAGACTTACAATTATTAGAGTAAAGTTAAACGTGATAGAGCGTGAGTGGCTCAGTTTGAACATGCGCGACTTTCGATCCGACGCACCTGAGTTTGAATCCTGCTGGCCCTGCACCGCTGAATTCTTATGTTATGTGCGGATTTTACACGCGCTCTAAAAACGGTGAAGGTAAACATCGTGAGGAAACCAACAAGTCCAAAAATTAATCACAATAATTCATGTGACATCCACCAACACGCACTGGGCCAGCGTGGCGGATTATGGCTCATACTCTCTCTATAAGAGAAGGTCCCAGCGGTGGGAACCTAATGGGCCAATGATGATGATGAAACGTGTTAGAATGTTCTAATATAAGTGTTTAATATATCATGGGCACGGAGTCACAGGTATAAAGCCAGTAGTGTAATACGTCAATGAAGAATGGGATCAAACTTCGTTTACTATGTATGTAGCGATAGCTATAGACGCGCCTTTACGCACTGCGACCGATCCATGCCGCGTGTACAACCCATCGTCCGTAGACATGGGAATCTGTAGACATGGGTACTAATGTCTACAGATTCCTTTGTCTGCGGACTCTCATTTCAATAGATTTTTATTATTAGATTCCTGTGACTACAGTTTTAAATATCTACCTTTTGGAACAAAAAATAATATATGACCTCCCAAAATTCTAAATTCAAATTCTCAATATAATAAACTGCTATGTTGTATTTTGTAGGTTGCCCTGCCGTAAGGTTGCCGCCTTAAGGTTGCCAAGCCCTGCGTGATTTTGAGATTAGGAGCCGCCCGTCGAGTTCTGTCTCCGGAGAAATAACAAAACAGCCTACAGGATCGTAACCAAGAAGTTATAGACAAATACTATCAGAGTCAATGGTTGGCGGCAGTGGGGGCAATGGCGGGTCAGAAGTCGCATTCCTTATTGTATTGGTCGGATCTGTCGCAGTGAGTATAGGCCGCACGGTTGATCACTCATTCAGGATACACTGTACATAATAAGCTTACGGCAGAGCCTATTACCTACCGGCAACACCGCACCGCCCGCTAAGTACCTACCCGCCGAGACAAAGTACCTACCGACACACAGCATGTTACATGGCGGCTTGTACGATCAACAACTGACGCGGGGAAATGTGTATATTTTAACCGACTACAACTTAGACATAAGGAGTATGTAATCGTAAAATATTGTATTGTAACTTTAGGTAGCGCTTCTAGCGGTTCGCATAGCCATTTGCGAGTAACGTTCGCTGTGATCAACAATCTGATGGGTGACCATTTTTGTGCTATTTACAACTGAGCGCTACCAGGCTTCGTAGGGCATGATCTTGCCTTGTCTAATGAAAGTTCGTCGTCAATTTGGTATGTGACAGATTTGAGGTAGTTATTACAAATTACTGATATTAATAAAATCGATATATTGACTGGATTTTAGAACAAGATTTTACAAGCTTTTAACAAATTTGTAATCAAAACCGCGAGCCGATTAAAATGAGAAACCGAACCAAACACTAATAGTTTACGATTAAAAGAGTTCCATTGCCCACCTTCCATCTCCATCATCATACCAGCTGGCTGTCACCATCATATTGTATTGTCATCCGATTTTGAAGTATGCAAAATTTGAACTCCATAGGATAAGAGGAAGTGGTTCTTATTCAACTTGCAAGATTTGACCCAAACAAACAAACATTGCAAGTCAAATAAAGCTTGTAAACACTCCACCGTACCTCATCCGCGGTAAGACTAAACCTATATGTGAGCTCGATACGATATATCGAACGGTATCTGCATGCTGTGGGTAGGTCAGCCGGTAGTTAGCACCACCCGAGGGTTACGTAACGTAAGAGTAAATTAAGTCACGTAGCTCCTACCATCGTATTTAACTCCGGCCGTATCATCGCCCAACATCACGCAAGAGTGGCCATACACTTTTTAGGGCTCTTTATAGCCGAAGAGCCCAAACGAAGCCCTATTGTTGGCGCTCGTCTATCTGTTTGGCTGTGTGTCTGTCTCTTTGTTGTGTTATGAACAGTTCTCCCTTATCTGGGACGTCCATTAATTATTTGTTTATTTTTAGCAATTTGTCACCCCCCCCCCCCCTGGCAATATGTGGTGCAGTATAAGACTACCCCCTCCATATGTATTTTGTTGGTATAAAGTATATAAAAATATTAATTACAAGTATCATTTAATTCAATTCTGGATTAAGCACCGTGATATAAATGACCAGACAGACATTTAAGGTTGCAGGTTGTTTCTGAACGTTGCCTAGCAACGGTAAGGAAAGGTCATGCGCCGCTTTTCGGTTTACAAACAAACACTGTCAACGAAAAAATTACTTTCAATACCAAAAAAACCACTGCGTAGCGACGCATTGCGCTCATCACCCCGAGACATCAGATATTAAGTCTCATATGCTCAGCAATTTCGCTGGCTACAATTCCCTTCAAACCGGTAGAGTACCGGTACAGTAATGCTTGCGCACTACTGCTTAGCGGCAAAGCTGTGGTACCTACCCAGACGGCCTCCCGCATACGAGAGACCTCCCACGAGTAATAATAAAATAACGCATCCAAGTTCTGACCGCTGCGAACGTTGCTTAACTTAGCAGATATGTTATGAGCCGGCTAGGCGAGCTCCGCTACGAGGGCCACATATAATTTTTAATCTTGAGTAGTTAAATTGATCTTTAAGTCTAGAGTGAATAGGCATCTCATGGGCAGGCGTGTTCCATCTTAGGCCGCATCTTCGCTTTCCATCAGGCGAGATGTCGTCAAACGTATGCCCATTTAACAATAAAAAAAAAAAAACTACAAATATTAAAGTTTTCCAAACATACATAGAACATAGAGTTTACATAGAACGATGCTGAGCCTGCCCCTTATTACCAAAAAAATATCGTGTGTAAATATTGTAGTTTTATTAGTAATATTCAGTTTTCTTTGGTTTTTAATATTTTGTAATTTTAATTTTAATATTATGTAATTTAATTTATTCAAGTGTGAATTGGTTTATTTTAATGTAATTTTATTTGAATTAATTTTAATTTTGATTTGATTTATTTAATGTAATTTAATTTGGTTCATTTTTATAATTTTATTTGATTTGTAATTTAATTTGATTGGACTGTTTTTAATTTTGATTTTGTTTATTCAATGTAATATAATTATTGTAGATTATTTTTATTATTTGACATGTTTAATATGGATTTTTATCTGAAATAAATGATTTAATAATAAAATAATTTGGTTATACCAGTATTAAGGTTGTTGGTAATAAAATTCATTTTTTTTTCTTTCTTTCTTTCAAACTTTTACGGAATCCGGGACGAACGGTCGTATTGTTAGTACTTGCACTTGGCCAGTTTAAGGACAAAAAAAGCTTTTACTCGGCGTTAGACAGCGCGTCCAGTTTATGCGCCTATAAACAAGGTAATGAATGCTGACACTCGCTGCGGCCGCGCTACGAGCCGCGGTCAGCAGAGTATACGTTATAGTACCAAGTTATATTCAATTGTTTGACATTTGTTATTGAAATTATTATTGCCACTCGGTATTACTATGAGTGTCTATTGATTTTGTTCATACCGTACAATCTTGTGCATAGATATGTGCACTTTACCGCAGTCAATAAATGTCAAAACTCAAAATTTGTTTATCAATTAGACACAAATATGCACTTCAAAACGTCAAATACACATAATACAACTCAATTCAAATACGTTAAAACTGTAATTTAAGACATTTTGACTTAAAAAAGTAAAAAAAGGTATGCATGTCTACCCATTTCTTTCCCATACTCAGCTTGAAGTCCGGGCTCAGAAAAGAAATACGAAAACTGACTCTAAACTGACGCTTCCGAAATACGCCCGCTAGAAAAGATAGCACCAAGAAACTGTAGAGATGACTCTCTCTCTGCGCGAATTAAATATCAGAGAGCTTTCAGGAAACTTTTCTGTGTGGGCAGTTCAAAACAATATCAAAGCTCAGATTCCTTTGTATACGTTTTCTTAAATATTTACTTATACTTTTCTTTCTCTTTGTTTGGTATAAAATTAATCAAAGCATGTCTGTGTCAGTTATAAATAAAACTTTTCTGCTTATTGATCGTACAGATTAAGCTCAATGATTCTGCCAGCTAATATTTTATTTTTGGGCATACACATCCATTACTAATCGATACCCGCGACTTCGCCAACATGGAATTAGGAATGCAGCGATTGGCCCCCATATGGCCCCTCTAATTCAGTCCTTTAGTTAAACCCTTTAGCGGGTGTCTACATTTCTTAAAGAACCTACGTGCCAAATTTCAGCTTCATAATTGTCAGTGTCAGCTGCGGGAATGTAATGGGTTGATGATGAAATTGTAAATCTTTGTAGGAATACTATAATCGATAAAACAGTTGATATATTGTAACGTTTATTACAGAATGTTAGACCCGTGACGTAATTCCCGGCGTGACAACACGCTTGATAATTCCATTGTTCTTGCTAATTCAAGTGACATTGACACGTCTGGACGTCCTCTAATGCGCAAAACAATAACAACGTCTAGTGTTGTCAGAAAATAATCAATGACTAAATAATGTATTAGTAACAGAAGCTTTTAATCGAGATAAATACTTTTTAACAATCAATTATCAATTGAATAATGAGACGAGCAAGTTGTTCGCCAGATGGTCAGCCTTTATACCATCCAGCCTTTATAATTTATACTATTTATAAGTTTTATTCAAGGTAAATATTACAATCGGGTCCCTTCTGGTCGATGAATATCAACGTTTTCTGGAGTGACGGCGCGCTTGATAGCACGCTATTGTTCTCGCGCACGTGACACTGACACGTCCAGTGGCGAGCGACTAGAAAAAATAATATAATTCACTAGTGTTTATTGTACAGCGAGAGAATCTAAAACGTTGTATATATGGACTGGTATACGGAAAAAATCATAAAAAGAATAAGAATTTAACGACTGAAAAGTTACGACTCGAATCGGAAAATTCATTGTCTATCGTAACTTCTTTACGTAAATGAACCCACGTCATTACTATTATGAGAGTTAGTATAGTATAGTACTTAGTGTAGTATCTGACGTCTCGGGGTGATGAGTGTAATGCATTACTACACAGTGTTTTTTATGGTATTCAAAGTTCTGGGTGGCACTGCCATTGTTATGGGCAGGCGTGGCGCTTAGCAACAGGCGGACGACTTGTTCGTCGTGTTGTTGTTATGAAACTGATTGATATCAGTTTCAAAAAAAATTCACCCTTAAATGCAAAAGTTTGTAAAGCGTGTGTTTGGTCCCTCTTCACGTCGCGCCTCGACAAACGTATTTGATTGGTTTAGAATGGAGATAAGTTTTAAAGAAAGAAAGAAATGTTTATTTGCAACTCTAAACTTATGAACTATAAACACATGACATAAAAAAATAAAAAAAGAATAGAAAACAAAAAGAAACATAAAAGTGTAACTTTTTTTTTTCGTTTCTTTATTTAATGAGATTAGTCGCTATGCGATTATGCCGCTCAGTTAACAAAATCAACTATATATTATTATTAATCTTAAATTTTTAATTACTAGACATAAATATTGATAAATATGCAATGTTCGACATCTACTGTGTCGAACATTGCATACCTATTCTATATAATTTATAAAGTGCTTTGGCTTTATCCGATAACGGATAGGCCAAAACAATATTACAGTCGCCTACTTGCATTAGGTCTAGGACAGAACTTCTCCGAAAGATCTCGTTCCGCACACATTCCATGAGAATATGGTAAATATCCTCTGGAACTCCACAGTCGGGACAATTTGGAGATAGAACCTTGCGCATCAAAAAGGCGAATTTTTTCGAAGGGATATGTCCGGAACGAAGTCTCAAGGCTGCAACCATGTCCATTCTATTTAATGTGCTATTATCGATCCAAGGTATCTTTGGAAGCTGCGGCTGAACGGTCTTATACCAGATCCCCTTTTCCTTGGAACGTTCATCAAAGTATAACAAAGTATAAGAAAAGTGTAACAGATTACACATTTTACACATTAACACAATGAAATACTTTTTTCGGATAATTGTTTACGCTAATGAAATTTTTCAAAAAAAGTTCCTAAGTTCGTCTAGCGATATTAATTCTAGATTCAGCCCCTACACCAAAGACTCCAATATTTTGTTTAGGTGCTGAAACTGGATTACCTCATGTGCTTAACAAAAAACCGTGGGAGTTCTTAAAACACTTTAGTTATTGTACCGTCATGTTTGACGGTACAATTTATAGGTTTTGTGTAAACTTGCAATTTATAGTTTTGACTTTTGAGTAACATTTGTCGTATTTCTGGATATTGTTTCTGGAAGTGTTATTGTATTGCATTGATGTTCGGTACCATCAGCGGTCTGGGCAATCGCTAAGCTGCCGTCTTCTTTTAGTTTTTTTTTTGTACCCTACCTTTGGCCACACTGGTGCCATCAGGCGAGAGAGTAGCCAAACATAGAACTACAAAGCAAATATTTTTTTGTTAAAAATAATAATTTTTCAAGACAAGCTTTTAACAAATTTGTAATCAGAATCGCGAGAATATTCAAATGAGCCCAAACACTAGTAGTTTACAATTATCCGTCAAGAAGTTCCATCGCCCACCTTCCGTCTCCGTCATCAGATCAGCTGGCTGTCACCATAATATTGCATGGTCATTGGACTTTGACAAGTATGCACAATTTCAATTTTATAGGACAAGGGGAAAAGTTTCTGATTTAGATTGCAAGATTCCAACCGAACAAACATAGTTACATACATTTATTGCAAGTTAAATATAAGCTTGTAAAAAAACAGTGGCTTTAAAACTGATATGAGTAACGGCCGATGCTTACCAAACGACGGGAAAAATGTTTGTTCATTTGTTTTTTGTCTGGGTATTGTGAGACTATGGTCCTCGTAGTTCCTGGTTCCCTAGATACAGGAAATCCTAGTTAGGGATCAGGATCTACGTATGTGATCGTTGGGCGTATTTATTTATTTTATTTACCATCAGGATCACGACGTCGCTCATTCGTCCTGAATTTTGCTGTATTGTTACTGAGAAATTAGTTTTTGCAAAAAGAAAGAAAGCAATTTGGAATTCAAATATCTTTCTATTTAAAAAAGCAGATCCTGTTATTTTTTCCTATTGAGGCTTCTGTTAAAAAAGTTGAAGAACAAAAGTCTTTCCAACATTTCGTAAACCACCTAAAGTGTCCTATTCTTATTCGAAGTTTCCTAGGTTTTAGTAAAAAGTTTGGATAGGACGAAATTGGATGAGGGTCTTGTGTAATTTACAAGAAATATCTCTTGTTCTACGACTTTTGCAACCTCGGAACCTCTTGTTAACGAATAAAGTTAACGAGCTGTCAAATCTCCAATTACAGCAGGCACTCTCGACTATGGCATTAGTTTGATATCCTAGTGAGGGTTGCTTCACATCGCTTACTATTTTGGGAAT
Source organism: Petrophora chlorosata (assembly GCA_951640565.1). Lineage (NCBI taxonomy): Eukaryota > Metazoa > Arthropoda > Insecta > Lepidoptera > Geometridae > Petrophora > Petrophora chlorosata. The sequence goes on from OX621210.1 coordinate 12,872,327, forward strand.
GTTAGGATTTTTTATGATACACTGATACTTTTTGTAACAATATTTGTTATACCAAACACCGGAATGGGCATGCTGGAATAAGTTCATGTAATCCCGTCACACACTCTCGAAAATGTGTCCGGTTAAAGACCAAATATTCTATTGGTATTAACTGTACCATCCAGAAGTTAAGTGCGCGAGAAGGGATCATAATATCATTAAACCAATTTGTCGGAATTCCCTCGAATCAAGCACGAACCCTTATTTAGAACTATATCCGTGAAACAATAACATCCCGAGGGACGGAATTATGTAGGAGGTTCGTTGCTAAGAGCTTTAAAATTAGAGGCGATTGTTTATTCTTCGTTGAAGACAATATCTTGAGACGGAGCTCACAGAAAATAAATTCAAATTACGCGATAAGACTGTTCTAATAAGAAAAGCATACTATACGTTCGTAATTACATAGAAGACAAAGATACATGGAACATTCCACTTGTGCAAAGCAGCCAACTGGTACATAAGAAACATAAAATTAATTGTAGAGACAAAAAAAAATGAAATAAAATCTCTAAAAAAAAATGCCCGTCAGTTTCTTGCCATATCTTCTGAGTAGTGGTTCTTCTTCCGATACGGTGGTAGAGTCATTGTGATAGTTTGACGTTCATAAGTGCGTCTGTGATGCCAAACATGAATAAAGAGATTTTGACTTTGAGTAATAAAAGCATTTTCCCGTTGAAAATAAATGTCATATATAGTAACGCTCGTAGCATAGCTCGCCTAGCCATTTAATAAATAATTAATAATAAATAATTTATTTTCAAAATGCTTATAAATAAATAAATGGCAGGATTACATTTTGATTTTTAGCGAGGAGATGTACACAGTTATTATAATTATTTACATGCAAGACCTAAATCAAAAGTTACTTCATACGTACGAGACACACAATCCCGGAGACCACAGTGTCTAAAAGAGGTAACCGTACCCGAACTAAGTAAAACACTTGTATTTCAGAGTACGGAGACCTCCCCTGACAAAGGGCGACCAGGATGTGTGTCATTGATGTAGCTCTGCACATAAAATCAATATAGTAAATACTAACTGATAAGTAATCCTACCAAAGCGTGATGATACCCTGTTTAGGTTTTTACCTGATGTCAGGGCATCGAAGGAGTCGAAAAACATCTGTCGCGCTCCATCAGGGATCTAGTAGCTAACTAAAAACTAGAATTAATTTATATAAATAAGCAACAGTATCACCCTATCACCTAGTGTATGTTTTGTGTGATGATGTGTGATGGTGTGTGTGATGGGGTGCGTGTGTTTGTGCGTGTGTGGTGGTGCGTGTGTGTGTGTGTGTGTGTGAGAGAGAAAGGGAGTGTGATGAAAGTGTGGTTATAACAGTTTTGTATGTGAGTGATGTGTTAAGTAAGTGGAGTTTAATGTATGGTGTGTGATTATAAGTTAGTATGATTGAACAAGAAAGTGGTAATATAGTGAATGGTTGTCTATAGGTCTAATTTGATAAGATTTTCTGTTTCGGAGTAATTGAGTTGTAGAAGCCAATTTGTAACTTTATGTTTGGTCTCGAATTTTGAAATAGGATATATGCATAAGTATTTATTAACTCTATTATACAGCTGACAACTTAAAATGGGGAAGAAATTACTATAAAAGTCGGTTCTATGTTTATCTATGACACAAACACGATCACTTCATTTGAAACAGATCTGCTAGGCTAAGCAACTTTGGGTCTTGTGGTATTTAAATCTGACCGCAAGTGTTTCAGATGGCACGTGCTGTCGGTCCCGGTTATTGTCGTAGGATAAAAGTCGATAGGTCTCGTAGGAGACCTTCGGGCGGTCTTAAACTCCGACACCATAGGAATGACCACACACACACACACACACCCCCACACACATACACACGAGAGAGAGATAGAGAGAGAATGTTTATTAAACAGCAAAAGCCTTGGAAATCAAGAGACAACATAATCAATAACAAATGAATGGGTGGCCTTATCGCTATGTTCAATTTCTTAAAGGCCACCTTTGAATGGAATTATACCAGGAATTATATAACTATAATGTTGAGTTGTTACTAACATACTTGCCAATACATAACTATCTCTCTACCGACTAAACCTCGGATTTGGCGTTCGGAGTTCCCGTATTAGTTTCTGGAACCCTTTCTAGACAATATAGAAGCAATAAGGAACATACCTAGCTATAAGTTGTTGTCTATAGTTCTGAAGACCTGGGGACGGAGTAAATAGCTCGCGAGGTATTTCAGTTCTGTTCAAATAAATGCCTACTCTATTGACCCACCTAACTTATAAATACGATTTAGACTATTTTTTCTTGTATATTACTCTTAAAACTTTCTTGGTGAAGCATTTAAATGTTCACTATTTTTTTGGTTTGAAAGTTTTAATACATATCTGCGTATGCTCTATATATTTTCCGGCCAAGTTTTGAACTCAGGCCCTGACCCTTCAGAGCAAAAGCACTCTAACCAACTGAGCCACCAGAACATTGTCTAAAAGAAAAACGCTTTTATTATCTGAGCCACCAAAGCACAGTATTTGTTGGTTAAAACGCATCGAAACCTAATCTACTCAAACTACTCAGACAGACGCAGGTCATAACTTTGTTTTATTATATTTAGGGCCGACTTTTCAGTCCTCAGATAACAAGCTGGAAGAAAAAGACTGATAAAATAATAAACGAAAAATCAAACACATTTCGTTCTTTTCTCGCATGTTGAGTACTGTACATAAGTGTGCAATATATTTATTTAGAAACAATTATATGTACAAATATAAACAGTGACAAAAACTAAACTAACCTACAACAAAATTAAAAAAGTAGGAATTCTCCTGTAAATAAGTATACCTCAAATCAAATCAAATCACTAATTATCATTTCAAAATTAAATATGGGTACACTTTGTATAGGTGTGAATAATATGGTACAGAGCTTCATATTTACCAAATTAGAGGAAAACATCTCGCTGGTACAGTGCGTTATTTGACAAGATAATTATAAGATTGCATATTTAAAGAGCGAGTATGGCTCAGTGGGAGCACTTGCAACTTTCGATCCGACGCACCTGAATTCGAATGCCACTGGCCTTGCACCACTGACTTTCTTAAGTTATGGGCGGATAAAAACACTCGTTATAAAAACGACGAAGGAAAACATCGCGATGAAACCGGCATGTCCAAGAATTAATCACAAAAATTCAAGGACATGTGACATCCAGCAACCTGCACTGGGCCAGCGTAGTGGACTGTGGCCTCTCCATGAGGGAAGGCCCACGTCTTAGCAGTGGAAACGTAATAATAACAAATACGGAATAAAAACAGCTCTTAGAGAAGAGATTATAGATAAATAGGTCTACTCACGTATGGCGTATGTTATACCTACTTATGTAGGTACCTACAGATGTGAGTGATCTCCCTTGCTGTCGGGAACGAGACCGCTTTAACAAGACAACTGACAAATCGCAGGAGCTCACCCATTTCCATTTTATGCTTCGATAGACGAACAAATGTTTTGGTAAACCTATGCCTCAAAATAAATATCTAGGTATCTATTTTGTGCCTATGCTTTTTATTTTGTTATATTGTTTGAATTTAATAAGGGCATATGTCAGTTATTTCAAGCTATTTTAAACCTAAGCACTGATGAACTGACTGACTCAGGCTGATACAAACTATCAATTGGTCTTTAATTGATACTTAACTCATTTGTGCGCGTTTTGTTGTAAGTAATAGAGTTTGTGTTTACCCGACTGCAAATCCAAAAGGAAGGCTTATGGTTCAGTAAGAATCACGGAAACAATCAAGGTCTCTATTATATTATATATAGAATATTAAAATACGTAATTATCATATACCTGATTGTTTTAGTAATTATTTCATGTTAGTAGGCATTAGTCGGCGTAAGTAGGTGTCTATTTTATATACATGTTATGACTATTATTATTGAATATTGAAAGGGCTTAGTCGTAGTGCGTAGGTATCTATTATAGGTAGGTAATATATAACCTTTCGACTGATTATTAAAAATCTTCCGCATTAAAAGGTTTTCAGTTTAGTCATAATATAGTATCTCACGTACGGGCATCAAATACTTACAAACGAAAGCACAGTACATACGTTCACTATCCTACGGGGTTGTAAAACGGGTTACAAAATGAAAAGTTTCTATAAAAAATATTTTCGAAAACTTTGTCGTCGCGTCGCGCGGGTGCGAAGCGTCAAGCGGGAGTGGCGGAGCGAAGCGAGCGGCCCGCGGCGCGTCGGGGGCGGTACTGACGCGACGCCGCCGCCCGCCGCCGGGACGCGGGACGCGGGACCGTTGCTGTTGCTAGAGGAAGCTCTTTAGATGTCATCATCATCTTCATCTGCCCATTATGTTCCCACTGCTGGGACACGGGCCTTTTCTCATAGAGAGAGTATGGGCCATAATCCACCATGCTGGCTCAGTGCGGGTTGATGGATGGCACATATCCTTGCATTTATGTAATTAATTCTTAGACATGTAGATTTCTTCGTATTTAGGGCGAATATTAAATCCGCACATAACTTAAGAAAGTCAGTGGTGCGAGGCCAGCGGGATTTGAGATCGGGTGCGTCGGATCGAAAGTCGCACGTGCTCCCACTGACTCACACTCGCTCCACATGTACATGTACTATATGCTTTACATGTACTTTTTTGTAAATAGAGCTGTTGTGACCGTGCACGTAACTTGTGCGGCTTTTGAACCATCGCATCGCATTTAGAACTCTAGTATGGAACGCACAAAATATGACCAATTGCGGATCTGAGCTACAACACCGGCACCGCATCCAAAGGTTGACTGGAAGAGATTGGTTCCAGCGATAAATCTGCCCATTTTTCTTTAGTTTGTAAGTTTCTTTCATGTACTTACTGATTACTTTTGTTTGGTGTACAATAAAGAAATTTGTATTGTGTTGTTATGTCGTGATCCCTCACGACATAACAACACAATACAAATTTCTTACCCGTTACTTTTAAAAAACCACACAAGACATGCGTCAAGGAACACTTTGGTTCTGCGTAATATATTTCTCATGAGTATAGGACAAGCCCGTCTCGTCCTTTCTGATGTCCGGGATAAACAAGGATGGTAAATAATATCTTCTCCTTCTCCCATGTGGGTGTGTGGCCAACCCTGGTGTATAGTGCATTAAAATTTATCACATGTAAATGGACAGTATTTTGAAGAATTTCTGATGCTATTCACAGATACGGCGCACCTTGTCCGCAGCAAGGCAGTCGAAAGGATGCAAATATGCCGCGTTGCTGCCAGCAAGTTTGACCACAGACGAGCGGGAGAACAGTTCGAATTGACAGCACGCTTGCAAATAAATGACATGGAAGTAGCCAAGCTGTGCGCAACAGTACTCCACAGAAAGACATCTGCAACACCAGAAGCATTGCCAATGCATTTTCAGAGAGGGGGGAAGTGGATGGTAGAAAGGGGAGGGCAGAGGGAATTACTTACTCACTATTTTTTGTCACAGTATTAATTTATATATTTACTACTGATATTATAAATGCGAAAGAGGGTGTGTGTGACAGATACTTTTCATCGTGAAAAATGAACAGTTCTTCTGGGAACAACTGAATCTATAAACCGAATTCTACGCGGACGCAGCTAGTTTGTTTATAAACATTGTTAAAAAAAATTATCAATTTTTTTTTATCAAATTTGATAATATTGAAAAATAAAAAATGAAAAAACGAAATGAAATGATTTAGGAGAGGTAAAAATGAAATGTGTAACCCAACTTATCGTTCGTCAACTGCCCGCAACCTTGACCCGCTAGGAGTGAGCAATCCGTCTTCTTTTACACAGAATATAGGTATCTCTCCATTCCAGGGAAGATACAGACCTACCTACTCTAATCTATCAAGGAAACCCGATAGGTGGTTCCCATTAAAACTGCGGAGGCTCGTAGGCTGCGACTTATATCCACGAAGGTACCTATCTAGTGGCCAGACTAATAGCTTTAACATGAGGTACTTTGAAGATAAATATTTACTACGTTTGTTTATTCTAAGTGGTTTCAAAGTGATTACACAGACAATTCATGATACTTCGCAGTAGCAGGTTGTGGTCGTGTGCGGCGAGCGTCTGACGCGTGATAGACGTTGTTATAGCAACGAAAGTCCCGGCTCCATTGAGGAATGACCGGCTCTATGTGCGTAGGTGAAGTTTACATTATTATGGTCTTGGCAATAATTTAAAGTTCTAAGTTCTAAAGTTCTTTATTCGGTTTTCGCATCATAGACGCACTTATGAAAGTCAATTATTATCTACAATGACTCTACCACCGAATTGGAAAAAGAACCACTAGGTACTACTATTTATTATATAGTTAGAAGAATAAAACCGAGTTTAGTTTTAAAACACCTCATAATATTTGAAAAGTTTTCACTTGAAACTGCCAGCACCTACAACGTTCAGCCCCCCGACCCATATGTCCCTCAAGCGCCAATCGTATATCGTGTTGGGATCGAATTAAGGTATAGCTTCACTGCGACTAATAAGATACGGTCTAATTATTGTCGATTCAAGCAAGAAATCGAATTAATCTCATTCATTTATACCAAAATACGATGACTACGAGTTGAGATAAGCTTAATGGGACAATATATGGCAACATAAGAAATTGTCGCAGTGAATCTACACCTTAATCTGAGCTCAACACGATATACGATTGGCGCTTGAGGGACATATGGGTAGGGGGGCTGGTTCAGCTGCGTAGCCGTGTAACAGCCTACAACAAGTTAAGAGTAGCGCCATCTACACAATTCTCCTTGAACTGAATAGCAGTGAAGCTTGCCAAAGAACCTTCAGTGATAGGAACTGTATATTCAAAAACGTTCTTCCCACACTCAAACAACGGCGCTGAAACGACGCTGCGGGGAGTGGCAGAACTAACAACTTACAGCAAGTTAGCAAGAATTCCGGGAGATGTCACTATTACAAATTATGATTGTAGCGCCATCGTGATCCTGCGAGTAATAGCGAAACTAATAATAGTTTTATAACAAAGTGTGGGTAGAAGTCGTTACTGCGTTAGTATGAAGGCAAGATAAAGGCTGATAAAGTCATAAACCCAGCCTAATTAGAGTAAATGCGCTACTATTTCGTTTATGAAGGGCAAGGGCAAGGTATTTCATGTTAATTTAGACTCTCATAATGTTTTCTAGTGGGTTACATGAGACTTTGGATAGGAAATGTTAGGATTTTAATGGTTATTTTGAGATTATAATTCTATTGCTTTTAATAAAACAGCTAACTGATAAGAAAATCCAAAAACTATTTTAACACTAGCTGATGCCCGCGACTTCGTCCGCGTAGTGGAGTATTCATCCTGCATCTGAACATTTTTCGTCTCATCATATTCACGTTCCAATTCCCGTCCCGCTACTATCTCCGTTCCGTTACCTTCCCACTCACCACACACTGTTATCTTCCTGCTCCTACTCGTATAGCCGTAATTCTCTGGTCCTGATTCCGTCCCGCTCCTATATCATTATCATCCTGCTCTGCTACCGATCATATTCCGATCCTAACCCTTTATCGTCCTTCCTAGCAAACCTCCTTCGTGTTATAGTTCCCCTCCTATACCGTTACCTTCCCCGTTTTGTCCCTTTCTTACCCACTCCGGTCCCGATATAATTACCAAATTTTTTGTCCTTACTTCATTTGTGAATCATGTGTTTATAGTTTCTTTGACCAAGTATCAAACGTACAAAATGCTAGGTCGGGGGGAACCGCCACGGACCCTTTACGATTTGCAATACCAGTAATACATACAAACGGACTGACGGTGAGGCGCGCGTGGTCCCGGTGCGGGTTTGTGATCATTTACATGAGTTTGCGGTGTGGCGGCAGAGCCGGTCCTTCGCCATGTACATACATGAAGCCTGAGTAAAAGAAATCTTTGAAAGGAACCTAAATCTCCTATTTACATATATATATATATATATATATATATATATATATATATATATATATAGCTGTTGCCCGCGACTTTGTACGCTTAGTAAAATAATTCATTTTGCTCCTGGCTATTTCCGGCTGCTCTCGTTTCTATGCCGAATTTGTCCTTTTTCTATCCCAATCCTATCCCGAATTCATCTCGTTTCTATTTCGTTCTCTTTCAGCTCTTATCTCGTTTTAATAGACAGAATACTTACACTATAAACATATATTTTCTTTACAAACTTTACCATCCGTTTAAACCTATCAGGGGATGGTATTCAAAACAATCGTAATAATACAAGTGTCAATAGTTTTTTTGGCTAAGTATATGTAAGTATTTTGGCCTAAAGTCAATCGTCGTAGCTCCAGAAAAAATATTGTATGTCGCAAGGAAATGAGGATACCAGGGATTTCACGTAATCCCTAGGGATACGACGTACAGTTTTAATAAATAGGCTCTCGCCAGAACTCTCGCCTCGTTATCCCTTCGCTCCACTCGCGCACTCGGCCATCACTTCACTCGGGAGGTCGCCGGCTCGCTACACTCGCCACCTATCCCCCTCGCTTCGTTCTGGCCTTGCGCACTCGTTTTGCTCAGGAACTCCTCGTGAGCTCCTGGCTCCGCGCTTTTTATATACACTCTAGGGGAAAAAGCTAGTCGGACCGCGGAGAAGTGGTCCTTCGCATACATGATTATACCATGATTTCGTGGTATCCCTAGGAATATCGCAAAATCCCAGATATCCTCATTTCCCTGCGACACGTACGGTCAACGACAAAAGTTGCTAAATATTTGTAAATCTTCTATTGACTACACCTTTATTTTTTCTTATTTTTCTGGATGTTACATTTTAAAAGTCTGTTAAAGTCCGGTACGAATAAGGAAATCGCAAAAAATTGCATTACGTTAGAAATCATTTATTTTGCCTAGTCTATAACACAAAGTTTCGCTTTCACCTTACAAACAAATGTTTTCCATACAAAACTTGCCATCCCGTTTAGACCTTAAGTGGTGAAACATGTGCGTATAGTATCTTTGATTAGTATATGTACCAAATTTCATTGTTATAGGTTTAGAAAAATTGTTATATTCCACCTTGTTTAAGGTTTTTAGAAGTTCATTAATATAGTGAGTTTCATTTTAATTTATTACTTTTGTTTGGTCTGTATACGAAATTTCATTGCTACAACTTCATAAACAAAAATTCTCCACACAAACTTTACTACCCCGTATAACCCTATTAGGGGATGATTTCAAACATGGTGGAATACGTGTTTATAATTTTATTGGCTGAGTATTCGTAACAAATTTTAACATCGTAGCATTAAAAAATATTTGATACTTTCCACCCTGTTTAACCTCATTTCTTTTGCTTACTCTGTGTACCAAATTTAATTGCCATAACTTCATGAACAAAGTTTCTCCATATAAACTTAACCACCCCGTTTGAACCGGTTTAGGGATGATTCCAGCAAAATGGTAAAAGACGTGCTCAAAGTTTATCTGTTCGAGTAATTGAACCGAACTTCATCGTCGTAGCTTCAAAAAATATAATTATATTTCACCCTTATTTAACCTGGTTAGGGGTAGATTTTCAAAAAATTGTGATTCACGTTTTAATTATATTTTTTTTCTTAGTTTATGTACCAAGTTTCATCAAAACCACAAATTTCATAAATTAAAAAGATTTTCCATACAAACTTTACCACCCCGCTTTGGCTTGTCGGGGGATGATTTAAAAAAATGTGAAATACATATCTATAATTTTATTGGCTAAGCACTTATACCACATTTCATCGTTGTAGCTTAAAAATAATAATCTTTACTTTCCACCCTGTTTAACCCTGTTAAGGGATGATTAACAAAAATTGTAAATTACGTTTTAATTATCTTCTTTTACCAAGTTTTATCATAGCCACGAAACTTCATAAACAAAGATTTTCTATACAAATTTTACCACCCCGCTTAGGCTTGTTAGGGGATGATTTTCAAAAAATGGTGAAATATACATCTATAATTTCATTAGTTTACCACGTACACCACATTTCATCGTTGTAGCTTGAAAATAATAATCTTCACTTTCCACCCTGTTTAACCCTTTTAAGGGATGATTTTCAAAAATGGTAAATCACATTCTAATAATGTTTTGTCAGGTTTCAAGGTACCAAGTTTCATCGCTATAAACAAAGATTTTTTATGTAAACTTTACCACCTCGTTTAACCCAGTAAGGGGTTGATTTTTGAAAAATGCTGAAAACTTATTTTTAAACTTGATCAAAATTAATCTATTTACCCTGTTTCTTTGCTGTAGCTACAGTGTCGCATTAATAAAAAATCCTACTCCATACAAACTTTGCGGCCCTATTTAATTACCTTAGGGGTTGATTTTTGAAAATTTACTGAAATTATATTTTTATATGCTTACATTTAGTCAATTTACTAAGTTTCATAACTTTACTAAAAAAACCTACACCATGGAAATTTTGCGACCCCAATAAATGACCTTAGGGGTTAAATTTCGCAAAATGCCGAAAACAAGTTCCTAGTATTTACATGCTTAATGCTCACGCAAAGTTCGATATCTACTGGTCAAGAAACAATCACCGTAGCATACATTATAGTTTCCGCATTCCAATCTAAAAAACCGCATTAAAACCCCCTTAAGGGTTGATTTTCAAAAAACTGTGATACACGTATTCTTTTATTTCTTTTGCATAGTACACTGCCAAAGTTTCGTGACCGTGCGACTAAAGAATTTTTTTTCCCCATACATCCTTTATGACCCCATTTGACCCACTTAAAGGTCAAATTTCGAAAAATCCGTTCTTAAATGACGCCTTCACTACTTGTAAAATACGTGGTCCAAATTTCAGGTTTCTATGTTAAGCGGTTTCGGCTGTGCGATGATTGTAGAAAAAAACCCTGTTCTTTTATTATATAGATTTCCTTTTTTTGCTTTAGTCAATTCAATGGTCTACTCAACAGATAAGTAGGTAGGTACTTAGAAAGGTACATACTGCTATGTTTGCTTTAATAAAAAAAACAACTGGAGGAGACGCAACATTGCTAGAGTTTTTGCAGATAGAGAGCCAACTACCTACAGTATAAGCACAAGTTCCTTGAGGGTTGTTTTGCTTGCCTGTTTTAATTAGGTAGGCATAATTGGTCTTTAGGAGTTATGGCGGAAGGATTATCTACTGACTAAATACCTGACTCACCTCGGCAGTGTACCTGGAGCCGCCTTTCCCCTTGTGGTCGGGAGAGTGGCGCAGGTTCTTGGAGTCGATTTGCACGTTCGTCTGCATCGTGCCTTATTTTCACAGCACTTCAGGCAGCACGCCGGCGGAGCTTACACTTGAGGTACCTGGAAAAAGATGATAGCATTAAAATTTACTAGCTGCGTCCCGCGGTTCCACCCGCGGTTTCCCAGGATAAAAAGTAGCCCATGTGCTACTCCAAGTCCTAAAGTATCTCCATACCAAATTTTATCAAAATCGGTTTGGTAGTTTTTGCGTTACAAACAATCATACATCCATACACGCTTTCGCGTTTATAATTTTAGTAAAGATAACTTAATTTATAACCCTCTAAAGAAGAATTGAGCAGACGGATTGCGCTAATTAATGTTCTGAAAATTAATGTATTAATTTAAATTTAGGTACCTTTTTTGTATATTACGAAACTAGTTGCTTGCCACATAAATTTTGGACAAATTAAGAGATAATGTTTGTTTTGTTAAAATTTTCTCTAGTTTTCAGTTTTTTTTTGTGTTTTCCCTCCCATTTCAACAAGTATTGTTTATTCTATATTTACGATCTATTGTCTATTTATACCTACTTATTTACATAGACATGGTATTGTAAAGCTTGTACATGTACAGTCGGAATCGATTACAAGCATGCAATGTATATATATAATGTAACTGTACATAGTGCCATGTCACACTCACTAGGTTGCCTACTGCTTCTCTCAAATACTCGGTTACTGAAATTATTCTTGCGACAAAGTGCTATAATGTAACCTACCTATTGCTGGTGACAGAACGTGCGGGAAGCAATCGCCAAAGGAAGCTTACGTAACGTTAATGACACCCACTGTAGGCCACAGTGGAGTAACAAAGTCCGTTGCGGTTTTGAATTATGAATGATTTTTAACACTAATAGGTACTTGAAAGACGGGCATTCGAAAGGAGCGATCCCGGGCATTGTCAAAAGATAAAAGATACAAAACACATTGCTTTCTAGAGCTCCCGGCAATCCCCAATTAACCAAAGGCTATATAGCCACTAGACAGCGCGCAACACGTTATCTTGTCATTAGCGGTGTTTTTACCTAACCGCATTTGGCTTATTTATGCTAAAGTAGTGCAGATCTATTGTAAATATATTTATCTCTACTTGTAGCGCTCGTATTGTAGCTCGCCTAACGGTTCGTATCAGATCTACTAGGATAAGAAACGTTCGCTGCGGTCGCCACTTGGATGGGTGACCGTTTGTGTTGTAATTACACCGGAGTGCCTCCGTGTTTTTGGAGACCTTCAGGTGCTTTACCACTCTGACACTAGGGTTGGCCTCACACCTACACAAATGTTTCAATATATAACATCCGGCCAATAACAACCACGCGTTTTACCACTTTGGCCCGCAGCAGTGGTGACAAAAATATACTTTCTTCAGTGACTTGAAAACGAAACACACCTATATCTTGTTAAGATGTTTCGTTTGTAATACACACAGTTTTGTCAAATATCTAAAGAGATTGCAAAAAACTCAACAGGGATACCATTTTAGTAAAGTTATTATTCTGACATCGCTTTCCTGTGGCTCGCCACCGTATCGGACTTGCTGTAAACAAGCTCGTAAATACGTAGGTAGAGGTTCCCTTGAGGATGTACTACAGGACACGGCGAGGAGACGCTTACACTTCTGTCAAAGCATATGGTCACTTTAACCATGCGTACGTCATTTTGCTCTTACAAACCTTACTCAGCTGTTTGTGTTTTGTTTCCCTGTTTCAACTCAACTGCAAGAAACTGTTATGTTACAGTACCTACTGTATGCGCTAATCACACTTTGACTTTTGTTTTAATAATTCGTGAATCGAGATGTCATTGTTCTGTGCTTATTTACTTCGCCTCCATCAAAAAGTAGTTAAGAAATATGGATGGAATTGGGATCCGCGCCCCGGCTACGTTCAGCCCCAGTAGTACTATGTAACGAATACGATCTTGTATAATATAAGTAATTTATACATCATGTTCATTTCTTTTAATTTTGAAAGATTTGAAAAAAATAGACGTCTACGTACGTAGTAGTATACCATTGAGCTAATATCTCAGTGGCTCCCGC